>VZRQ01003305.1:369820-396987 GCA_013397975.1 Machaerirhynchus nigripectus
GGCCTTCCCATACCTGCTGGGAGCCTACAAGAAAGAAGGAGAGAGACTTCTTACAAGAGCAGGTAGAGACAGGACAAGGGGGGATGACTCCAACCTGAATGAGGGTAGGTTTAGATTACATATTGGGAAGAAATTCTTTACTTTGAAGGTGGTGAGGCACTGGCACAGGTTGCCCAGAGAAGCTGTGGGTGATCAATCCCTGGAATTGTTCAAGGCCAGGTTGGATGGGGCTCTGAGCCACCTGGTATAGTGGGAGGTGTCCCTACCAATGGCGGGGGTCTCGACCTAGATGATCTTTAGTGTCCCTTCCAACCAAAACCATTCTATTTTTCTATAAACTACTGGCTGATAGGTGTGCTGTATCCCTGTATAATTCTTCATAGAGACCCAATTTCACCTTTTCCTCTCTTGGGTCTGAATTTATTCTTCCACTTCAGCAGCTAGAGAACCAGTGACCAGGATGGCTGCTGTCGCATGCTTCATCACTGATAGAAGACACCGTTAATGCTAATAAGTAGAGATTTCTGTAGCTGTGAATGGTTCCCATTAAACAGAAGGACTTTTTTATCTGTTAGGTTTAACTGACTAAAAATAACTGTCTGATATGCAGAATTTATAGTGGTGGTAAAATTTTTGAATTTATAATGCATTTCTGTTGGTACTAAAAAAAGGAAGTTAATTTTTCATCTAGATATACTGACCTTGAAAATTGTGGAATGTAGTAAAGATTACAGCAAGATTATGACATTCTTAGGATAAATATGCACCATGATGGTTTTATGCTTTAGTAAAGTCTGCTAAACCTTCAGCAGCGCATTGACAACCATCCAGAGTGAATTTTCATTACACTTATCCAAACAATTTTTATAATCTTAGCAAGCATACTCCATCTCGAGGTTTATTTAGATGAATAATGTTTCAGATTTAGCTGATCAAGATAACTGCTTGGGAAAAAATAGCTCTTTATGTGGAAAGATTGCTGTCCTTTTCACTGCTTGTCTCTGTATTTGCTGGTGCTGGGCTCAATAAAAATAACTTTCTTCATCACTCCACCCAGGGTAGGTGTGTGTTTCAGAGATCTGCAAGCCCAGCTCTCACTGAGTGCAGAGCCAGTTGTAAGAATGGATGTTCTTCCAGCTCAGGGGAAATTCCAGGTGTTTGGTGTTTTCTACATCTTAACAGGAAACTTCCCCATTGCTGCCAGTTTTCCAGGATTCATCTGTGGGCTCCCCCCTGTAGAGCACTGAAGGCATCTTACTGGGGAAGGCATAACATGGCTTTAGCTTCTCTGGCAGACTTTAAACTGTGCATGGTTCAGGAGATTATTTTCTATAGGCATTTTCTCCGTTCTAAAGGAGAAGCATGTTCTTGGGAAAGGCTGTTGTTTTCAGGACTTGTCCCTGGAGGACTTTGCCGTGGTATGTCTAGGATCACTTGGGAAGATGGGAGGTGGCAGACCTGCCTGGTTTTGGGAAATTGGACCATATTGGAATGATTCTGTTTTCAGGCTGGTGTGCTGTCTTCTATTGTCTAGCAGAGATTGGGGTTGTGACAGGGAGAGTGTTTGTTCCTGAGGTCACTTCTGTCCAGGACCCCAGAAATTAGGGTATGCCTGCTCTTCTGCTGGTGTGTGAGCTTGGAGATTTACCTGTGTGCTTGCTGGGCCACCATGAATCCTGTTGTCAGCTTTAGTGCTGCACAGAGCTGTTTGCATTGCCAAAGATAGATGGCTTTCCAAAACTGTAATTTGAATAATGAACAGGAGGCCAGTAGTGAAATTGTAGGTTTGAAGTGTGCTGGGGACCTGAAAAGTAAGAGATGCCAGTTTTATTCTGCATTCCATAAAAACATGTGGTAAAGGGGCCTGATTTGCATCTCCAGAGATGTTGTCCTGTTTACACTTTATTCTCAACAGAAGAGAGTCTAATTCCTGTACTGTGAGTGAAGTTAAACCACCTCACTGAGAAGCTGAGATTCTTTGTGTTCTTATATCCATGTTTTATTTGTTAGAGTTTCATGCCACAGCTTTACTGCTCTGCAGAGCTTTGGTGATTGGTGGTACATTTTCTGTAGGAGCAGAACTGTTGCATCTGCCAGAGAAAAGCAATTTAGGACAAGTGCAAAAGGATTCAGTGCAAATGGTATGGAAGGTTCCATATGATACACTTTTTGCAAAAGGGAAAACAGTAATTAAAAATAGAGCTGTTAAAAGCAGATTTATATTCAGTGGACTTTGGTAATGCTACATGAGATTTATCAAAAAGATACGTATCTCTCTATTTGCATACCAATTACTTATTGTGGCAGGACCTTAGATGTGCTTCCTGGGAAAGCAGAGTAAAAATGCTTTCCTGGGCTGCACAGGTACTCTGACACTGGACAACCATATCACTACACAGAGCTGTGCAGGCTTTGAGCATTTGAGTTGCACGTTAACTGTGCCCTTCATGTTGTTCCTATGAAGTGGTCACTGTCCAGCTTCCATGTTAGCCTGCTTTAGGAAGCAGTCCCACCCCTTTCTGCCTGTGGGCAGGGGAAGTGATTCTGGCCTGGGGCTGATTGTGCCTCGAATCCGTTGGGAAGTCTGCGTGTTGTGTTTCTAAATCTGGAGAAGTGGCACGTGCAGGATAGAAATTATTGCAGTGGTTTCTGCATTGTCAGCTGCAGCCTCACTGGGTTTGTTAGGCTCAGATATGAGCTCAATCCCTGGGAGACTATTCCCACAACATTCACTTTCCAATGCTCAGACTCAGGCAAGCTGTCTAGAATTGGGGTCGCTCTTGAGTGAAATTAGTAAGTTCCACCCTGGGGACAATGTGAAAGTCCTTCCCAAATGGCAATGGTGTTGTTGGTCTTATGGATCAATAAGAAATTTTGTCATCAGTTTGTAACCTAACGGGGTGAAAAACAGAAAACTCAAGTCTCTAAATGAAGCTGAAGAAGGGTTGTTTTTTTGTTGGTTTGTTTTTTCTCTTTTGTTTCTGGGCTTAGAAAGGAACTTAGCCAATTCAATTCACATCTGGTTGGCTGATTTTCTTCATGGAAAAACTCCAAATTCATTGTGAAGATTAGAGTAAGCGTTTATGGGTTTTCAGGATTTTGAATGGAATTTGAAGTATTGTGTTTTCAAGCAGTGGACAAATCAGTTTTCTCATAGGTATTTGTTCATGTTCTAATTTTGGCATTTCTTTGTCTGTTTTCTAATTTTAAAAATTGTTTTATGCTTCATGTTTTGTCTTGGGATTTCATAATGTGCTCACTCTTTTTACAAAAATGCACACAAATTCATTGAAGTTCCTCATGACAAAAAGTTCTCATCTAAAAATTGTTGCCAAGTTAGTTGGAATCAACATATTTATCAAAAATAAGCTTCTTATTAATAAGACTGGAATTTGCAAATCATAAAAAATTGAGTGTGTTAATATGTATGATTTGCTTTAAAAGAGTACAAACACGCTATCGTACGGTTGCCTTATTTGCTTCATAATAATGGTTAACAAATGTATCTGAAAGAGGTCTCATGAGCAAGATAAAGAAAAATTGGTTAGCCTGTGAAAAGTGCTAGCCAGCTAAAAACATCTTTACTCTCAAACTTTATCAATCCCCTCTTTTGCATTTAAATTCATAAATTGCAGATTATATAGATTGGAGTTTTTATGTGCAAATTCCTCTGGAATTTTAAATGTCCAGCATTGCAAAACTCCAGAGTTTTCTGTAGTTTTGGCTGGATGTTATTGACTCGTTTCTGGCATATCTCTACATTTTTATTCATATCTATTTCCTGTAAGTGTACTGCTTTCCAAGAAGCTCAGGTACTGGAATCTCCCAGTAAACTCTTCTTGATCTTCTCTGTTTGAAAACGGAAATTTTTCCTTGATTACAATTATTTCAAACTATAACATCGCTTAGATTCTTGTGCTTTGTGTTTTAGACACTTGTTGTTTTAAAAGTGTAAGGTTGTATAGAAGGTGGTGTCTGGTCCATGCATCTCTCTGCTCATACAGTAGCCAAAAATTGTGTTTGAACTGGTGCTGTTTCATGCAGGCAGACCAGTTAGGCCACATTATTTCATTTCAAAAACCAACCATTTGACATCAGATTGATGATATCTTAAGTATCTTTATAAAACAAAACAGTTATGTGTTAAGGATACACAAGAGTGGAATGCAGATGTTACTAATGTACCTAATTACTCATCTTGATAATTGTGGTGCAAATGGCGGCCACGTAAAATGATTGTGTGGTCATTTTTGAGATTTTAATTAGTTGCTTGAAGACTTGTTGTTTATTCTGGCTAAAGAATCACAGAATGAGTCAGGTTGGAAGGAACCACAGCGGTCATCTGGTCCAACCTCCCTGCTCAAGTAGGGTCATCCCAGAGCACATGGCACAGGATTGCATCCAGATGGTTCTGGAATATCTCCAGTTAGCCTCCACAACCTGTCTGGGCAATCTGTTCAATGCTTGGTCACTGCACAGTAAAGAAGTTCTTCCTCATGTTCAGGTGGAACTTCCTCGTGGATCAGTTTCTGCCCATTGCCTCTTGTCCTATTAAAGAGGATACACCTTTAGATCGGAAGTTCATTTCCTAAAGAGCCCTGACAACTTTCCAGCTTTTTTCAAACTATCTTGTCTTTGCTTTCAGCAGGAACTTGAATATTGTCAACAGCTTGTTGCAAAACATCTGTAGACCTGAAATCTAAAGACTTAACTGCAAGAAAAACTTTCTTCCAGGGCCAACTGTTTTTGTGAGGAAGACTTGAGGAGGTTTAATTACTATAATATTTCTGGGCTTTTCCCCCAAGTCCTCCATGCACATCATACAGTCATTGTTTTAATTTCTCTAGAACTCTTCGGTTAGCCTTGTTGGAAGAGAAAAACCCTCATGAGATTTTTGTTACAGTATGTTAATCTAGAGACAGAGCTGTCCCAAACAGTCACTTAGTGTGCTGTCTTTCTAATTTCATTTTAATTGCCTGGGAAAGAACATCTCCAGACTTGTTTAGACCTTGCAGTGGTTCAAAGAGGATACCAACAAAATGATGATGTGCTGGATTGATGACCAAGTCCATGTTGTACAAATTCTCTGATGCTGATCTGGTGTCCCTAAAATGTTGTTACCATCGACCTATCATAGTTGATGAAATGAACTTAAAAAATCATCTTTTAAAATTGTTATTTTCATTTTGCTTAGAAACTCAAGCAGACATCAACACAATAAATTCATTGTGGTCATGTTTCCATATTTTTTTCCTCACTATTCTGTGGGGATATGAAGCTTTTATTCCAATAGAGGTAATCTATTTGTTTTATATTACCATAAAAAGACGGTGTTGAGGTGTAACTAGTGCTGTAGCCTTGTTCTAGAAATGGTTGTCGTCACTTTGTCCTACAGTTGTCTCTTCAGAAGGCCTTTTTTTTTGTCTGGATTTTTTCCCCCTTAAGATAAGTATTAGAAAGTCTTAACTTGCTATTGAATAGAATCAGTTTTACTTCAATACTCATGCTGAAGTAATGGATCCCTTAGAGATGATCAGGAATGGGTAAGATCCCTTGGAGATGATCAGGAATGGGTAAGATCACTCAAGATCCTGGGTAAATCTAGATCATCATCTCCTACTGCAGCCTCTGATGTGTTGAAGGCCATTGTGGAAGGGTCGAAAGTTGCTTTTTTCCCTGTATATTGTTGTTTCTGATGCAGGAGCAGTTCCCTAGAGTTGCTGTACTCAAGGCTCATATCACAACATTGTTTTATTGAGATTTGACAGTTTTAAGTCTGCAACAACTTTGCCAAATCTCAATTATCTATGACCCAATTTTTCCATACTACTAATATTGCTGAGTTTCCTGCCAAATGAAAACATTTTAAAAAGAATGTGTGCTGAGCATTTCTGAGGATCTGGCCCTGTGACTGTAGTGTCCAGTTGTAGGAATTAGGGAATACCTGTAAGAAGTGTCTTCTCAGCATCACGCAGAAAACTGGTGGCAGGGGCACAGGGTTATGTGCTGGTTCCCAAGGCAGCAGTTGGTCATCTGTGTGACTGATCAAGCACGTATTGTTTTACCATGCAAACACTTCCCTTGATTTCTTTTCTGCTTATGATTGCCCACCCATACCTGTTTTCCTCCTTTCTAAGCAGCAGTGAATCTTCTTTGGAGTGTTTGCATGCTTAGCGCTGGAGTTAAGAAACCACCTGTAAGTTTCAGCAGTGTCAGCTCTCAGCAGGAACTTCAGTGATGTACAGGAAGCTCAGAAGGCATTAAATGTCAATGTTTTCTATCCAAATCACTTCACCTCTTCTTTTGTCAGATTATATACACGGCTTTTCCCTGCTCCTTCACTTTTCTGAAGCTTCTTTTGCTCATTTACAAGTAGCACATTTACAGGTGCTGAATTTGCAAGTAAAATTGGTTTGCTAGGCAACAAGGAATTGTGAAGTCATCTTTATATTCCATCTGAATTCACTAATTTCTATAAAATGTTTCTAGTAAAATCATTAGCAAGTGCATGTAGTCATTTGTTCAGGGAGTTGAGTCATTTTCCACTCCCAGCTTTCTATTACCGGGAAGTAGTAGTATCAGTTCATACCCTACTTTCTGCAATTTGGAAGAGTTTCCAAATCAGTGTGGAAATATTGGATTTGAAATAGTTCTCTGGTTTTGTATGGCTTTCCAATATGCTGAAAGATGCAAAGTATGTAGCTGAACATCATCTTGTCTCCTTAAACTTGTTTTGAACCATAGTTGTGAAATAATAAAAAAAAAAAAACGAAGAAAAGGGGGGGAAGACATTTTATGATTCTGTAATGGTTTTAGAGAAGTGCAAGCCATTAGAGCAATTGAAAACAATTCTTGTTGCATTTGAGTAGTGCAATAGGTCGATGACACTTTGCATGCAAAGTTGATTAGTGAAAATGTTAAGTAAAGGGGAAATATTATGGTGCAACTTTTAAATGCATACTGAACATACATTTAATGTTACTTGAAGATTTATAGCTTTTTAATCCTAAGAATATTGGCATCAAATCACAAAGTGCATCATTAAATCTGCATTTTGCTCATGAAATGTGTCTGGTAATTACACAGCTGTTAGCAAGTCATGGGGTTTATAGAAACAAGGATATGATCCAGGCTTTCTGTTTAGCATTTTTTTTCCTTCTAGTAACTTGTTTTGCAAAATGTTGAGTTGCAAGCTGTCATTAATACTGCACACTTTTTAAAGGCACGTATATTATTTACAGCATCAAAAGATGTATAATTTTATATACCATTTTATCCCTCAGCTATAGAGTTTCTGCTTCACTGTGGACAGAAAGTAAACTGTTAGAAACTTGGAAGAGTGCCAGTCAGTGTAAAGATTCCCAATTTTTTTTTTCATTCCTAATTTAAATCCTTTGAAAACCAAAGTAGTTACTTTTGCAAATTTCTCCTATTCTACTGTATTATAAGCAAGATTGTTCTTGATCTTTGTTTTCTGCTGAACTTTTTATTTTATCCTTCAAGCACAGCTTGATTTGCTGTGTAAGCTGTCTTGGTGGCTGGTGCTGAGCAGTTGGAAGCAAAATGAGCAAATGGGCAGTAGAATGATAGTTTTGAGGAATAAGTGGACCTAAAGAATATTAAGATCGGAAGAATAGCTCTAGTTTTAATTGTAACCACATTTATTGGCTATCATGCTTTAAACATCACTGTGTCTGGGGACTTAAATTAAATCATGCAGAAATAGATGCATTTTAGTTTGGAGAAAGAAGACCTGGGGGGTTTTTTGTGTGTGTTGTAAGACACGAGCTGCTGACATTGCACTGGTAGCTGTGAATACACGTGATAGAATATGCCACATTCTCAGTGTTGGGCTGTTTTGTTACATTTTTACCACCAAGGAAATCAAAGAAGTAAGGAAAAATCTTTAACAGTGGAAATTAAAGATGTTAGTGAAGATCTGAGTTATTTCACCCAAGAATATTAAGCAAGTGTTCTTAAAAATATAAAAGCCTTAAAGCATCTAGCTGAGCATGAGTGCACCTAACTGAATGGAGTCACCAGAGCAGTGGAAGAACGCCCGGATCGTTCGAATCCCATCCTGTCATTCCAGAAGTTGTAATCACTGCTATTACGGTTAGAGGGTGCGGTCAGTGCTTCAGGCACGAGGTCACGAGTCACACTTTGCTGTGCCAGTTCTGTGGAGATGGGTTCACAGATCTGTAAAACATTAGGCAGATTAAATTGTACATCATTTTATTATTAATGTGTGTTGGAAGATCTTTGTCTTTGTAATTTACAACTAAAGAAGTGTGTGAGCACAAAATGTGATGGTGTTTGTTCCTTCTTGTTATGATTTTGTGTTTAGGGGGTTTTCTGATTTTCTTTCTGCAGCATACTAATTTCACTTCTACAAGATGAGAATTCTATCAAGGAATTGTTCATCTCTGAGACTCTTTGGGGTAGGATACTCAATATATGCAAAGAAACATGAAATAAAATTTACAGTAGTAGAGGGGAAAGATGACAATTCCCTCAGGACTGAGTTCTACAGCTTTGCTATCTCTTTGTGCTTTTGGGGGAATGTTTTTTTTGGAATGGCAGCTTTCAGTGAGACATGAAATTGAGATATGCCCGTTTTAGGCACTAAAAACCTGTCCATGCAAGAGTAGGAGTATTATCCACTTTGTTTTCCTTAAGTTTCTTTCTTGAGTAATGGCATTCTGCCTACATTTTTCCAGCAGCTTTCCTGTGAAGTGTGTTGTGTCCAGCTTTAAAACAGTTTTGAAATTCCTGAATTGAGGAAAAAGTTTCAAGAGGGGCATATCAGTGGCTCCTCATGAATGGGACACCACGGAAGTGTCTGATCAAAGTGGGCACTGTTGAAACTCAAGATGAATTGGATTGGAAAAGGTAGTGAAGAGAATTATTGAGCTTTCCAAATGGCTACAAAAGAAGAAAATGAATTGAAGAAAATCAATACCTGCATCAAAAAAAAGAGTAATTCTTAATTGTGAGCATGCGTAAGGGTTTGTGAAAGAGGTAGGTAAACTCTTGGTGTAGTTTTTTAATTCTTGGCATGGCTGTGTAAGAGATAACACAAGAAAGGGTCCTGCAAAGGAGCAGATGTAATTGAAGCAAAGAAAGTTGCTGAGCAGGATTTTTAAAAGAATCAGTTGAAATTATAATGCTTTAGTTCCTCAGTATAGTGAAGAACTTATGTAATTATAAATAGAATGTAAAAAAAAAAAAGATATTTATTAGAGGTTATAAAGGAAATGGTACAAGATAAAGAAATTTTAGTGTCAGAGGTAAGTGAAGAATGGGTCAAAAAGACGTGAGTCACCGGTGACAGGAAGAGTAGGTGGTCAGCTATGGCAGACAGTTACATTTTCTTGGATGCGGGTGGGAGTACCAACTGAAACAGACTGTGGATAATGATTCAAGTTTTGGTCTGCCACTCACTCTGTAAACATGTTTATATATCCAGTTCGTACTCTGAAGTGTTGATAGATCTTCGCACATTGCTAATTTTTTTGGATTAAAGGTAATGAAATAGATGACATGTCTTTGACCTTTCCCTTTTTCCCTAGTGTTGCTTTTTGTCTCACTGGTTTTGAACTGTAAGACATCTGAATCAGTTGGTGCATGGAGAGCAGGGGATGTGAGTTCTGTGACTGGCAGCGTGGAGGGAGCTGTTTCACAGCTTTGCTATTACATGTGACACTTGATGGCAATTTCTGTGACTCGGAGGTGCTGCTTAGCTGTGGTTTACAAATGAAGAACACCAGTCTGTGAGCGCTGCCATAACCTGTGGTTCCAGAAAATGTTGTCTAGATCCTGGCAGAACTGTTCTCTCTGTTCCCTCTGCCTCATTTTGTTCTGGTATTGTGGTATGTTTTTCTTTCCTGTATCCGGTGCTCATCCGCTTTAGTCACTTTTTTTTTGTGCATTCACTGTTTAATTCAAATTTTTTTTAGAAAAACGGACATATGCAGGAATGTTTTTAAAATGCGTCAGTTGTTCCATGGTAATACCATGAAATATTCTCTGGTTTTGTTATGAGATGTAATGAGAAGAGAGCTTAGAATTTTGATGGTGTAGTAGATTGCGGTAATTGCTTGGGGAAGGTCAAACATTTTGAGTAGGCTTGTGTGTCAGCCTGTCTTTGTTTGCTATAATGGACTCCTTTCCATATGTGCAGGGCACAGAAAGTAAAACTGGGTCTTTAAAAGCACTGCACAGTAACAAGTAAGTGAATGTACTTGTATAGTTTTCTTTTGAGAAATCCCTCCCGGGGTGAAGGACTTTGCGTTTCCCTTTGTTGAACTTGATGAGAACTTCTTTATTTGTGAATTGATTCTGGTCACTTTTAAAACGTCACCTCCTAAAGGGCACCAGAGCAGCAATTCCCAAATGTCACAAGTCAAGCAGATGAGGCAGAAAACTGTCTTGGATAAACAGGGATCTTCTCTTGGAAATAAGGCGGAAAAAGGGAGGTGTGTGTCGAGTGGAAGCAAGGTCAGGTGACATGGGAAAAATACAGAGCTGCTGCTTACCCCTGTAGGGAGGAAATTCGTGTGGCCAGAGTTGAAGCTGGCCAGAGCTGTGGGGGACAATAAAAAGAGTTTTTTAAAAAACATTAATGGCACTAGGCATTAAATAGGCATAGTGTAAAAATAACATCAGCCCGCTACAGGATGAGGATTATCACCACAAACAAGGACATGGACAAGGCAGAGTGTTTAATGCATTCTTTGCCTTTGTCTTCAACAAGGGTGATGGACCAAGGGAGGATGATGAAGGGTCTGGAGGGGAAGCCATATGAGGAGTGGCTGAGGTCACTTGGTCTGTTCAGCCTGGTGAAGAGGAGAATGAGGGGTGACCTCATCACAGTTACAACTTCCTTGTGAAGGGAAGAGGAGGGGCAGGCACTGATCTCTTCTCTGTGGTGCCCAGTGACAGGACCTGAGGAAATGACCTGAAGCTGAGTCAGGGGAGGTTTAGGTTGGATATCAGGAAAAGGTTCTTCCCCCAGAGGGTGGTTGGGCACTGGAACAGGCTCCCCAGGGCAGTGGTCACAGCACCAAGCCTGACAGAGCTCAAGAAGCATTTGGAGGGTGCACTCAGGCATATGGTGTGACTCTTGGGGATGGTCCTGTGCAGGGCCAGGAGCTGGTCTCGATGATCCTTGTGGGTCCCTTCCAGCTCACCATGTTCTATGATTCTATGACGTATTCAAGAATTGAGCTCAATTAAAAAGAAACTTCAATTAAAAAGAAATTACATTGAGAGTTCTTTGTGTTCTGGGTGAAATGTAGTTTACAAAATGAAGTACAGTGACTTTCTGACCACTTGCAGAAATGTGTAGGCCTGTGTTTATGACTCAAGCTCTACACCAGTGTTTTCAAGCTGTAGCAGCTGAGATTTTTAAGGACATAGTTAGTATACTAAGTACTTGGGGGACAGGGAATAAGAGTCGTGTTCCCCAATCACGAACAGTTCCCCAGTCACGAACAGGAGTCGTGAAGAACAGTCCATTGGTTTCTATTTTGGTGCAAATCTGTGCATAATCAAAAAATCATTCTGGCAATCTCCTCTGAGTTTATCTGTGTAGGCCAAAACCGTTAGAGTATCTACTGCCCGCTACGCCTTTTTGTAAGAAAAAGAAAGAGTTTCTAAAGTCGCGTAGTGTTGACTAGGAAATATGGAAATAGCAGGAAATTTTTGTAATGTTTTACAGGGTCCTTGAATCCCTAAATACTCAGAAAGATTCCTTTTCTTCTGTGCTGCTGGAGGTTGTGCGTAGGACACTGTTGTTTGCTGTTCAAGTGTCGTAGGTCAACACATGTTTCCTGGTATGCAACTGTTGAAAAGGGGGGGGGGATTTGCTTGTTTTTTGGTTCTTTTTTTTTTCTAATGTAACCCATACACACATTGTCAAAGCTCATCTATTATTCTTCTAATGTTTGTCCAGTACTACATAGTTATTTTCAAATTTTCACTTAATTTGTTTGGAGTTTACAGCGAATACTTTTCGTATTATTTTTCCCTCTTATGATCTGTTTCGTATTTGGGAGACTTAGGAATGTGGGAAACATTGATGCACCAGGAAATGCTGCCTGCAGTAGGGTATTTCTGCTCATCTTGTATCATTTCTTCTGAGACAAATGAATGACTGTGCTAATAGTTGTAGGCAGCCTTGCAGTCCTTGCTGCTCAGACAAGACCATCATGTCTGAGATGTCATCGTTGGCGCTTACGCCGTGGTCATCACCCCGCTGACATCGACTGCGTCTCAGAGTGCTGTTTCATAAACTCCTTCCTAATAAACCAAATTTTAGTTTTGCTGTGACCTGCTAGGTTGAATTTTAGTGTTACTGTGAGTGTATTGCTCAGCTATATGCTATTATTTCTCTACTGAAATGTTACCAGGCATTTTCTGTTGTTCAAAGCAAAGGCTTCAAACTTTTCATGGCCTTGTAGGTGTCAGTGGTGAACTACTAATGCATTTTAGACCTTAGGTTAGAGTCTCTTTTCAAACTAGACCATAGCATCAGTGGTTTGCTTGGCTGTGGGTAACTTCAGACAGTTTCAGAGTCTTCTAGAGATGGCTTTTGCCAATATATTAATATTTTATTTTAGATGAGGAGAAAAATAAAGGAGCCAAAAGTAGTTCAGTGTTTCACTGGAACAGTGTAGAATTTATTTTTAGTAGTTAAGAGAAATCCCAAACGTTTTCAGGTGATTTTCATGTTCCCTGTATCATGAAAGAATAAGTAGTCATTCTTTTAAAAGAACATGCTGTCCTTTTGGATAGCTGTATTGCACAAGTGATGTCCAAGGCAAAAGTGTGGGGTTTTTTTAGTTTTTTTTTTATTTTTCCTGCAGATGGCTTCCTCTTGGGTATAATTTGGAATAAAATTCAGCACTGTTAAGTGTTTTGGCTCTTTATTTTATTCAAAGTATGTAAGACATTACAGATGCCTTGAAATATTTCTATTTCCTCTGTATGCTTATGGGACAATAGAAGGGAACCCCCCATGGTTGACTAGTGTTTCTATTTTTACATATAGGAGTACCACTAACATTTGATTAATTTGGGGAAGGAAACATGTTAGTTATTTAATGTTTTCATTGAGATTATCATCTTTACAATGTAATTTTCCGTGTATTAATTTCTACTACTCAATAGCGTCTTCCATTGTGTAATAATTATTTATTAATAATTTGACATGTGTAATAATAACAAAAACATATTTTCCCCATCTCTTGTGCAATTTGCATGATAGAGATGTGGTTTCTGGTTCTGCTTCCTGTATTTTATGAGATGATCTGTAATTGTTGATGTTCAGTGATGTTTAGTTTCAGAGCACAGTAAGGGCAGCCCAGGTCCCTTTGGCTATAAGTGACCGGAATTATCCCACCAGTAAAGAAATAAAGAGAAGGCCCTTTCTGGGCATCCTGTCCCTGCAGAGGGCACTTGTCTGCAGCTGAAGTGCAGTGCTTATATTTTGTCTGCACTTGTTAACCCACTTGGGACAGAGGGGGAAATGCATGGTTTTTCTGAACAGTGAAGTTACCAGCTTACATCGTTCAGTTCTCTTAACATGGCATTGTTTTAATTAATTACCAATAACTGACATTTATAAGCAGTAAACCCTTTTGCAAATATTCACTCTGACCAATTACTTTGCATTAAATTATCAAGACAACATAGAATTATCAAATCCCTACCAATCCACTTGAAAAATACTTATTCCTTCAAATGCAGTCCTACTCAAGACTTTCCAAGAACCAAGTTTTATGGTATGAAATGATACAATGTTTTGGATATGTTGCACACAAGCAATGAAGTTTACTCTCCTTTTAAAACATTTCAGTTTATTTTAAAAAACTTTTTTCCCTCATTTTGGCTTCACGGAAGAGACCATATGTGATACATCAGCTTATTTAGTCTGACTAGAGTCTATTAATTAGCACCACTGATTCGTGATACAATGTCCAGCAATTCTAGTTATTCCAGCTCCAGTTATTTCAGTCCTGTCCAATTTGATAGTGTTCTTTATTGTTTTATGTTACCAGAGCATCTCCTGAGCTTAAGGGAATTGATTACACTGATGATGCTAACATGCCATATGCTACAAAGGGAAACAAACAAGTAAAATAAATCCCTGGATCCCTCTCAGCTTGATTTGGTAGAAAATTCCTTCTCAGCCCTTGATTTGGCGTGCATTTTATAATAACATAAGTGAGACAGGCCAGCCAGACTTCTCTGGAAGTACCTGCCAGCCCCATGAAGTGCTGGATCACTGCCACTGGCTCTCTTGCACAAACTCGGATGTCCAATTAGGTATCCAGGTGGAAGTGCTGTCTAAATCTCTGTGCTTGAATGGTTGAAGCTCTGAAGTATGAGATCTGATTATAGTTGTATAATAATGTAAAGCTTTGTGTTATGAGCACGTTCAGCCCCTGAAAGTGAAGGAGCAAGAGGTTTCATATACAGATTTCCAGGGCCCACATCGGCCTGAGCTGAATTGTGCCGACACACATGGACGAAGTAATTTCTTCCAGAAGAAATTTGATTTTAGTTGAAGGACTCTAGCTCCAGCTGAGGGGAGCATAGTGCTTACTCTGATAACCTGACCCTGTTTTCTATCCCTTTCACTGTCTGACATCTTATTTTGAGATTTTAACTTCTATGATAATGAATTCTGAACCCTCTTACTAGCAAACACCTTATCTAAAAATAACCACTCCATAATGTGTTTCTCAACTCTCTGCAATGAACTCCAAAAGCTGAGCTCTTTTAGACTCATGGTATGACACTTGTTTTCCAGCCTGAGTGTTGGGGCTTTTTTTGTCTTACTTGGAAAACTCTCTTTTGTATTCTCTACACCATGTTCCAGAGTGATTTTTTTGGCAGTTCTGTGACTGCCCATTTAGGCCACATGGGACAGGAGGAGGCTTTTTAGCTGGGAGCAGGGTTGGGTATTAGATAATGCTTCTTTAGTAGAGGTGACTTCACTGATGTGTGTCTCTGGTAACAAAGATGGGTTATCTTTTCCAGGTCCGTCAGCAGGCTTGTCTTTTAATCTATGTAAGATGCTTTTAAAATAAAATTGCTACAAAGCATCAAATCAAACACTTTTAAGAAGAAAGAAAAAAAGTCCAGGTATCCATATGTGGTTGTGATTGTATTTATTAGCTGCATTGTATTGCTATTGCCCCACCCCCCAAAAACCATTTTAATGCCTTGTTTTCCACAGAAATGTCTCAGTCTGTTTGTATCTTTGATTTTTGTCTCTCATACAGGTTTAAATTGCCTTCTGTTAATTTACCTGAGTTGACTGTTGTGCTGAACTAGTCAGTAATTTCCTATGGACTTTCTTTTTTACCCTCTTAAAGCATAAAAATGATGTCTCTGGTGTCTAGGCCTCTGGGAATTCCTCCTTTTGGAATACTGGTGAAGAACTCCTCAGTTCTTCTCTGCTGCATCCAAGTTACTTGGGCCAGTTTGCTTGAAAATACTGACTTTTATCGGAGGTGCTCACATTCTCTCTTCTAATTTTTTTTTTTTCGTTCCAGTAACATCCTGCGACAGAAGTCTGCTCCCCCATAAAAACTTCTGACGCTCTGTTTCAGTTACGGTGGGGTGGAGAACAGAGAACACGCACGCTGCAGTCCTTGTGGTGGTTGTGTGAAACTCCAGTGTAGTACGTCGTCCAAACATGGAGTACGCTGGAGAACTGCCAAAAGGGAGGAAAAGGGGCCGCCATGATTAGATAGGAACTTAGGAGCACAAACTTCCTCAGTGCCAAACCTCTCTCGAGTTTCGTTCTGATGAGTTTTGGAATCTCATAGTGCAGAAACTGCTAAATTCAGCAAGCCTACCTGGAGGAAATAGTCTCTTGCTCCAAGTAGCTGTTTCCTGGCATGCCAGCTGTGCGCATGGAAGCATCTGCAGTGGCACAAAGCCTTTTTGTTTACAGTGGGGCTTTTGGCAGACACGCTCTCTTACCACACCCGTGAGAGATATCCTGTAGTGCAGGCCAGCACTAATGCCCACTGGTTATTATGTGTAATACAGGCCCCAGTGTTGTGGGAAGAGAGGATAAGGATGTCTCATATTGTTGATCCCAGTTTTCTGCACAGGAAACTGAGACTCAGTGGAAAGCACCAAACTTTTCAGCTGTCTTTTCATGCTACTTATTTCACTGTGTTGCTGGTGAGAATGCTGACAGGAAATACATTTCATATTTTTCTTAATTAGTACTGTGGAAATGTAGAATTAAGTAGTAGCAGCCTATGTACAGAACTTCATTAGTGGGGTGCGTTCATATCTAGTTGTTTGGTATTGTTTTTTAGCTCCCAGCCTATTCTTTCACTTTTATAAGATGTTTCTTTGTGAGATTTTTAGTCACATTTAATTTTTTTATATTTATGTACTTACTCTTCTGTTTCCTTGTAGAAACTCACACCTGCAAAAGGGGAAATCAATTGTGACCTTAAGTGGCAAACAATAATATGACTCATATAAGCAGTATTGTTAAATTCCCAAAATTAACAGACCAGAAATGTACTGCCCTTTCTATAGTTTCCTTTGTTTATTTTTAATTTGAGTTCTCCTGGCTGACTCAAGCTTTTGGTGCAGTGAGCTGCTGTGGTTCTCTCTGTCCTTTGCATCTCCGGTGGATCTGAGTTGGTGGTGAGCAGGCGGTGTCAGGTGTGGTGCTGCTGGGAGTGGCTGCGTTTGACAAGGTGGAGGTTTTGGGACGCGGGCCTGGGAGCACTCTCCCTTCAGACCTTCCACCACTGACATGGCTGCAGGGCTCACGCTGGGCTAGGCGAGTGCCAAACCATTTAAACTTCCCCACTTGCATCATGAAGGGGGGTATTTCAGAAAGAAACTGATTTTTTATGAGTTTACACTGAGCACATTCTTTTCAGGGAGTTTTAGGTATGTATTACCCTTGTTGTGGTTTGCTCTATAAGTGCGTGTTCCAGTTGAATTTCTGCTGTTTTAAGGGTGAATTCTGACATCTAATTAATTTGCCTATTTCAAGACTTCCTGTTCTGTATTCTGTCATCTTGAGGCTGTTGGCATCTCTCTTGAAATCTCTTAAGTCTATTTTGCTGCAGCAGTCCCAGGCCCTTCAGCCGCTGGGCCTCTGTCAGGTCACATCAGTGTTCTTTTCAGTGTACACTGCATTGCCACGTGCTTACACACACTGCCCACAACACCCACGTGCTTTTTATTGAGTGCTGAGACTTGAACCCATCTCTGGCAGATATATTCTAAGGAGTTCTGAGATGATGGATACAAAAATCCTAACATATATTAGCACGAGGCTCCTTGTGCTTTTTGTACAATTGCTAGAGAGCAACAGACTGTATCTTCGAACTGTAGCATGGTATTAGCAGTGTGGTTTCATATCTGATCGTGCAGGTGTGAGCTATAAAAATGAGATAATGAGGACTTCGTGTATTACAGTGGTATTTTATAGAACATTGACCTGAGTTATCTGGAGTAGTATTAATCATTAACATAAATCAAAATTTACGTTCATGTAAATAGCTTACTGTGTGCCAGTTGTAATTGTTGGGTGATGTGTGTTAATTACCCTGCTGTATTTTTTTTGGACATTCAACCAATGCAATAATTGCATGTGCTAGTTTATAGTTTTTAGTTTATCTAGTGAACGAGTTGGGAACTCACTGAAGACTGGAAAGCGTTTATGGCTGCTGTTATAACACAGTGCTACTACTGCCAAAAGAGCAAAAGAAAGAAGGAAGGAGAGAGAGAGAAGAGGAGGAAAAAGAGTGCATTTGGCAAAGTTAATATTTCATGCTTCACTGATAATTGTGCATAAAATGCTCAATTATGTTTCTAAATGGAAACTGTATTTCTAGGCTTGTCTACCTGAGATGACTACCGATCTTTTAAAAGGTCAGGGGTCATTAAAAATAGGGCTAAAACCAAGCCCCAAAACAAAAAAGCAAGCAGAAAAACACCCCCATACAAATTAATTATTGTTATAGTGTCACAATGCATTTTCCAAACCACTCCTGAACAATGGTTGTTGTAACGGTTGAGTGCCACAGATGCTTCTTTATCTACTTTGTGATGAAAATTAAAACACAAGCATTTAATACAAGGAATCTGTTTCTTTGATAGTGATATTCTTTTATAGTCCTTCTTTAAGTATTCGAAATATCAGAAATTCTCCTTCCATACTGTCTTTTTGTCTCATAACCAAATACAGTGCATTCACTAGAACTGTACACTTCTGTATTCACTAATCTGTGACTGAAGTATCATTTCCTAATGTCTCACTTGAATTTATTGCTGCATTGTAATTATCTTTTCTGCTTTCATGTTGAACACCTGATTTCCAGACTTCACTTACTCCTTTGACCAGTGGTACCATTGGCAGCAGTTATTGCTGACCAGCAATGATTGCTTCATAAAAGAAATTCGGAAGTCAGGCCCTGTGTTCCTGAATTTCAGTTGCAAGACCAAGTTTAAATTTATGACTTTTTAACTCTTTGATGAAGTTTAAAATGTATGTTTAAAAAGAAAGTACACAAAACTCTCTGGTGTAAAGTATGTGCTTCAGACACCTAATGTATGGATGTTTGGGTTGACATACTGATGTACATCTGAGAATTCCTGGTTGTTTATCCACAGCTTTATCTTGCTCACTTTACCTGAGGTAGCCCGGAGCAGGTGTTGGGTTTTAGTGGGGGTGGGTGTGGTAAGAAAAGATTCTGGGTCCAAGGGTCTCAGAATTTTAAAATTTCCATAAGATTATCTTGATAACACCTGGCTGAAAACAAGAGGATGGACCACTGTTTAAATAGCTTAAAAAAGGAAAAACTTAATTATTTGCACAAGCCCACCAATTCCACATTCTTACTAAATTTCTTTAGAATAGAGATGTTGGAAGTTCATTTTGTGAAGAAAACACTATTCAATGCCATCATTAATGCTGTACTATTTCTGAAATAAAGGCATTAGCTTGCAGTGGTTACCCATAAATCAGCATTTCTGTAGTCTAGCCTGGTTTTGTTCAGAAATGGTCAGAAGACTATTTGACAGATTTTTGTTGTTGTTGTTGTTATTGTTTTAAATAAGCAACTGGAATGGCGATACTAAGTGTTCTGAAAACACAAGAAGAAACTGTTTTCCCAGTGGGTGTAGTTTTCTTTCTAAAAGCAGTTCAATTTTTTTTTTCAGAAGATAAACTAGGACTAGAGTTGCTGTACGAATGCTTTTTACAAGTTTGAGTTTTCATTATAGCAGCTCACCGAGGAAAGGTGTTTAAAATTGCACGTTAAGAAGTTTTTAAAAGGCAAAGCAGTGAACTTGAAACTGATTTTATTTTTTTTTAAAAGTGCATGTGTAGATGTGCACTCAGGATTATGTATTTACTGGTGTCGGGGGGGGAGAGGTTAACCTTGTTGAATTTCAGTGAAAGACTTCTCTGTCTTTGACTTTGGAGGATGAATTAACTGGTTTTAATTGAGATGTTCCCACATATTTTAAGTTTTCTTGCTTTGTTGAACTTTGCTGCAGGGTCTCTGTGACAAGCTTGAGCATCTGGTTATTGAGGATCACTTTAATCTGCAGCTCCAATTAGAGAATACCTTGTCTGTCACTTGTGCAGGATTAGTGCCATTGAGAGATCTTTCAGCAACTTTCAGCCTTAGGAAGCTCAAGAATGTGGTTGAGGATCTTCCCTCTGAGGAGAAGTGTTGCTTAGTGTCTGTTTTCACATGGCTTTAAGCATTTGAGTGAGGAGCTGAGGTGGAAATGTCCTCAGTACCTGGGGAGAGTCTGTCCCAGGCGAGGAGGGGAAGGATTATTCACCTATAATAGGAATAATTCATGGGCAGCACAGTTCACAGGTGCCACAAGGTGTTTATGTAAAGGTTCCTCATGGAGAATGCTGCATTTCAGTTCATTCCAAGGTAGAAATAATAATAAAAAAGGCCTTTATTTTCTTTTGTATTTCTTTATAGCTTTAGGATTAAAAGCTATTGATTTCCTTGTTGGTGAGTTTAATTGTTTACAGTTGATCACCAGAATATTCTGCAACACTGGAAATGGGCTTTTACCTGGAAATAATTTGGAGTGTACTTTAACTGACCTGGTTTTATTTTAGACCAGGGCAAGGATAAATACATGGTTTCTTAGATAAAAGATATTGAAAGGCATGAAGGTGTTACAAAATTCAGTCTATATTTTTGGTCTGTTTACATCCAGAGATATCCAGAGCTCCAAGCATTTCTTCATATTTACAGCTTCATAACATTGCTTTTCTATCATGCCAGTGAGCACAGTAATTGTTTTGTTTTGTTTTAAGTAGAGGTATGCATCTGAGAAAGAAAATTCCCTTTGCCAAAATTCCATACATAAGTGAACGGAGAAATGGTGAAATAATCAGCAGCTGGTGCTAGGTCATGCAAGTCCAGATGGAACAAACTTCCTTCACATAGTGTCCAGAACATGGTTCTTTATTTTTAGGGAGGTTTGCAGGAAAGATGATGATGATACATGTTAAAAACAAAGCACAGTTACTTGAATAGTAGGAGCCTACAGGAGCAGGCTTAATAAAATCAATCTTTGTGCCTAGAGTGATTCAAGGGAGAATTAAATGTTTGGTGAAAGAGTTGAATTAGAAAGGAAAGTGGATATCTCTGTCAGATGTTTTAAATTTTAAAATCATTTTGGGATCTTTTAATTCAAGTCTTGTCAATGGAGTTCAAGTGTTTTCTATTTTATGTGCGTCCTAGGTAGCTTTGGATTTTATTTGACAAGGAACAAGTGCACAAATGTATTTTGAAGAAAAAAGTACAGTGTGAGAAAGTATTTTAAATACAATTATTTAAGGGCAGGTTTCTGTAATGGTATGTCACAGACCTTGCCTACTGTTCTGTGTAAACCCTTCACAAAACGCTTTCAAAGGATGACTTGCAATAAATGTATCATGTTGTAAACTTTCTGAACAAGCTTTTTCCCCTTTCTACCTTGGTAGTGCCATCAGAGGTGGTGGATTTCTGATGGAAAGCTGACCAGATCATTGATACAGAAAACAATGGAAAGTGCAGAGAGAGCAGTCTGTGGCTACACAGACCCAACTAGAATATTGGTTCGAGTTTTTGTTGTGGACTTGGTTGTGCTCGGGCTGCAAGTCCAGGAGAAAATGATTAATTCCTAATGTGTAGTTCAGCAGCTGGGTAATTTCTGAGATATGGATATTGTAGTTTTGCCATGATAAGGCTACAAAGGACTAAAATTTTTCTTTAATGGAACTTGACCACTTTATAATTACTGTCCATTATAATAATAATATTTAATTTTCATATTCACTGTAACCAACAAGCCTTCTTCCTAGGAATTCTAATTTCTCCAGTGCTTTAATAGAAATTGTGACTGTTTCAACATTTTCTTCAATTTTTCAACAGACTTTAAAGTGTTCCTGAGGGAAGTTGTCATGGCCTCAAACCACTGGGTGTTCAAGCCTGTCTTTGGATACACCAGAATCTCAGTGTCCTTTTTGAAGTGAGGGCACTCAGGATGGTCTGCTCCGTGACTTGTCCCTTCCCATTCAGGATGTTCTAGGATTCTGGACACCAAAGCTCGATATAGTATATCTAAGGGATACGCTGATTTGTGCAAACTATTTATTTTAATAGAAAGGGACAAAGCAGGCAGTAGCAGTCCAGCTGTAGCTGTAGGTTAGAGAGAAGGAGCAAATCCATGAATCAAGCAAAGATGATGTTTTTAGCTTATAGAAATCAGAAGAAAGAAATGTCACTTTTAAACATTGATTAATCATGTCTAGACTTTAGCAAGAAGGCTCGTGGTGATGACATACGAATTTTTTAAAGGCAGCAAACCCAGTTACACTGGTTTAAAACACCATGCGTCATTTTTAAATCTGTCTGGTTTCTTGTTTAGTCTGAAAGCATTTGTGGGAATAATTAAGAGAAAGTTCTTTGTTTCAGTGGGCACCTGCAGTTTCAAACATCGTGTAATTTCAGCACGTGCAGTATAAGATGCGTTGCATATTCTTCAGTGCAATTGCTGCATGTCTGCAGCAAATTTTGGAAGGCTATCTGTTGTAACATGGAGTCTGTTTGAAGCACTCCCCCACCATTAGGGGCTTATTCTTACAAACAGTGAGTTTGAACAATCTGATTCATTCTAATTTTCACTGTCTTTGGCAGAAGTTGTAGTCTGCTTCCAAGAATTCTGGCAAATAAGTGAAACAATGGGGAAGCGTGTTCGTTCCTAAACTTCTGGGTTTTTTCGTGTTTATTGGAGAAGCACATGACCTTTGGATTATATTCACAGTGATGCTTTTGTCTGTTTTGGTATAGCATCTGGTTTGGTAAGGAAACATTTTCCTGTTCTTAGTAGCCAGAGAGTGCTGGTAATCATACTGGAGAGTAACTTGCATTTAGACTAATTTGGAAAGTTCTTCTCAATGTTGCTTGCATTTCAAATATTGCACTAATATTTATTACCTTTTTTTAAGGAAACTGAGAAACAGTCATTGTTTAATCTCTTGGAGGAGCATGTTGTCTTTATCCTCAATCTCTTTATTTATAAATTCCTTCTAGTTTATTTGAAAACACAGACTCTCCGTGTAGCCAGTGGATGTACTCTACTTCAGCTGTTTTCCTCAGCAATCACTAATGGTTGTTTTCTAGTAAAATAGTTAAATCTAGAAAGCATGTTTTATGCACAAGATCCCTTTGAAATTGGGAAGAATTCTCACTGTGACATGAGTAGATTTTAGACATGCATAGATTGAGAGATTGCTGCTGACAGCAGCCTGCCCAGATCCAAAGTCCCCTTTGATAGGTACAAGTTTAGCTTTTGGGTTTCCCTTTGTGTTTCCCAGTTTACAGGGCAGATGCTGGTATAAATTCCATGCAGCAGACCTGCTAACGATGCATTTTTACAACAAAAAGAATTATTTTTAAATAACACCAAAGCGCTTCTGTGCCTTTAGTAGGGTAGGGTTTGGAACGGGCAGAGTGGTGCTTGGTCCAGGAGTTCCAGACACTTGGAAATCTGAGAGACTGTTGTTTCCAGGTGTGAGACGGGGCATCAACTCTAAAGGTGAAGGGCAGTGGCACCAGCAAGGAGCTCCTGTCAGAACTGGGAGACTTGGCAGATCTGAAGGAGATTGTAAACTGGAGCATTTGGACCTTAAGCCCAAGCTAGTACTGCATGAACAGCCTTAATTTGGCCTACCTTGTATGGATAAATTGGTTTTAATGGCATATCACAGAAAAGTTTTATTAATTATTAGGCTCTTACTGCATTCTTTGCATTTTGGCTCATATTTGTGGAGCAAACAGTGATTCACAGTTTTGGGGGTTATCTTGTTGAACTGTGGATTCCAGGCTTCATGTGTTACACAGACACCCCTCAAACTCTGCAATGCATAGAGAACTCTTAATAATTTTTTATTGTCAAACTTTTTAATGATGTTTTTGTTATAATGTCTGTATATATTGACCACATTACATTATCTTTATAGCAGTCCTGCAAGATGAATAGCAGTATCTTCTTATTTTTAACTGACATGGGATGAAAAACAAAAGGAGATTAGGCCAGTGTTATCAAAATCATGGACTAATACTGGATGCTTAGCTTGGAATGACTAGGATGTCTTTTCACAGAGTACTTTTTGATGTTCAGAGCAGTTATTCTCAGATGTAGAAGGGAGTGCTTAGCACTTCTAAGGATACAGACTCACAAGTGTTAAGCTGACTATCTAGAATTTGAAGAATGTAACATGAGAAAACTTTGGTTTTGAAGATTTTCCCAGGATCGTAAAAGAAACTGTATATCAGAGGCAGAATTTTAACTGCTGTTCACCTAAGACTACCCAGGTTTTATTGTAGAGGTTCTAAAGATGAAACTGTAGGAAATGATTGTTTACAACTTACTCTTTGTGTTCTTTCAGTCTTTAACATCTGTCTAGAGGAATGAAGCAATTTCTGGAAACTTGAGGTTCTGACCTATCTCTTTGGTTCCTTTGGTATCTGCATTGTTTAAAAATTCTAGTAATTTATTGTGGGTTTTTATTATTATTATTACTCCTAATACATACGGGGGTTGTTGCCTTTTTGTCTAAATTCTAGGTTTGTATTTTTGCTATTAAAAATGTACTTCTGATTTTTTCGTGGATGTGACTTCAGCCTTCAGTAAAAGAAAGGGGCAGTACAGTATTCCATAAAGGCCATCTCAGGTATCTCCAGCAAACTGACCCCTGAATTTCAGCACACCCTTACATGATAGAGAACAAGTTTTTCAGTGATGTTCTACTCTAATCATTTAAAAAGGAAGAAAAACCTCACAATTTCCACTTTGCTGTTGAGCTGTAGTTTTCTGTTTGTTTAGGCTGCTTCTGCATGTAAAAATTCAAATATTCACAATGAAGTTTACAGAGGTAATCAATAAATAGGTGAAAAATACTGCTCTATAGTACTCTTTTTAGGAGTGAGTATTGAACACTTTTGCAAGTAGGTGCAAGTGATATATATCTGTGTTTGATCAGATAAATTATTGGTGAAATAAATGAAGAAATTTAAAATGTAGAGATGTTTTAAGACACAAGAATTTCAGCTTCAGATTCTAACCTTTCATCCAAATGAAATCTACTTAATGTGTCAATTTATTCCTGTTACTTCCTGTTAAACACCACAAAGATGCTCTTGAATACTGACTGTATTTAAAGGAACGCATTTTCTTTTCATGGTGTTTATTCTCTCCCTTGATGTTTGTAGAGCTAAATTCTTCTCAGTCTTACCAAGTTCAAGACATACTGGGTTTTCCTTGTTTTGTTCAAATTTTGCAACCCTGCATATGTTAACTTTAAATGAAATCCTTGATAATGTTGAAATACTTTTCCTATTTCTGAAAACAATTAGTATCACAGCTCACCTGTGTCTGTCTCTTTGCTTCCTTAGTTTTGCCAGCCTGGAGGATGGCAGCTTTCAAAAGAGAGGAAGCAGCCAACGTTCTTCGTGGTGGTTTTGACTGACATAGACTCAGAGAGGCACTACTGCTCCTGCCTAACTTTCTATGAAGCAGAGATTAACCTGCAGGTAAGAGATCCACAACAAGAAACAGAAATGCAGAAAGAAGTGCCTACAAACAGTAGATCAGTGTCATAGAGGGCAACTTGAGGAAATACTTGGCTGTTCCTGCTAAGGGTGCATTTTTCTGCCCTACAGAAGTCCGTGTATTTTTGCAAAAGGTGAGCTTGATGTACTCGTTTGTGTGTTTGGAGTTTTTATCTGCTTTGGAACAAAGAAAAACCACCCCAGCTAAAAACATGTCATGGAATTTCTTACTCTCCACCGCATTTTTCTTTTTAAATGGGATAAGCAATATGGTGTTCCTTTCATTTCCTTTGGTGTTTGACATAGCATGGATGATTCTCAGCCTTGTTCTAGGAAAAGGTTTATTAACTTCTGCTCCCTCTGCTGGCCTGCTCCGTTAGAACAAACGTGCACAAGGATGCTGTAGTGTATATCCATATTTCTGTAAGCGCATTTATTGGCAAGATTTTAAAAACTGATAGGGTAGTTACTCAGTTTTTAGTTGGGTCAGATTTGAGGTGTCAGCTACTTGGCAGTGTTTGTTTTTTAACATGTATTTAATTATTTTTTGGCAACCTCACTCTTTCAAAAATAACATTTTGTTTCCCATTTGATGTAAAGTACTTCACAGAATATCTGCTCTGACTTAAATACTTGGAATCTTTAGAATCTAGAACCTAGGGAAAACCTAATCCAATCTGTAATTGCAGACTGCCATTGTTATGTTTTGAAGTATCTTCTTTCCTACATGAAAATTAAAACATAAGTAAAACATTGGCACTAAGTATAATGGAGTTAGTTAAGATTAAATAAATAGCTAAGTAAAGTAATTTCTCGTTCTGTTAGTGAAGAACTGTATCATTATTGATTATTTGAAGAAAATGTTTTTAATAATCCAAGAGTACTCTGTTCATTTAATACTGGAATTGAAAGATTACCCTTTTTGTAGAATAATTGAATGATGTGTTGTAGTAATAATAATAATGGTATGCTTTTTCTGGGCACTGTGGGAAGCCAGAGAATAATAGTTATTCTCATTTCATTAGTGCTACAGTTTAGGTGGATATTTTTGTAGATTTTTTAGAAGGATTTAAAAGGAGAAATGTACCCCAATATTAGACATATTTTAGTCTTAAAATTTAGTGTAGATCAACTGACACATTGCTCTTAAAAAATTTAATGTCTGTTATATTTCCTTTATTTTATAAGTAGAGAGTGAAATATTCTATAGTAATTCTTTCCCAGCTGATAAAAATTTACTATGGCTGACTCTTCCTCCACTCTATGTATTTCATAAGATAAACTAAATTTAGCAAACTTGTTATTTATCCCGTGGTTTCTAGCAGCTGCTTTTGATTCCCTATCCACATCTTTGAAGTAATGCTCATCACAAAACATCCAGTATTAACTAAAAGGGTTTTTTTTCTTATATTGCCTAAGCATTAATGCAAAATAACCCAAAGTAAAAAACAATAAAAAACGGAGTGCAGCAGGATGTTGGTTCTCATAATGCCATTCCTGGCTGTGTTGTAAAGAATGCATATTTTTCAGATGAACTTGCTGTGGTGAAATTTATTCTATGACTGCATTGTTTATAGCCAAACTTCCTGTTTCTTTCTGAAACCCAAAGAGAATAATTGAACGTGCCCTGTTCCGTGGTCATTGGACAAGAATTCAGCACATGTACGATCTGTAATGAAACCTAAGCTCATGGAGCAGTGGGCTATGACAGTAGTATTGATTTAACCATTCAGATCCATGCCTCATTAAACAATCCATGAAACAACTGTGCCCAGGTCTTGAAATGAAATCTGGACAGTACTTTGCACAGTTAAATACAGTTCAGTTTTTCCTTAACTGAATGATACAACTTACTGAGGCAAAAGGAAGATTAAATTTCAAAAAAACCCACAAACCCACTTCTTTCCCAGTAGCCTTCACCAGGTAAACGTTGCTGATACATGAGAGTGGTCGGAATTCAGCCAGAGCAGCAAATGAGATGTTTGGCTTGGCAGAATCATCTTCACCCAAAAAAAAAAAAAAAAAAAAAAAAAAAAA
>VZRQ01003305.1:397012-458615 GCA_013397975.1 Machaerirhynchus nigripectus
AGAGAGAAGAAAGAAAAGAAGAGAAGTGGAATCAACCACTTGGAAGTTTCTGTGGTTAATTAAACTGGGAATTGAAAACAACAAACGCATTTCTGAGCTTGTGAATGCTAGAAGAGAACCATCAAACCTTTTTGGAAACTTCTGCATAACAATACAAACCTTTTAGACACGGTTGAGTCTGAGAAGACTCAAGAGAATACTCAAGTCAAGAAGACTTCTGTTGTTTTGGTTCCCTTCATTCCTGCTTCAGTTGTTTGTTACAGGAAAACTTGTAAATAAATGCTACCAGAAGTGTAAGGAGTTTGTACTCACATGGAATACGTAAGTGGTACCATGATAACCTAGGGTGCAAGATGAATACAGCAGCTGTAAAAGCTGTATAGTCTGTGGGGAAAAAGTATCCTCCCTGGTATCTCTGGAAGTCCTGGATTCAGTTTAGTCTCTTGGCAGTTGCATGTCATAACAAGTTTTCCAGAGGAAAGTACAGGCTCTACTAATCAGCTGGTGGCCTGTTTTCAACTTCTTACCCTTAGATAGAAAATAGAATGCTGTTTTCTTTGGTGACACCTATGAATCATCCTTTGCATTGTTGCAGTTCTGACTGCTCCAGAATTTATTATCTGCATGGGTGCTGCTCAGTTTGATTATCAATCAGCTCTTAAAAGGGTATGATAATATAAAAAAAGATTTTTGTTAACTTTGGTTTGATAAATACTCCATGTCTTGTAGCCACAATTGAGATGAACACACTCCATTAAATAGGGGACTAGAACTCACTTGGTGCTATTTGATTTCAAGTGATACATCTTTGCCATGGAATCCTTCATGAATTGTTCTGGTTTTTGATGTAGCCTCACTTAATTGTCCCGGTAATGTTTGCTAAAGCTGTATAAGGATATGTTCCTCATCTGGGTTTAAAATGAAGCACAAGGAAAGTTTGACCTTAACGGGACAATAAAGTTGGGTTGTGGGTACACACTACCAGAGGCAGTCTAGTTAACAGTGATAAAGCTGCTGTCATTTGGAGGCATCCTGAGTATGTTGCAGAGCAGTTCTATGTGCAGAATTTCTCTCCCACCTCAAGTTCCTACATGAGTATAAAGAAATCTGAGATACTGCACTGCTTTCTCCATCCATCTTCTTGTGTTTCCAGCACATGCTTGGCTTTATCCACGTTTCTGCCTGGCTTAAGGTGCTATTTAGATGCTCTAGCAAACAGAGCTGGGTGCCTCATTCACTTCATCTATCTGCAGGAATTAGGATAGGAGATATGGAATTAGGAGGAGGAGAATGAGTTGAAACATATTTATTTCCCTTCCCCTCACAATGCCTTGAAAGTTGGTTGGTTTTTTTAAGGGGGTTGGGAGGATGTGGAGGTGTTTGATGTCCCATTGCTGTATTTTGATTGTTTCTGTGGACTTCAAACCTCACTGGTGTGAAATCCACTTGAAATGTCATTGATTTTGAAAAACCTTGTCCTATCAACCAAAAAAAAGAAATAGTCTACTTAGTTTATTTTTCTGGCAACTGAAGCCAGAAGCCATTGAGCAGTCAAAGGGTATTCAGAAGAATCATAACTTACATCTACAGAATTCACCCATAAAACTCACTTTCTCTGTGTTTGTAGCTTTATTAGTCATCAAAAAAAAAACAACTATACATTTATATACATATACAGGCATACATTAATCTGTCTAGTTCTGTGTGGGGTACACACTTTGCTGAAATGAGGTTCTTATTTCTAACAGCAATTCCTGCATGTTACCACTTAGCAGACAAAGACTTGATTTAATACTTTTGACTCAGCAGATACTTCTAGTGACCTCAGCTGTGCTTCTTACCATTAAAATGTTTGGAAGAGCACCACAGATAGAATATTTTTAAAAAAATGTTGACTCAGATAATTTGGGAACATAATGGTCAATTTGTACATTGCTTTGCACTTGGAAAGAAATTTGCCCTCTCTTCCCAACCCCACCATCAACAAATTAGAGGATGATTTATGCCAGCAATTGAGCCTGTGCAACTGCATTTCTTGCATTACAGAAAATCTGCTCAGTGACATCTGCACAAACCCCCAAACATTTGTTTATAACAATCTTATTACGAGATTGTATCATTCCTGTGTGTTGTCTCAAGCATATGTGTGTTAAATCACTGCGATCACAAATGTAAGATTAAATATATCACTCTGGAAAATGGACATAAGTAATAATTCACAGCTCTCCTGTTTCCTGCCATTCACATTCTCTTCCTCTCTCTGCCCTCCCCTGCAAAAAGAGGAAAAAGAACTTGTAAAAGTCCCAAACCATAAAATGGCAGATTCACAACATTCACAGATATTTCCTGAGTCAAGGGAAGAACTGCCAACAAAATGACTGTGCTTCATAAAGTTATAATTTTTCAGCTTGGACTGGAGAGTTGGTGATCCTGCTGTGCTAAAGCATATGCTGCTCGATGAGTCACTCATGTTTGGGTTTTACCAGAATATGAGAACACTCGGTTCAGTTGTACCTGTTTTGTGTGGGAAATCTGACCCCCTTTGGATATTAGATGAGCATGTTATTCCTAAGATGAAGTTTAGTAACTTTCTGTTAGTATCCCAAATGTTAAATTTATTCTGAAAGTGTTTTCTTATAGCCAATGCCCCAAAGCACATTTTGTGTAAAAAAACCCAGAATTTTAAAAGCAGTGTTTAGTATGTTGCATCATCATCTTTCTGAATCTACTGAAAAATGGCTGTTGTGACATCATATGGAGATTTAAATAATGCCTTATTTCCTTTCTGTTCTGGTGTAAAGGTCAGGTTGCAGATGATTTTTTAAATAAGAAATAGACTTGTATTTTAATGTCCTTTTATACTCCTCTTTAGACCAGAATTTAAAGTTGAGAACAGTTGTACAGAGGAAATCATATTTCCATCTTAATGACTATGGCAATAATTTCTCCTGTCCTGTTCATCCCCTGGCTCATGCATTTGCACACACATCCCCAAGCTGAACTCATGCTTTTGCAGGGTACAAAAACTTGAGTTGGGTAAAGGTCACCTTGTCCTCTTAACTCCTGTGTTGTTGAACAGAGGCCCCAAGTTCAGCTCACAGGACAAGGAGATGCTATCTTTCAAGCAGAGACATTTCTTTGTCAGTAGAGATCAGATTCAGCTGACTTTCAAACAGCAGCATAACACTAATTCAGCAATTCACTGGAAGTCCTTTCAATGCATTTCCCCATATGCAATTCAAAGGGATGAACAGTGTTTTAATTAACCAAAACAATCTGTGTGTGTAGAATTTTGCCTTGGTGTATGTCTATATATGCTGCTCTATGTTATTTAAAAAACACTACAGTGAGTTAAAATAAGGTATGAATTACAGCTTTCTTATATTTAAGTTTTGCCATTTTTTCTGCGTGTGTTTTGTGGGTGTCTGTAGTCCTCTCACCTTAGTTGAGGTATGTAAAGTTAGAAAGGTTGGATGGAATTCGTGGATCAAGTTAGCTGCCTTTGGGAAAATTCAGAAAGGTTTGGTAAACTCCAAGCTCTGAAATGATGTTTGCTTATGCATAGCTCTTGCTGAGGGCCTGGTACTGCAGTTCTTTCCCATTCCTCACTGGTAAGGTTAACACGTTAAAAGCAGTTACTTAATGCTATTAATTATTGCCCCGTGGGATCTCAGCATTTGCAGGGCAGCTCAGTGGCATCACCTTGGATTTCCCACATCTTCTGGGACTGGCACATCCCAGTGGCCTATTCCAGAGGGACACTTTGGCTGGGAAAGCTGCACCAAAAGGTGCAAAGTGTGAGTGTGAGGTTACTTTGGTTCCAAAGTGCTTTCAGTGTTTTTAGGTGATAATCCATATCAGCACCTTCTGGAGATTTTCAAAGTGAGGTGTATTAAATGGTAAACATCTAATAGGTTATGGTGGTGTAAATTGTGTGTGAAGCTGGAAGGTGCATTGCAAACTCTTCACTGACACTCTGAAGTGTCAGTAGTACATCGGGAGTGAACAAGCTGACCTGTCATAAAAACTTGAGGTTACTCTATTTGGTAAGTTTATGATCTTCGCATCATTTTCTGTCTTAGATCCTTATCTTTTTTAGTTGATAGACTCCCTGCTGTGCATTATTCCAATGTATTGTCCCCATTTTGAAATTATCAAATCAAGATAATGGCTTTTATGCTGGTTTAATTTTTCCAGTAAAAGTTAAGCTGCAGTGGTATGGTTCTGTGCACGTAGGCAAACCACAAAGCAGATCTGTTCACCTGTGGTTTTAGCTCAGTACAGCAGATTGCAGGCAGGATGCAGATTTGTCGTCTGGCAGCAGTCAGTGTAGTTTATTTTAACTTTCACACATGTGTTAGAATTTATTGGATACATGCATTTATATACTCTGTCAAGTAAATAAAATTAATTGATGCTGAATGTTTTTTGGCTTTTGATTGTTAATAAAGCAGCTAAGAGTGTATTTGGCTGCAAATAAGACAGGCGGAGACCAAGTCACATGAGGAGAAAGGGCTCTCTCCCAAATGAGTAATTGGCATAAGATTAGTAAAGTAAACTTCAAATAATTTTTCCTAAAATAAGAAATCGTGCATGGTCTCTTAAGCTTTGCTGGGCAGTTAGTAGAAAAACAACAGGCTTGCTGAACTTGGCATAATTTCAATGCAAAATTTTGTATAGGGCAAACTGTTTTTGACATAATGAAGTACTAGAGTGCAAGTTTTTTAATGTGAGATGTTCATTCTCTTTCAAGGGCTGAACAAATTATTAAAGTACAATTTTAACTTCACCACCTGTACACAGATTTCATTTGAGTTTCAAATAATGCCTGCCAGCTTCCACGCTCAGAACAGTACAGCTACATCAAAGGCCTTGTGTTTTCTAACATTTCTATTAGTACCTCACTTTAAATTGATTTTCCTCCCTCTGACATGAGGATAAGCCTAAGTTTTCTCTGCTCAACATGAATCAGAACTGACAGTCCAGATTCTGAAGATGGGGGTGAAAAGATAGGAGAAGGATGGCAGTGGTTCATGTGTACTGTAATTCAGTTGCATGTTGATGGAGCAAATGATAATGCTACACTCAGTAGTAGGGAGAATTTTTTTGGAGCATATTGGTAGGTCTATTTGATCTTTCATAATTGACTTCGGTTCCTAATGTTGATTTTGGCTAGATGGTTATCTTTAAGTTAAATGTCAATATTTAGAAGCAGAGCTGACATCTTAAAATAATGTGATTGTTGTGGCAAAATCAGGTTTATAAAAGTTCAAGAGGAAACCTTCAGGTTTAAAGGCTAGATAATGGCAATTATTATCTCTGTTTAATAAAAGAAGGAAGGTTAATATGAGTAAAGTTTTGGGTTTTTTTAAAGCTTCATTTGTTTTTTGGCTGCCACATCTGTTGCCTTTAAATGAGTTGCAGTTTTTCACTGAAGTAGCACAAAACCAGTCACCTTTTTCTTCTACAAGTTTTAACATAATTTCTTGAGAAGAAATTGAGGCTTATATGAAAATGTCTGGTTTTGTCCTGATTTACCCCATGCAACATTGAAACACATCCAGTGGCAGCCAGATGTGACTTACAGGAAGTGTAATTTCATGGAAGTGAGTGGGAAGCAGAGAGATGTTTCACAGTCCATTGCCGCTCGATGGAAAACTTGGAGCGTAAGGTCAGCCTTTATCAGACATAAGGTAACCCACAAATATTTTAACTTAGACATAAATGTACATAAAATGAAACTAATTCATGGCTACAAGTACCTATTTCCTTGTTCCGTGCATGATGCAATTATTTATTTAATATTTATTTAATATACATTTCAGTGTTAAGAAAGTGTTTTGCTCTTGATTGACACCTGTTTGTTTGAGGGAAATATGCAGTATTTTATTATCATAATTACCCTTTGTTTAATATTTTCTCTTCTAATACAAAGCTTTCAAGCTCTTACCTCATTACTTGATGAAATGCTGCAAACTGTGCCCAGCTTTACACTTTTTTATAGATGTGGAGGGATTTTCAGAGCCAAAGGACACTGATTAAACAAAGCAATACCTTACTTAATGTGTGTAAACCCCACGAGTATTTGGTTTTAACCACAACGATTGAGAATGTATTAAACCTTTTTCTAGGATCTGGGGCATCATGCCTGATCTGCTGGTGACTGCAGTTGTCAGTTACCTTCCTCATTTAAAAATGTTGAAATAGTAAGGCTGAATGTGTCTAGCTTGGGCGTAATGCCATGTACATCCCTTGGCTAACCTGAGGAACAAATTGTTTTCAGAAAACAAGGAAGCAAATAGCAGTGATGATGAACAGTGGTGATCACAGTTTTTCTAAACTACTGGTTATCAGTCAGGGATCAAAGCTGGTTTTATGCATTTATTAATTCAGCTGCTTTTATTGAAGAAGTTCATAAACTATGGAGTGATGCTGTTAGTTCAATTGGTTGGTTATTGTATATTTTAATTTACCCCATCACTTGAGGTCACAAATATGTTCAATGGCTACTTCTGCTATAAAAGAAGAAAGGCAAACAGTTGCACTCATGCTCTCTCTAATTCTGTTCTCTCATTTCTGTAAAAATTATGAAACTGATTACTGTGTTGTGCCAGGAGTTGTATATATATTTTTTATTGTAGATGTGGGTGTGAACATTTCTTAAAATACATGAAAACATTTGAGTTTAAATATATGTATTGCTGTGGTTTGAGTGTACTGAGCAGAGGCACACACATTTTTTTGGCCAGTCTTGTAAGAGGCCACTTTATAGCTATAAGCAAACAAGTTGAACAAAATGAAATTGCATCCTATGTCCTTCAAAAGAAGTTTCACCATTTTCCAAGTTTGTTTACCATATATAATTAATGCAGAAAAAGAGAGGGGAAAAAAGAGGGCAAGTAAACAAATCAAACACTCAGCTGTAAAACCAGATAAGATTTTTCTGTTTAAACTTATGATACATCCTCAACCATATTCTACTTGTACAATAAATAATGACTTGTTTGACTGTATTTTAATTTTTCAAGAATGTAATACTGTATTTAGTTTTAAAATTGTTTATTTTAATTTTTCCTATACTTGTTTTTCATCTCATGTGACATAAATGTTAACATTCAATACTGTGATGTTGCGTGTAAGTTTTCATGATGGTTTGCAATATCCAGTACATTCTTTGGGAAAACTGCTCTAAGGACATAAGTCAGCCATAGTCTACAGCTCTCTGCATTACATTCTCCTTGTAACTTTAGAAACCAAGTCAGGATGCAGAAGAAAAGAGGATTCTGGGTTTGACAGGCAGGGAACAGGACCCCGATGGGTTTCAGAGATGTCTGAGTACAAGGTACCAAATATTTTAAGCATGATGAAATCCTGTATGACCACAGGTCATCGTGCAGTTCTTTGATACAGTTAGATCAGTCTCAGTTACCTATTTTGTAGCCTATGGAAGAGTCTTTTTCAGGATTTTATTAATTGGATGTTAAAAAAGAAAAATCATTCATTTGTCTTCTCAAGGCACAGTTAGAACTGCATTGGATTTTAAATGTTTATCACCTGTTAAACTAAATGGATTGTTAAGGATCTGGAACACTGGTTTGCTCTCTAGTGGTACACTTTTCTCAATTCAGCTGGTTTTAAAGTCTGCTTATTTCAAAGAAATAAAAAGAGAAAAATGAAAAAAAACCTAATCTCTTCCAACATTAATTGACCAAGGCAAATTCAGGGAAGGGCAACAGAGCTGGTGAAGGGTCTTGAGCACAAGTCTGATGAGGAGCTGCTGAGGGGGCTGGGGGTGTTTAGCCTGGAGAAAAGGAGACTCAGGGGAGACCTGATCTGTCTCTACAGCCGCCTGAAAGGAGGCTGTAGCTGGGGCTGGGCTCTTCTCCCAGGCAGCAAGTGACAGGACAGGAGGACACAGCCTCAAGTTCTGCCAGGGGAAGTTGAGGTTGGACATGAGGAGGAATTTCTTCACAGAAAAGGTGATGAGACATTGGTGGTGGTGTCACCATCCCTGGAGGTGCTCAAGAAGAAATTGCACGTGGCACTCAGTGTCATGGTCTGGTTGATGAGGTGGTGTTCAGTCATAGGTTGTACTCAGTGATCTCAGAGATCTTTTCCAACCTAAATGATTCTGTGGCTCTGTGATTCTGTAATTTCAATTCATCTTTAATCAGTGTATCCTTAGCAAGGCTTTCCATACCATCCATTTATTCTTAGTAAAGTTGTGAACTGAATGCTGCCTATGTAAAATAAAGAGTTATTGTAAAAAGCCCCCAACATAACTCTTTCATTTTGTTATTTTTTATTAGTGAGTACTTTTTCCTTAGATGGGAAAAGGGATAAGAAAGATGAAATGTGCATGTGTCTGACCAAAAGTGTAAATAGAATCACATTTGTGGCTTCACTGCTTTGTAATTAGTATTGGTACAGAATACTTATGCTGTTAATACTTTGCTTGAGAAGTAGGTTAAAAGTCATGTGTTTGAAATTATTATCTACTTAGTCTACTGACTCCTAATAATGTGCCTGTGTGCCTGTCAGAATGTTGAGCCAGGGAAGAAACACAGCAGTCACATTGCATTTTTCTGTAAATCTTTTATGAAGTAGGAGAGAGTGGTTTAAGAGTGTAAATGCTTTATCAATCAGTTTCGTGCTGCTGTCGTGCCCTGAAAGCTTTAAATCTAATTATTAATTAATTCAAGACTTGATCTGAAGTTGTGTGGATTTTATTAAGATGGTCTTTCATGGAAGCCTGCTCCCTTGCCCATGCACCCTGAGGTTTCATTATCTTAGTACCATGTGAAGATGGAGGAGCTTCCATGTTCCCTTGCCTTTAGGAATGTGTAATGTATTTTAATTTCATTTTTCCTAATGTCAGAGTCCACAATTTGTCAGATATCCAGAAACTGTTGTCTTTATGCCTAGAACTCATAGTTGCTCTTCAGAATGGTTGATACAGGATATGTTTGCTGATAATTTAAAAATTTGGGGATTTTGGGGGGCGCAGGGGAGGGAACTGCAATTCCTGTAAAAGCTCTCCCTGTCAGCATTAAACTGGATGAAAATTAATGAACCTGTGTGGGATGTGTGACTGCTGAGTTATTGTGTTTCTCTGTGAATTTGTGAACCATAATTTTATCCTAGAAATGAGATGCAAACTGACCGAAGAACATACATTGTGAATTAATTGGTTGACATTAAGGTAAAATTTAATGCACAAAGCCAAGTGTTTGCCCATATGTGTATATATATTGTTGTACCAACTAGTTTAATTTTGGTATGAAAGTGTTATACTGTGTTAACCAAGCTATTCTGATTAAAACTGAACGACTCTCTTTTTACATCATTTTTACTTAAATGCTGAACTGTGGGTTAGCATTTGCCTAAAGAAACTATACATTCTGAATTGAGGTTGTGAAATAAAGCTCATGAACTCGCAGCATTCCTGGCATTTAAGAGCATTTTTATCAGGTTTTGCCCATTTAGAAGAAATATTGGATTTTTTTTTAAGAAACTGAAATGATGAGTAGTAACATGACAGAAATAGAAGGCAGATATTTCATGCTGTCATATGAAAATGGACATAATTTTTCTCGTGTTCCTAATTAAGATAATATAGTGATTTTTGCTTGGAAGAATGCTTGGTCAGAGGAACAAATAAAAGAAATTTGGTGGGTGGTGCGGGGGTGGAGAGAATTACATGCAGAAATTGGAAGGCAAGGACATTCTGTCATCTGAAAACCTAATTTGTCAAAGAATGTATGGAATTTTAGAAATGAAAATATTTGGTGACATCCTCAGTTTTGGCTATGAATAACAATAAACTATTTGTGATTGAATAAGTTCTGGCAAGGAGGTTACAGCCACTTGCGCAATGTCATGAACAACTGGAGGCTTATCTGCACGGTGCTGTTCTCTTTTTTTTTTTAACCTTAATGGTTCCTAAGTGTGAGGGATTTTTTTTTTTTCTGGGAACTCTGAACCACTTTTCTTGTGAAGAAATGTCTTTAGATTCCAAATTCACTAGGTCAGGCTGGAGATGACATTACAGATAATTTCAGCTGTAACGTTAGCGGAAATTCTGTTAGAAATTAAATTCTATTCATATGAGGAGGACAACCATTCTTTTGTGAAATGCATGATCTCTGTATTTGGACAATGGTTGACTGTAAATCAGCTAACACTTTGATGTGGAAAGGTCCTGTTCTATAATCCACTTCACTATCTAAAAGTGCAACAGGGAGTATTTAATGTGAAACAGTGTCCTGTTAAACTGCTGTCTCAGAGAACTGTATTTTAGGTACATTGGTGCATGACTAAAACCAGGTGAGTTTTAATAAACTGAATTACATCTTCAGAGCTTCAGAGAGTTCAGGCAGCCGTTGGAGTGTGCTCCTGTCACTTGGTTTTGTTACCAGTTTCAAATAATGCAGTCTTTTCTGAAGCTCTGAGAAATGTTAACTTTTGGTGAAAATGCTATAACATTTTGTTTTGAGGTTTCTTCCTGCTTATTAATTGAAATGTTTCTGTTTTCAAGGGAACAAAAGAAATTGAAGGTGAAGAGGAGTCTGGTTTAATTCCGCCTGCAGAAGTATTTGCTCCTAAAAGTCTGGTGTTGGTGTCCAGACTAGATTATCCAGAAATTTTCAGGGTAAAGAATTTACAGTTGCTATTTACAGTGTATCAGCTGACAAATCTGGTTTTAATGAGTATCAGTGACAGCACTTTTGATTTAAAATACATCACTCAGGATTGGTTTGAGAATTTAAAAGCAAAAGTAGATTTGGATTGAACTAAACAAAATTCAACATCTGTGACAGCAAATAGCCCCTGTAGGTTAAAGTAGTGCTTTTCTACCCTCCAAGCCATTTTAAAGCTACGTAGAAAGCATGATAAAGTTTTTTCTGGGCTCAGTGTACTCTATAGTGAAAAGAGTTAATAGGAAAAAAACAGACAATATTTGACTAATTATATAATGGTAAATTAATAGCGAAAATCTACTTTTCCTCCATATATAAACCAAAATATCCAAGCCTCTCCCAGACCAAATTAAGATGCATGACAAAGATTTAGGATCTTGGATTACTTTCAGCTGGTGAAATATGACTTATCTCAGAAAAATGAAAAGCTTAAATTTCTCCTAAGCCAATACATATTAACAGAAACAAATAAAGTTCCGTTTACAGATCAAAGGAGGAAATCATTCAGCAGTTGTCTTTAGATATTAAGGATGACTGTACCAAGTGAGATTAAAAGTCCATGTAGCCCAGTATTGTGTCTCTGAAAGTGGCCCGTAGCAAATGCAAAGCAAAGTGTGTAAGAATAGGGCAGGCTGTAGAAATAATTCTACAAAATGCTTTCCTAATTCAGTGTGAGTAATAGTTAAATGACATCCTGAACCAGAGGTGTTGGTTGTATGGGGGTTTTCTATAATTAGTTCACTTTCTTAACATTCGTATTTTACAACAACCCACAGCACAGAGTTTCACTATTTAACTATGTGTTATATGAAAAGTTACTGTTGGAATTATTACTAAGAAGATGATTACTAAAATATTTGCTGATTTATCAAAGTTTCAGCAGTTAAAAGGCACCAAAAAGGATGCTGTGGAGCTGTTATTATCTTTTTTCCAAAGTCTTCTTAGAATATCATATTGATCTGCATTAAATTATTCATAAAAATGCTGAAGCTGTATCTGTGATTTCTCAATCAAAATTGGATCCATGAAAAATACGCTGAAATATTAATATACTATTAGTATAAAATATATTTACATTGATATAATAAAGAATGTAAGTTAAATAACATATGGAATTGCTGGTCATCGATACCAGTCTTAAAATGAGCCTCAGAAGCTCGTGGATTAATCAGTGTTCTTCCCTGGAAATCAGTCATGTTTAAGTCCATTAAAGTTCAACGCACAGATGAGGCTGATTTTTATTATTTTTAACAGTAACTTATAATAAAGCACCTCTTGTATAAAAAGCAAAAAAAAATATTATACCTAGAATTTCTTTGAAAAAGAACATATATCCCTTGTGAGTAGCCAAGCTAATTTTTTTTAAATGAATGATTGCCTCTGTGCAAATTACTTCGTCTTTGGTTGGAAAGTACTTCCTTACACTAATAGCTATTAAAAAGAACTTATTTTTAAAAAAATTGTATGCATTGATCTTTAAATAATTTGACATCTGCCTTCCCTGTATAGCAGTCTGATTTTTTTTGTCAACCTTTCTAGGCTTGCCTTGGCTTGATCTACACCGTGTATGTGGACAGCCTGAATGTGTCACTGGAGACTCTCATTGCAAATCTGTGTTCATGCCTTGTCCCTGCTTCTGGAGGGTCTCAGGTAAATGGGGGGAAGGAAGGGAAGGGGTATTTTTCCAGTTAATTTAATTTATGAAGAAAACAAAAAATAAATTCTTGAGATATTTTTGAAGAAAAAAAAGATCATAGTTCAGCTGAGTGCTTTCCCTGTGGCCTGTGAGTGCTTTCCCTGTGGCCTGTCTTCTAAAGACAGCAAAAATTCCATTCCAGGTTAAGGTCAAAGGGTTAATTTTGTCACTGAGTTGGCTTTTACAGGGCACATTAACAAATTAAGCAGTTTGTATAAGTTTAGTTTTTAATAATAATGTGTTCAGGAATATTTCTGCTTGCTACAGAATTTTTTTAAAGGCATTTTTTCTTTGCCATTTTCTAACATAACCTTCATATCAATTAATTTATGCATGTTTTTTCCTTAATGGAGTTCAGGATTCCCCTGGTCTCTTCTTTGGGAACTCGTTTAAATTTCTATTTGCATAATTTTTTGTTTAAATGCTAAAAAGTAGCTCCAATGTGGTTTCCTTAGAGGAATTAAGTATTGCAAATAGCCCATGCATTCAAAAAAAAAAAAGTCTTCTAGTGAATAGACTTCTCTCTGCTTTTCACCTGTGCTTTCTGTGAGTGGAAATTCAGGTTTGTTTGTTGGTTTACTTTATATAAATTATTCCTATACATTTGTGGGTTTTTGATAAGCTGTGCTTGGCTTTTGCCTTATGCTGTGACACTGATGGGAAATTATGGTCCTTATTATGAAACAAACCTGGAAACTACATGTGCAAATGGCAACATTTTAAAGTCAGTTACATACACAGCTTTCCCACCCAACCTATGGATTATCAACCCTCTTGAAATCCTACAACTCCCTAAATCTGTTCTGGTTTTTCCATAGCCCTGGCTGCTTTGGAACTTCTCTTAGTGCTGAAAGTGTCAGTCAGAATGTCCTGTCAGCGTAGTCAAGATCTCCCTTACTGCTCTCCAGGCAGCCGTGTCTCTGGTTTTGTATCCAAGGCTTTTTTTTTGAAAAAAAGAGTTTTGAAGGGGAGTAATTAGAGTTTATCTCCTCGTCAAAAACCCTCTTTTCCAGTGGTATTTGAGCCTCATGTTTTTGGTTTTGGTGATCCACTTGAACTTCTGGCTCTGCTTCTATCCTCCCTTTTTTCTCCCTGTCCATAAACGCAGCTTTTCTCAGTGGCTGTTTTCTCTGCTCGAAGAGGAAGGAAAAGTCGTGTTCCACTGGTTGTTCTTCCTTCTGCTTTCTTCAAATAAAATGCTCACTCATTTGCAGTTTAAATTTGCTAGTGTCAAACTGTCATTTAAATCAGAAATTAAGTGTTTCTCTTTTCTTTATAAAGCCTCATGCTTCCAGGGCTGAGTCTGAATTATGTATCTTAGAGTGGGAGCGCTCTTGTGGCATTTATTTCCAGAAGTCCTTCAGGAGCCTCCCAGGTTACTCAGGTTCCCACCATGGAAATAGTCAGCTGTGTAATGGGTTACTGGCCTCCATCCAGGTCTGCTGCTGAAGTGCTGGGGCGGAGCATCTCTGCTGCAGCTCAGGGACGTGTTTGGGTTTACCAGGGAGATTTTTAGTTTCAAATACCTGCTGTGCAGCAGCTAGAGCTTGCTGCCTTCATACATTCCCCACCTTTGCTGCCATACAGAGTGAAGATTTACCACACAGAAAAGCCCCCCCAGCCCATGGGAGTTAGTGGTTAGAGGTAACTGCTTGGAATCACTCACTGCTTGAGCGCCGTGTGGATTTACTCAGAGGAAAACAAGGGTATTTTGCAATTGCAATGCTCTTCGGGATGTGGTACTCAGATGCACTCCTTTCACTCCCATTTCCTGCCTCTCTCAAGGGAGGTATGTTCTTGTGCTGGAAAGGTAGCTGAAGTTGTAATTCTCCTTTAATGTGCAGAGCAGGAGCACAGGAGTAGCAGAAGTGTCTCTTCAATACCCACATGTCACAAGTGGGTTCATACGTAGTACATGCATGCAGACAGTAGATAGCAAAGACAGCCAGTTCGTAATACTGTACATTGTTCTGTTTTAAATGGATTTTAAACCTTTTTTTTTTCCTGGGAGGCTTTTATTGTATTAATAGAAATGTACTATTAACTGCCTTCAAGGCCATAACTATTTAACTAAGTCAGTGTAAATGCAAGGGAGACACTGTCATGCTATACATTCAAGGAGGCATATCACTGTATTTGACTTCAAATTTCTGTATACAAAATAAATATTTTTTGCAGTACGAATCAGCTATCTGTATGGCAACAGCTTGTTTATTCTATATAAATGAAATTTTTAAAAATTCCTTCTGCAGAAATTGTTTTCTTTGGGAGCTGGAGACCGACAGCTGATACAGACTCCTCTACATGACAGCCTTCCTGTTACAGGCACCAGTGTGGCTCTTCTCTTTCAGCAACTGGGTATGTCTAGGTCTGCTTTGAAAAAAGAATTATTTTTCTAAATTACAAAAGGAGGTATTTTCTGTTCTAATTCAATTCTAACCATGTGCCAAGAAAGCTGCATGGTAAATATTAATTTTTTTCAAATGAAAGAATGAAAAATTGTGCTTTTATCCCCTAATCAGACATTCAAAGAATCTTTTTGTACATCCTGCCTGTGGTGAGTTATCTCCAGTATTAGAGAATCACAGAATAGTTTGGGTTGGAAGGGACCTTTAAAGGTCACCTAGTTCAATCCCACCACGTAGTATCTGTAAGTTACTAGGGGCAGAAGTGGGCCTGGCCCCTATTCAATCACGAAAACATTAATGTAAAACTATTCCCTGCTCTGCTCTCCTTGGATACTCTACAAACTCCAAAGAAAACCAAGGAGGTTTGTAATAAAGCTGGTGTGACCAAAAAGTTTATATAATTAATGTTATCTGTTACTCCCAGTCTTTCAAGAAGATGCTCCAACACAATCCTCATCAAATGTTTACTTGTTCATTACACTTACAATGTTGCATCACTGTTAGCTGGGTACCTCAGTAGGGATCTCGTGTCTGCCATTGAATTCTAACACTCTTAGTCTTCATTCCATTGGTTTGTGAAGTGACTTTGAATCATAAACTTGTAGCAGCCATGGATAAGGGCACAATTAATAATCTTTTCTGAACCTGTGAAACTCATATTTACTCTCAAGCAAGACGATGGCCTCAGGATATGGGTTGTCATCCTTTCTTCTCTCAGTTAGAGAGAATGGATGGAAATCAGGAAAACAAAAGTGAAGAACAGTAAGAGCTTATGTCACAGACAGTATCAGATCTGATGAGCTCAATGCCATCTCCTACTAAGATGATTTAATTGTAGACTTCCAAAAAGAATATTATTCCAAAAGGAGTATTGTAGTTTTGTTTGTAGTAGTTTAAATTAAAAATAAGTTGTGGCTAACACGGTATATAGGTGCTACTCTACTTCACCATAGTCCCTGAGGTTTTACTTGGCTTATTATGTCAAAATTCATTATGACTGCTCTGACCAGATTGCAGGCAATGTTTTGAACATGGACAGGCCCAGCAGTTTTTCCCCTTTTCTGGAGACATAAAATGTGGTGTGAGGTACTGTAAGTACAGCGGGTTACACCACGTGGTCTGGTATGTTGTTCTGTAAGTGTGGTGTGTGTGGTACTTGAGGCAGTTTTTTAGGCAGCTGAAGTGAAGATTGCTATAAATTCACAGTTTAGAAAATGTCAAAGGAAGTGGGGCTTTCAGTTAGTTCTTAGATAATCACCCTGTCTGCTGGCACCTGGCTTTTGTATGGCAAATTGGGATTGGAGTGTTTTGTCACAGAATCAGGCTGAGGAAAACAATGAAGACAATTCTGAAGAGTCATTGTGTGCATCAGATTTACAGAGGGAAGCCATGAAGATGGAGTGGGAATGTAAATATAGGGAAGAGAAAACTGAGGACCATCTTTTTCTCTTGTTGTCTTACCGAGAGCATATTTTGCAGGGCAAGTTTTTAAAATTCCTCTCATGTATAGAAAGGAATTATAAAACTTTCATATGAGAATTTTTAAATTTCTTTCAAACACATAGGGTTTAATTTGATATTGTTAACCACATTAGAGGGTGGATATATAGAGGTGGATGTCATGTAAATTCCTAAATCTACTGTGGCAGAGTACGGAAGAGTTTGGAGTTTAACCAGGACTCCTAGATCGCTGTGCTAGCAGTCAAAAATCCTCTACCTTTATATTTTGAATTTCTGTAATTCCTTATTGCTTCTGTACACTTTCCAATATCCTGTACCCCTGATTTACTCTTTGTCTACCATCTCATCTTTTGTTTCCCATACTCCATTAGCCTTTTTGCTGTCTGGTTTCTGTGGCTTTGCTGCTCTTCTGCCTTATTTTCTCCTCCTGACTTCCTGTGAATTTGGAGGTTCTGTCTTTCTTGCTTTTTGGTGGCTTGTAAGAAGTATGAGTCAGTAAGCCTGTGCTTACCAGTTGCCCTTTCCAGTCATAGTGCACATAAGAATATGAAGATCAGCAGAAGGAAGGGAAGAGAAAGGGAGGTAAGGAATGAAAACTCATTGCTCAGTTTTCTCGTTAGTGATGCTTCAACTGGCCTGAAGAAGGGAGAGACTGAAGAAAGTGCATGGTTATAAAACTTGGGAAATCTTGTCACAAGCGGCTTACAGGCTTACATCCTGTTCCACTGTAGGGGATCATGCAAGTTCATGGACAAAAAAAGAAAGAGTTGTCTCCCTTCTTTTCTGTTGTAGAAGAATTTTCTCTTTTACAAGGCTGTAAGAACTATCAGGAAGAGCTTGTCTGGTGGCCTTTTGTAAGCTCTCTTTCTGTGTGTCCCTATTAATTGGTGTGACAAGGGTGGTGAAGTTGCCTGGGAATGGGCCTGGTATTAGTTAAGGAATAGGCAAATAAGTGGGCAGGTAGATTTTTTTAAAGCAAGTACTTGAACATTTTGTAAAAGGCTGCTTTTCCCACCTCCTATTTCTGACCACTGGTTTGGGTTTTTTTTTTTTTTTGGTTTTNTTGTTTCTTTGTGTTTCGGGGGGGTTGTTTGGGGTTTTTTCCCATATATGCCTCAGTTGCCAGTTGGTGTATCTAAGTATCTGGGGATACAGCACAATGGTAGAATCATCTTATGTCTCTAAGGACACAAATTAGAAAATGTTTGAGTTTTCATAGTTTGACTTTCCAGAACAGCACAAAATTCCATTCCCATGTAGGTGGTGGGCTGTCATCACGTACTTAGTGCCAAGGCTTGTTAATTCCAAGTTTCTGTTTGGATTTAGTAAAACAAGTTGTTAATACAGCTACACGTGCCTGTTTGCAATGGTTGTTAGCCGTAAAAGGAGGACCAGGAAATATGAACAGACTGTTTTAAATAAATTCTCATTTATTCTCACCTTTTATGTAGTCTTATGAAGAGTTAAAGGCAGTGAATCCAGAAGAGTGTGGTAGAACCTACTGGCTCGTCCCTTTGAGAAAGGTTATTTTCAAGATAAGGCCTAATCCTTTCTGCTGGAGATCACAGCTGAGCTTGTCAGAAGTTTTTGTGCTTCTCGGAACAATATTCACACTTGCTCTGTTTCTGTTGCCTGACTGGAACAGGAGATTAACATGTATTTGTCTCTACAACCTGGGCAAAAGCTTTCTACTGCTGTTCAGTACTTTAGTGACAGCTGTTACCCCATCCAGTCTCATGTTCAGGACACAAATATTGACCAGACCATTTGTCAAATAACGACATATTCAGTTATTTCTCTGCTGGTACAAGTCACTTCATCCTATCTCAATTATTCATAGAAAATTGAAGAGTAGCTAGAAAAATATTTGTCAACTGCATAAATCACCTTTCTAAAAATAGCTCTTTCTTGGAGGAAGGTGGGCAGCAAGACAAAATTTATCACTATGAATAGATACAAAAGTAATTTCAACAGTTATTTTGAGAAATATTGTGCAATATAGTAGCCTCATCACGCTTTTTCTGCTTGGCAGGAGAATACCGTGTCAGCAGATGACCCTCCCTGTGTTACCAAGTCCACAGCATATCTGGAAACAGACCTTATTTTTGCTTAGGCGTTAAACTACAGTTGGGAAAAATATCCCCAAAGGTTTTAAGCTTAGTAATAAGGAACAGCAGTGTTTGACATTTTCAATCATACCTTTTTTCTTTTTTTTAATTAAAAGAAGCCTAATATATAGGAATAATATGACCAAAACCAGGCCTGCAGCTGGATCACTAGAAATTACTTAATCAAAACAGGATTAGGTGGAAAAACAGGAATCATAAAGTTAGTTTAAAAAATTATCCATGGTAGCAAGTAGACTTTTGGTGCTCTTCTATTTCTTGTGTGTTAGTAAGATGGTAGATATCTATGGAAGCTTCAAAATGCAGTAGGTTTCTTCAGGCTCAGAGGAGATTTAGGTTATATTTAGGTTATGTTTCTCTCCTGTCTCACTGCATTAACGGTACATTCCTAAGTTTCTGCCTTAAGCTCTTTTCTCCAGACTCCAACCCTGCTTGCCTTCTCCATATGGGTATTCAGCAGTGATGTATTCAGTCATTTGAATCTGAGACATGCACCTCCATTTCCCCAAGAGGCAGGTTTTTCTCAAAAGAAGCCAGGACAAAAAATTAGTGATCTAAGGAGCAAAACAGGAACCTAAGGTTTAACCAGCACTTTTGATTTTTGCATGTGTCAAGGACTGGTAGCATGAATCACACTGCTAAGCTGAGCAGAACAGTTATGAAAATTTATTTTCCTGAAGAATTTCTCTCTCCTTTCCAAATACTTAATCAAAGACAAAAGAGTTTTCCTTCCTTTCCTTCTTGTTTAGTCTCATATCGGGTATGTTTTCCTATGTCCTTATTTCCCCTGTTCTGTTTTGTTTGCCTGTGCTTGTTTTCCTCCTCATATCTTAAATTCACCACTGAAGTATATTCAGTAAAACTCATACTGACTTTGTGTTAAAAAGAAAGTACGTTTTTTTGTGGCAAAAATGACACTGAAGTAAACCTTGAATCTTCTGGACGAAGACACAAGGTAAGGGTGCTTTGAAATCCAGGGCTGTGTAGAACAGAGATTAAATAGGTGGAATGGTGTGAAGGTGAATGGTAATGGTAGGTGGAGCCAGGTTGCTTGGCAAGCTTGTCTTTGATTTGTCCAAGCTATGATGTAACTGAAAGTGCTAAACATCATTATCCTTCATCCTTTTTACATATCTTGAAATATTTTTAACTAGAAATTGTGTGTGTACCATTACACATTATATGAAGCCTCTAAAACGAGTACTTAAAAATAATGTAATACAGTTGAAGACTGCAGTGTCATTAAATATCTGTAATTCCAGATCTCAAAAGTGATTAATTGATTAAACTCCTAAAGATTATTACAGTTGCACAAAATATAAATACTGGGGCAGATGTTTGCGATGTTAACAGAGTTGCTAAGTAGGGAAATACTTCAGTACAAGCACTTTAAAATGCTCCACTCCAGTACTGATGTATTTTCTTAGTGTGACTATTCAATTCCAAATTTCAACCCTGTGACTTGGGACTGAGAAGTTCGGAGTGTTCTCTGTCCTTTTGCCCTGCTTGCATGTTCTTGCTTTTCTTTTGCATCAGAGCAGATACTTCTCTGATACCACAGAGAGCTGCTTAGAATTAAATAATTAATCAACAATAAGCAACTAAATAGAATTGAATTATTTACCATGGAGTGACACTGACAGGGGTGATTTCTGTTGGTTTTAAGCAGTCATGGAGCCAAACCCTGTTACTGTTAAAAGGTGATAAATCCAATCAAAACTTAATGATGGGATCATATATTAATTGTCATACCTGTTTGAACTTTTTGGAGTCGTGTATTAAAGTGTGCACAAGTAAAAGAAATGCTGTATATTTTAATTTTTCAGATTAGTTGGAAACTAATGAAGAATGATGGAGGTTTAGGGTTTTTTTTAATATAATGAAAATGCTAACAGTATTTTGTTGTCAAAAATTTGTTTGGGGTGGAAGATCTTAATTGTAGCAGCATTATTTTAGTTTTTTTTTAATTAAAGTGTGCTGCTCCAACTCTGTTTGGAAGTAGATATTTGTACATGCAGAGGGATTTTAAACTGGCAGACTTGCACTTTACACCTTTGGTTAACTCATGAAAACCACGTTTTTAGGATAGTTCTGTAGTTGTGCCACAGTCATTCGGCAGACATTCTGCTCTCAGAAGAAATCTGTGCACAGGCTGAGGGTTGAGCAGGCTCTGTCCTTGGTTCTTACAAGCTGTATTTCCTTTGGAAGCTGCTGTCAGGGCCCTGGGCAGCCCCCAAGGCCCTCCTGGCAGGGCTGGGCTGTGCTCGAGGCCAGCACTGCTGGGCACAGCTGCACAGCTTTGGCCCAGGCTGTCGAGGGAGGAGCTGTGTGAAACGTGAGAAAAGGAGGGGCCTGTTGGCCTTGTTTTGGGTGCTGTGCTGTCCTTAAGCTCAGCCCATGCCCCCATGGCCTGCCCAAGCCACAGTTGTTGTGCCAGGCAATGACCTGTCTGACCTGGATCCTCGCCCATGGGCTGCACATACTGCCTGGGTCTCAGGTCATCCTCATGACGTGGGCTTGCCTTATGGTCACTGTGAGTGACCTGGCTGCTGTCTGTGGCCCTCATCCTGGCCTGGCCATGCTGACCTGGTTCCCTGACTTGACCTCAGACCCTCCTCATTCATCTCGGTGGCTTTGGCTGTCTCAACTTTTGGCTGACTGTCACCAGACCTACCCAACACATCTTCTCTGGGTACTCCACCACTTTTTGGTCAGGGCACTGCCTCTTCCCTCCTTGCTCCGTATTTTGCCTTCTGTTGTGGAGCTGCTGATCCCTGGCAGCTGGTGGTTCTTCAGTTTTCACTGCTTGCCTTCTGAAAGTCTTGAGCTGATACTTTGGTATTAGTTCTTCACAATAAGTTTTGTTGCCTTTGATGCTAAAAATCAAGCTTTACAAGTCCTACAAGAGATGAAATCACACACCACGACTTCCTGGTATAATTTGATTCTGGGGAAGAGAACAAGATCTTAAAATGGTAAGATTTTCTTGATCTTAAAATATGAGCACTGATCACAGTTTCTGCATTCTGCACTAAAGCTGGCTTCATCTGTTAACAATCTTTCCAACATTTTATTGCTTCCCAACTCCCGGCCTCAGAAGGGGTGAGCTACTGTGGTTATAAACAGTGAAAGTGTCCAGCCTATATAACAACATAAAATAAAACCTTACTGTGATAATTAGAAAATACCTATCAAATCAAAAGGAGAAAAACTGAATTATGGTGTGCCTCAAATTAGTTTATATTTGTGGTAGGTAATTTTTAAACTCACAATACTTGTAGGACATGCTATGCATTACATTTTTATTCTGAATAAAAAAAAAGTAAAAAATAAATAAAAAGTAAAATAAAAAGTAGCCCTACTGCTTAAAAAGTGTAGCCTCCTTTAGAAAACATAAATCCTATAAGATGGAGTCTGAAAGCAGTATTTAAATTGTTGGTCATATTACAGCTCATGCTGGCTTCTAGAGGCTGCTTTTTGAACAGTGTTAGAGTTTTCTGCTGTATTCTGTCTTTTTAGTTCACTCCATGTCATAGACCATATGTGTTTACCATTTGCTGCTTTTTACATAAGTATTGCTCAGGGAGAAGTCTCAAGTTACAGAGACAGGTGAGTACCAAAAACAGGCTCATATAAAAAGATCATGAGTTATTTAAGGCTGGAAGTTAAAAGATGATTTCTACCTGTTGGACGAGAAACGTCCTGAAACACCTTCTATTGGGAATAATAATGCAAAGCATTATCAGTACATTTAAGATGAAGCTTGATCAAATTGGGGTTGTCTGATATAGCCATGATGGAAAAAGGCTGGACTCTTTCACTTTTTATAGACCCTTCAGTCCCATATTTCTAAATCCAGGATATATTAAAATACCCAGAATTTTTGCCTTTGACTTTGTTTGTTGACACTTTGAGTAATGTTTTCTGTAATAAAATAACTTCTCATTATTTTAATTCTGGTTTAGGGGAGATAAAATGTTCAGCCTCTCATGTAATGTATTGTGTGCCAAGAGATGACAATACCAAATTACTGTATAAATGGGAAAAGACATTCCTGATGAATATATATGTGTATTTGTATGGCTGGGAGACATTATGAAAGGGTCACTGCACAGTCAGCACATGAGCTGGCTTATACTTGTTGACTAAGAAAATCCTGATGTCTTTGACAGATAGAGCAATAACATTTTAATATTTCATTATGTAGGGCAGCAAAGCAATGAGAGATTTAATTTGCAGAGCATAGGAAGAGTCCAAATGCAGGCATTTTCAGTACAGTTATACCAATAACAGGGAGTTGCACTAAGGGTCAGTGTGGTGGTGCCCTTTCTACATCTTACCTTTGTTACGAGATCTCAGTGATATGAACCAGAACTTTTTTTACCTCTGTCAGGTTGTTTATACAAACTTCTTACCCACCTCAATCAATTTCTTTCCTTTCCATGAAACATCATATATCATGTGATGGGAACATATATAACCTTCATCAGTTTTTAGCAGCATGTGTGATTAAATTAAGACTGTTTTATTGAAGTATATACACTTCTAATCAGTCTTTGATCTTAATAAATTGTATACTCTCCAGCCTATGGGACCTGGCATCACATGAGTGGATGCTGTTGGCTTATGTTCTAGTTTTAGGTTAAATCCCACTGGCCAGTGAGCTGCAATTAGCTCCATAACCCAGCCAAAGAGAATTTACTATTCAAGCTTTCCAAGTAGATTTGTGTAGTTCATCAAAGAACAAATAGATTATGAAGGGATTTGATGTGGCATTTACTGCTAATGGGCCCTTACTGCTGCAACAGCAGAACAAAAGGAAAGTGTTCTTTTAGATGCTGTTGGAAATAAAGGGACATTGTCATGGTGAATTTTATACAGGGACTCTTCTGCACTTCCAAGTAAAGGCACTTTGTGGACAGTCACTGAAGGCTTCACTTCCCCAGCAGCATACACTGCCAGGCAGATGATCCTGTCTGGAATGTCCACTTCCAGCTGCACGCTGCTGCCCCATCTCCTTTGCTTGACTCAGCCGTGCTGAGCAGTTTTATCTCACCAAGTTAACAGAAGATATTTGGAGGGTGGAAGGAGGGAGAATCCCATCTGTTTTCTGTCAGCAGTCTCAGGTTGTGGTTTGGTGCTGTGGTTCAATCAGACCAATGACCAAGTGCTGCAGTGAGAACAGACCCATCCCTCTGCCAGCTTGGACTCGCTCACTCTTGTGAGCTTTGCTGCAGGTGTGGGGAAAGCAGCAGCAGCATCCCCCCTGTCAGAGAGAGCCATTAGGGCAGATTGCAGTCAGGTAATGCCAAACAATTCCTTCAGTACATCCTGCTCAGTGTTTCTGTTTGTTTGGCATGTTGGATACACTGCGAGCTTGGTCAGTGCCCCCTGAGATGCTGCTGCTGTGGTGGCAGCTGGCAGTAGGCAGGAGTCTGAAATCACTTGGAGGCACTGTATTTCTCATATCCAGTATTTCTCCTATCCAATATTTCTTGTAGTGTTCGCTGTTTTTCAGCAGAGCAAAGCACATGGCATAAGATGCTCATTTACTTAATATCCACTCTGAACTTGTATTTCTCTTTTAATGAGGCAAACTGTGCAGGAGTTTATTTTAAGCAAATTATAAATCTGAGAAAGAAAAGTTATCTGACATAAGTAAATAAACTTGAAGCTGTGTATTTGATAAAGTGCTGTAGTTAATGAGCTGTTTTCTTAAAAGCAAACATTTCAAATAAAGAGAAAAAATAAATTACAGTTTGCTCTATAATGATTCAATGAAATTTATTTAAACTATTAGGTGAAAATTTGTTTTGGGATATTTGAGAAGAGAGTAATTTTCTATTTACAGTGGGGCTTCAGGAAACACCTCTCAGAAGAGTGTAAACAAATTACTGTTTTCCAGAGATGAGAAAAATGTAAACTCTAAAAAGCAAATGTCTAATAAATGGACAAACAAATTTCAAAAAGGCAAAGGAAGATTATTTCTGCTTATAGAAAATACTGAAATGGGGCCTACTGAGAATAGATTGCTTTTCTTTCTATTTTTGCTGGTATGAATGCAGGCAGAACTTTTCTCAGTATTCCAAAGCTGGCTTGGTAGCTATTAAATCATACGAGCTTGCAAAACTATAATTTCCAAACTTTAGTGTTAATCCTTGTGGTGAGAGGAAAAGAAAAACAGTTCTATAGACATTTACTTCCATATATTTGTTCTTGTAAATTCATATTTAACGTTTTGCTCTCTAATTGCAGTTTGGGCTGAAGTATCACTATTCCAGGAGGTCAGGAAAATCTCAGAGAATTTGACAAAGAATTTTTAAAGTTTGATAAATGTTTTGAAGAGAATCCAAGCATGATCTTCAAAGAAAATAAAGTGATTTTTTAATATTTTTCATGGTTATGGTGTTTCACAGTTTCTTCAATTGAATATTTGTCCTTTTATGCTCCGTGAGTATCAGCCAATGGTGGCTGAAGGTTGCTCTAACAGAATATCCTGATCAGCCACATCTGTTCTTGCTGTCTTTGCATTTATTTGGTTATGTTAATATAATGCTTCTGTAGTTAGGTTCCTTGAGAAAGACTTTGTAGTCCTTAGACAGGAAACAGGTATGTTTGCAGTTTCTTGTGTATCCTTGACCATTCTTCCTGTGTACAGTTCAAGAATGACAATACTCTTCTCATTCTTAGATATTTACTTTCTAAGGATCCTAATGGTATTACCCTCACTCTGGGTTGTTCTGTTAAAGAATGTCTTTTACTGCTTTAAGTGAATCCAAACAAATTATGAAATCTTAAGAACAAGTCAGGTTGTTCAGAAATATTTAATGCTCCTTCTGAATTTTAAAATGTCTCTTGGTGGCTGAACAGAATCCTCCTTCACTTTCTACCATCTATGAATCAATTTGCAGAGATGGTAAACTTCTCTACTTTTGATTACTTACATACATCAGCAGTTGCAAATAATTTCTCAAATCTCAATTTTAGTTTTGCTGTTAGAGTACAGAGAGATAATTTTGGCTCATCAAACTGCTATAAATAGTTTGTATAACGTGTGCTTATTTTTTCACCATATCTTTTGATGTATGTGGGAAGAAAGGTTTCACCAAACGTTTGGTTCAAACAATCAAATCATCATTCTTGAAAAGGCAGTTCTAGAGAATGAATGAAAGAAAGTCACATATAAAAATGTCTAGAATCGTGGGAATAGTTCAGTAGCACTCTCCCACCTCTACTCATGGAAATTGGGCAGCGTTTCAATTCATTATTGTGTATCCATTATCCCAGTCCACTCAAAATTCTTTTATAGAATTTCATTGAGTTTCTGTTAGTGTGGACCTATGAGGGTTTCACAGAATTTCTGTATCCTGATATTAATAATTTTACAGGTAATCAGCAATTAGTACACAGATTACTTGTAATTATACAGGATTACTGTTTACCTTTATTTTGTTTTTTTCAGAGTTGGAATAGTAGATATTTATGGGATAAATATCCAAAACAAATAACTTCCTATTTTAATTACCTTTCTAGATAACTGAATAACTAAGCAGAAGATGAGATGTGAAATGAGACATGAAATTAAATCATATTTCAGCAGAATAGACTGTTACTCAAATGTTAACACCTGCATGCGTATAGGGACACACAGTAAGAGATCAAAACCTTCTGGTTTAATCTGATAGGTAACAGTTCCATATGTAGAAATAGTGCTTGCCACCCTCCCCCTAGGAAAAAATGTTAGTCTCATATCTGATTTCTGTGAAGATTCTTCCCCTTAACTAAATCTACTCTTTGTAGCATCTATCAAACATTACTTGTTTATGTGGGCCAGGCATACAATCAGCAGCAAACTTTCAGCTGGTAATGCAGATTGTGTTTATATATTTGTGTAATTCAACTTACTGCCTTCATGTAAACTTGGCATTTACCTCCCTGCCACGTGAATACTTTCTGTATATGAAAGGGTTATTTGTCTGCCTTACCTTTTTTTGTCTTTTCTTCTTTGCCAAGAAAATTCACTTAACACAGACATATTAATCTTGAGCTTATCAGTCTCCCTTTGGATATGTACAGCTCTGAAATATGCATAAGGAATGGTATTACTCTCATCTTTTTCAGGGATGAAAACCTTATTATCTAAATCTTCTACTAATAATTGTCTTTAGCTTTATCATTGTCTCTGAAAAAATATTACTGATCGTGTTCTCCCAGTGTATTGGCAGAGTTGTATTTGGAGGTTCAAGCCTCCAAAAAAAGAAAGCCAAAGGGCTTTTGCTGCTTCTTTAAGTAGGTCTGCAGAGGGATTTAATGAAATTGGCAATAATGGAGTGATATCAACACACAAGTGACAGACAGACTGACTGTTTTCCTAAGTAGATCATGTACTGTGCTTAATCCCTGTTTCTTTGTGCCTGTGTAATTTAGGGTTTGGAGAACAACCATCTGCTTGACTCAGTGTAGACAGAACAGAGTGGATACTGTTGAACTTTGGGGGAGTGATAGCTGTAGGAATATTTATCCATCAGCTGAAGACATCTTATATATATATGTCTCCTCATTTTCACAGTCTCTTTAATATGCTTTTAATGATCAATTGGCTTCCATGGTGTTTATACCAGAATCTTGCTATATGTTTCCTCTTCCCACCCTCCCCAGACACTGGGTTGCAAGGAAGCCTTCATTCCACCCATCTTAACAAAGAGCATGCAGAATTCATGGTTCAGATTCTGAACTGCCTTCAGTTCAGTTCCCAAATCAAAAATGCATCTCTAAAAACGGAGGTTGGCTTCATTACTGCACGTCACACCTGTGTGTCCTTCTGTGGGCTCGGAAATGGGGATGGATTCATGAAATGCTGGGTTCTTGGAGGGAGTCTCAGCTCCATGCTGTAGGGATTGCTTCTCTTCCTCCTGAGTCTGACAAAGCCCAAATAAGTTAATCTCTTGGGGTACTCATCTGACTCATGCTCCCTGGTACCCAGCCAGAAGGCAGAATAATTTAACCCTCCCAAAGCTCTCTGCTGGCACAGCCAGATTGCTCCCCCTTTGTGAGCAAGCTTGGCTATGATTTAATCATGGAGTGTGCAGTCCTATGCTAATAACAGACCTGCATGCTTTCCTAAATGCAAATTGATCCTGAGCTGAGTGACGTAGCAGTCTTTTGGGTTTCACTCTGTGCAGTTGATTGGAGATACTGTGTGATTTTTGGGTGGACAAATGAATGCAATTTGGCAAGGATTACCTATGTGAGTATTGAGTACAGTTGTTGCCCCTTATTTACTAGTTAAGCTTGTATTTTGGTCATTAGCAGAGCTATGCAGCCACATCTAAAAATAAATATGAAAAGAGTTTTGTTTTTCTCTACTCTTTTCCTAGTTATCTTTAGAGCTTGACACTGCCTGGCACAGAACTTGTACTATGCAGTCTCCAGTGGCCTTTCAGAAAGGCTTTTCAGGCTTTGTTGACCCATTTCCTGGATTAGTCTGGCTAAGTTATGGATTATTTTGTCTATTAAGCTTTTTCTTGTGTCCAGTAATTCAAGAATGGCATATTGGCATAATAATGTATTCAACTAGTTGAGTTTCTGAATCCATGTTTATAACTCTTTACAAAAGTCTGAAGAAGTGTTAATGTTTTGATTTCATGCAATATAGAAGACAGTAACTTGTCAAGTACTTTGTGTTTGGTGGTTTTTTTTAATCATGCTTAAATAAGTGCTTAAATTCTAGAACAACAGGAAGCAGGCAGAATAATGCATTTGTTGATGTAGGATGTCAGATAATTTAGTACAAATTACAGATTCTTTAAATACTTGAAAACAGTGAAGGTCAGGAAGCCTCCATTCAAAAATTTCCAGCGTATGTATAATATTTTACAGGATGTCTGTCTGTAGACTGCAGAAGAGTAATCTGTAAAAATCAACTTGTTTGTTGTTTTTCATGTTGTCTATTTATGCCCTGACAAATGAGCATCGGATGTAGTGTGGAGTCTGCAGACCAGCAGAGGGTTCAAGGTTACAGACAGACACGATTGTGTCTTGTAGCACGAGGAAACTGGGCTCAGGCTGTCACTTGGAATGGTTTGTTTTCAGTAAACAACTTGGAAGGCTTGAAACAACACCTTGGTGGCTTCCTCAAATAATTTAATCAATGGCTTGAATGGTATAGAAAAGGATAGTAATCAGAAGTCGTACTGTTTATAATTTGTTTGATTCTGTCAGACGAACATTTCCCTCACAGTCATTATACTGCTGATATTCCTGAAAAGATGTATTTCAAAGTAGGTGTGGAGCAATAATTTTGTATTGAGTTAGTGGCCGTCATCCTGAAAATAAGAAAATTCCAGATTAGGTGTCTGTATTGTACACTTAATTTTATTTATATTATCTGTTTTATGTTTTTCTGTATTGCGTACAGAGCATTTAGAAAGAGAGAAAGAAAGGAAGAAGGAAAGAAAGAGGGAGAGAGAAGGAAAACACTGGTACACATAAGCTGTGTGGGCTCTATAAGCTTTTCAGTCAGTGGAAATGGTTAGCCTGGGTTTTACTGTGCAAGTGTGTTAGATTCTCTCAAGTTTGGTCTCTTCCATAAGTTCTGCAAATAAAGCAATGTTTTTCTGTAGCTCAGCGAAGCTGGGGCTAAATCAGGTGCATTCATATCACAGTAAACATTTCAAGTTCACCTTCTATGGCCAGTTAAAATATAGTGAACTTTTGGGAGACCAACTGCCAGATGTGGTGAAAACATGTTTGAAGTATGTATTCTGCTGTGGGACATCAAGTTTATCTGTGGGAAATAGTTGCTGAAAGTAGTCATCTTTAATTTTATTGGTGCTGATGAAGATGCACTGAGAAATGCCTCTGTGGAGTACAAACTGAAGCTTTATCTGTGAGCACTACTATGCAGCCAAACCACACTTAATTTCCCTAGTGAAACTATGAAAGCCTCAAAATGTACCATCACCACTTAGTAATTTAAATAAACTTTGTGTTCCATTGACTGGACATCCAGAACTTTATGTAAATGGAAGATGCTGACAAAATCCATTTCTTACAGTGGTAAAAAAAGATAATAATCAGACAGATATACAGTTTAGCCCTACACATGAAGATTACCCTTATTATTTATACAAAAGTGTATCATTTTAGTAGTCCCTAAGACATAATGTGATCTACAGCCACTGTGTTCAAATACCGTGAAGTACTTGCAGGTGTCCTCTTTCTACATAAGCAAAATTCTGATTTCCCCTCCATTTATGTTTTTTGTTAGTAAAATTTTTGCAAAAGTGTTCAGTTATTATGTACTCTTGAGAATTGTGTATTGTTTTGGTATTTGATGAGGAAGCCTGTACTCAAAAGAGATGTGCAATTAAAAATGCCGATACCGGAGAAGTTTATGACTTTTAAAGGTGTTAGAATCAAAATATTCTTGAGTCATCCTAATTCACAGCAAAATAATATCATATAGCTAAAGAGGCTGGGTTTTTTACACAGCTTGGTTTCAGTTGAATCTTCTCAGTAAATGAATGTTCTAATTCCTTGCAAAACAAAGTTTAAAATCAGTAACATCCAGAAAATATTTTAGAACTCTGGCCTTTTAGAACTCAGGTTTGGGTTTTAAGATGTGCAGATGTGTAAATCTCTTACAAGAATTTTCAATTCGGTTATTTTGATGACAGAACAGCTTTTTTTTGGAGCGTTTCATTGTACTGAATGGTTTGAATATGTGTGAGGTTTTTTGGTATTATTTTCCTTGGTAATAACTGCCAAAACATTATGGGTTTTTAGGGGACTGTTTGAGAATCTTTATATCTGATTGTAGGAAAAAATTGTCAGATGTTTAAAAAATTTGTATGCCTAAGAGTGTTAATATATGTGGTGTGGAATGAAATGGTGTGAGAAGCCCAGTTGTCGTGAAAACAAAAACTTCCTTTTAAAACAAAAAGTGTACTCCAAAATACTCTTTAAAATTTTCTGGGAAAGGAACAAGGGCAGTTTTGCATTAAATGGTCAGTTTGAGTTTTTAAATGCTCACTGAGGTTTTTTACAAGCAGGCAGCAGTTTCTAACCTCGTGTTCAAATAAATACATACCCCTTGTACAAGAAAGGACACTATTTCCAGTTAACCTTCTAACCATTCACTGCTGGGTGCTATTTCATTCACACGAGGAAACAAACTGGACTTTTTATCATCATCCTTACCTTGTGTATTACAAAACAGTTTGCTTTCTACTAGCACAATGTTAACTATGCCACTGACAATAAATAACAAACACTTGGAACAGTAACTCACAGCCTTGAAACAAAGCCGTGTGTCCTTAGTCCTCTCAAAACTCTGCCTTTGGTTGTGTGAGTTCAGTCGGAATCTTAAAGAATGGAGTTTGGAAGCACAAGCTGTTATGTTGTTCTTTGATTTGTTCATCCTAAGAATTAAGTCTTCTTTTTCCAAACAACCCTCTCCGAATCCTTGTCCCTCTGTGTTTATGAACTGAGCTTTACTCCAGCCGAGAAAATTTGCATACATCATGGAGGAAAAAAGATTTGTCAAAACATGCAATAAAAATTACGTTAAAAACCCAAAGTGTTAATTATCATATGAAGATAGTGGCTCTCCATAGTCACACTTCTTTTTGGGGACATTATTGCAAGATAAGCAGTAGCTTTGGGAAGGTAATACAGGCTGTCTCACTGATAGCACAGGCCATGTCCTCAGGGAAACATCATACATTCCAGCATATTTCAGGAAATTTCATAAATTTCAGCATATCTCACATGTGTCAGGCATGTCTGCTTCTCAGGATGGGACTTTTTTTGTAAAGGAAATATATTTTTGGTTTTCCCTGAAAGCACATGGCTTTGTCTCCTAGGTAAATTATACTGTCTTTAAAAAGCCCCCAAACCATCCCATCATCTGATTCATGAGTCTTACCCTAAATCTACTGGGGCTTTTTTAAACATTCAGATCTTCCTTTAAGTGTCTTTATAATGACACACTCGCTTACTGCCCTCTTTTAACCTCATGACTCCTGGAATGCTCTCCAGGGATGAAGTATGAATGTATTCACTAAGAATCTTGTAATTTTCTTTGGAGCTTGGCAGTATGATTTTATTTTTTTCCCTCTGCTTGGAGATACAAAGATGTTTAGAAGTTAAGCCTGGATCAGTGGCCAGAGTTGAGTACTGGATTCACAGAAGGCTGTGCAGAAGATGCACATAATACTGTTTGAAGTCATTATTAAGCATTGCTGGGATTTGTGCTGAGAAGTGGAAATCCTTGCAAGTGGTATTGAAAGGGAGGTGTGATACAGTATATCTGAAATGTAGAAATACATTCAGATAGTATTTTAGCAACCTGAAAAACAGAAAGAAGCTGCACTAGTTAAAGGTAGAAAAATTTGGAACTTGACAATTTATGCATTTATCATATGCTTTTTGAAAATCCCTCCAGAAAATGATACATTTTAATGTAATTTTTTTTTTGGCATGTTATTACAGTTCTTTCTTACTGTTTTATTTTTTTAAGGAATCCAAAATGTACTCAGCTTATTCTGTGCCGTGCTTACAGAAAATAAGGTTCTCTTTCACTCAGCAAGTTTTCAAAGGCTCAGTGATGCCTGTAGGGCTCTGGAGTCTTTGATGTTTCCCCTCAAATACAGGTGAGTTAAGTTTGGATTCTTTGAACTCATTAACTAATTTTATAACTCATTTTGTAACTTTTATTACATTGTCCCAAACAAAAGGAGTTGTGCTGTATTTGTTCAAATAAGCAAAGCTATTCGTGATGATGTATACAAGTCCTAGTCTGTACACATCATTAATAAAAATTTGATTGCATCATGGCAGTGGAAACAATTAAGGGAGAAACATCCCTCCTGCAGCTGTAGGGTAGAAACCCTGCTCACAACCCAAAAGATTCTGTGGTGCAAAGATAGCAGCTACATCAGCGTGTATCAGAGTTTTAAGTCACTGACAAATGTCCACCAGAGAACGAGTTTAAGTCAACAAACTGATCCTCTCTAGTGAGCCACAGGTGGATCCAGCATTTTGAAATGGAAAACTTCATGTCCATCAATTTGGCTTTTTAGGAAGAAGACATCTAATTCTGACTCACCTGTTTCAAACCATGCTTGTATTCTAATAGCTTGTTTTATTTAAAATATTTCAGAGATAGGCTTCATTTTAATATAGAATAAGAAGGAAAAACTGGAAGTTGAGTTTTGGAATATGTTTCTTAATGTTTAAATAGTAATTAATGTAAACTTTTAGTAACTGTAAATTAGGTGTAGAAATGCATTGATCAATTTAGATTCTGCTCTTGATGTTGTTTTGATGTACACACTGAGTTTTTTTAATTGTCAAACCAAGTAAACAATACCTGAAATAGTGTTCTATGCATAATGTTTACTTGTCATTTCAATATGAAAGAAAAATATTTCCTTAAAAGCTTTATTACTAATGATATTTTACCATAGGCTGAAGTGTAGGTATTTGGGCAAAAACTAACAATTTTTTTAAAATTAATGTATTATCCATAACTTCAGTGTCCCTGATTACTAGCAGGAAGATTTTTTTTTAAGAAAAAAGTTGTCCTGTGTGAAAGGATAGTCAGAAGCTTTTATTCTCTTTTATTTGTTCTTTTCACAGTTATCCCTATATTCCAATTCTTCCTGCACAGCTACTGGAGGTTCTCAGCTCCCCAACACCTTTCATCATTGGTGTTCATTCTGTCTTTCGCAATGACATTCATGAACTTGTGAGTATTTGTGCCCTCTCACAGTCACAATGCCTGCTGTGGTGCTCAGCTGCAGAGAGCTTCTGAGTGCTTGAGAGATGTTTGTGCGAATAATTCACATATGTTCAAAATATTACTGTAAGAAAGCAAGACAAGGCACTCAGAAGAAGAAAGAAGAGAAAAAGCATCCTTTTTTTTGTAAATACATCGAGACTATAAAGCAGAGGAGGGAAATTGTTTGATTCTAGTACAGGAGGGGAAGGAATGGATCCATTTCCAGCTTTGTCATCTATTTGTCCTGACTTTGAGCAGTTCACTTAGGATTTTCAAGTGTATTCTCAATTGTTTTATTTTACCCTTTTTAAGTATGTCCATGGAGAAACGGAACCAGAGTTACAAGAGGTGCTCAGAAACACAAGATTTTATTTATGGTTGCCCTTGCTGTGTTCTTTTGCAAACAGCCTCTTGGGTACCCCAAATCTCTGAACACAGACCTGAAACACCCAGAAGCAAAAGTCACTTTTGAAAGTTTGGCCTAATTTCATTTTATTGGATTTAATTTAATTTTTCATGGCTAGATTCAGTAATAGGAAGTATTTGGAGTATTTCCTGTATCAAAAGCATTCTGTACATTAAATTTAGTACTGTTTTAATTAGTTTGTTCTAACTTATTTACAGATAATGAAATTTGAAGTGGTGTGTTTTTAAGCTATGCTCACTGTGTGCACTACCAATAATGTATTTGTCCCTTACAGTTAGATGTAATCATAGCAGACCTGGATGGAGGAACAATTAAAATTCCTGAATGTATTCATCTGTCCCAGCTGCCCGAGCCACTGCTACACCAGACTCAAATGGCACTTTCTCTGGTATGCTTTGATAAAATCCCCACTTTCCACCCTCTCACCTATGTGTAATGAATGAAAGATTTCAATATTAAGCTTTCAAACATACTGGAAGTGAGATTTCATAGAGTGATTCATGCAACATTCCTGGTTTTAGAAGAGTTTGTTCTCTGTAGCTCAAGTTAATCAGTAATTTAAATCTAAAATGTCTTTTCACTGTTCAAGAGGTAGGGATTTTTCCTTCCTAATGATTTTTAATAAGAGTATTTGAGCAGCATTATAACTATTCGATTCTGCTGCCTTTCTGTGTTTATAAATTCATTTCAACTGTACATTTTCTTGAAATTTGAATAATCCTTTAGTCTTAAAGTTTATTTGTGTGTTGTCCCTATTTCACTATTCAGGAATGATAGATTCTACTTTAGGGATTTGCCATAAAAAGTACTTCAGTTTGTCTTTTTGCTATCATTGTAGTAAGTTTAAAATCACCTTATTTGGAGGCTTCTGAGAAAATCTTTTTATCTTGAAAAGAAGAATTTTTAGTCTGTTAAATCTGTTTCAGCTGAATTGACTCTAAACTCCCTACTGGTATTGATCAGGTTTGTGGACTGTGATAGGAGATTCTGATAACTAGCTCACATATGGAAACCTGAAGCTGAGAAGTTAATTCCACCTTTTTTTCCATACAGTCTTCACAGTTTAATTCCATTTATTACTTGAGGTACTCAATATCAGTGGATATTAATTTGAGAAAGAAGAGAAAAAATATCTTTTTCTCAGCAAAATGAGGGAATAAGATTTTGTTTCCAAATTTCTCTAGGTTTTGCATCCTGATTTGGAAACAGCAGATTATGCATTCCCTCCCCCACGAACAGCTTTATCACACTCAAAAATGCTGGTAAGATTTCTGTATTATTTTCTGTGTCTTGACTTTCTCGAGTAGAAACTGTTGAAATTTTAGGCTAACTTTCTTTTAAGAATTTGTGTTTGCTTTTTCAGGTACTTTATAGTACTATTAGTGGAGCCAAGAAATGCATTTCGCCCTCTAATAGCATTCTAATGGGCTAGAAGTTTTATAAAATACAAAAGCTGGTTCAATTTAAGAACACACATTGTGGGGTTTTGTGTAGATCTATTTGAAAATGTAAAACCCTTAGGTGGCACAATGTACATTTTGAACTTATTTCTTGCTTAAGATTGGGATTTTTCATTGCTGAAGACAGAGAATGTCATCCAGACTTCATCTAAACTAATGCTAGAATTCAGCTAAGATCTCACTTTGAATAAGGAAGTTATAAATTAATATAATTTTGTATCAAAATAAGAATTTTGTTAAATATGAAAGAAATGACTGTTTTCAAGTAGTTCAAAAAGTCAGGGTACAAATGCACCTGTTAAAATCCTAGAGAGCACCAGAAAATGAGCATATCTGTCAGTAAAGTGATCCATACAAAATTTAAGTTAAAAACAGAGCAACATTGATCATGTTCTGATGAAGAATAAACAGACGTCTAGTAAAATATTCCAGTAATATATTCCAGATTTATATAATCTTGTATATACCTTTTCTCTTTAAAAAATAAGTTACAGGCTGTAACTTACTTAGGTTATATTTGCTTGTTAGTTATTTGATCAGCTGGTTACCTGATAGTAAATACAATATTTGCTGTGTGTAACATTAAAAATTTAAAATTAGAGTTTATTTAAAGCATCTTTTGAGACACCATAAGACCCCAGGTCATAAAACAATTTTTGGGACCTCGTGTTTTTGACATGGCTGCTGAGATAAAATAATAGGGTGGCACAGGATTTGATGTCAGTCTTTAGTGGCATCTGGGCCAGGTGGAGATGTCACTGCCCCGAGTCTGTCCCGGCTGTTCACATTGTTTCCATTAATCTGGTGGTGTGTGTAAGCACCCCCTTACTCAAACAAATAAACCAGGACTTGAAAGACCTACTATTTTAGACTTTTTAAAGTAACTCTGGCTTATTTTGGTGGCAGAAGGTTGGCAAGTGAAGACATGAGTTGGAAGAGTCCTAGATGAGTAGCTGGGCAAACCTGGAGCAGTCTGCTCACCCAGCAGAGCTGCAGCTGGTGGCTGTGGTGGCATGCTCCAAGCCTGGCTCCTCCAGCAGCAGCAGCAGTACCACCTTAGGCTCCTCTTATTCCCTGCTGCCCCTGCTCACTCTGAAAACACTGCTTGTGTAGTGCTGCAAAACCACACTTATTTTAGGGAATAAATCCAGGCTAAAATAGCCTTTTTCCTTTGATTCACATCAGGTTTCTCTCATAGCGGTTGATTTGTGTGGTTCACCACATGAGCGCCCCCCCGTTGCCCTGGCATTGCCCAGAGCCTGTGGTGCAGGCATGGGAAAGATCAGCAGGGGTGAAGGGTGACTGTGTACAGAACCTGTCATTGCCATCTGAGGACAGGGGAGGGGAACCTGGTGGAGTTTAAGGTCCCTTCCAGCCCTAACCATTCTATGAGAAAACCCCATACCTGTACAAGTATCTCTGCTTCGTGTGCTGCACTGCTACACTCATGAATCTGTAGGCATTTCTTATTTAGTTCTATACATAGTGTGCAGAAATTGAGGATACAAGGATGTTTTGACAGCATATATTCAATTACTGCTTACAGGATAAAGAAGTGCGAGCAATCTTCCTTAGGCTATTTGCACAGCTTTTCCAAGGATACCGGTCCTGTCTTCAGCTGATCAGAATTCATGCTGAGCCAGTCATTCACTTCCATAAGGTAAAGGAGGAGCAGTTATGTGTATTTGTGGTATTCTTTTGTGCCATGTTATTCCCACCACTTTTGAACAAGTGGTGAAGTTTAAAAACATAAATAAAATTATCTACGTGTCATAAGCACATCATTCTGGCATAGCACAACATCAGTATGTTTTAGTGAGACTAATTACAGGGATAGTCATGAAATATACAACCAAGTTAAGATTTAAATTTAGTACGAATAAACATTTGAGGAATCACTGTGGAATTTTGAAAACCTCTGTACGTAATAAGATGGCATTTCTTGAAGGTACTACTTTTCTCTTTTATTACTGGTGAGATTTAAAAAATGTGTGCATCAAATTTCCAGTTCTGAACTTGGGTATAAAAATATATAATGAATAATAAAAGATTTAAAAGTATCACTTGCTAGTAAAGCTGATGGGCTGGTGAAAATGTTTAATTAGTACATAACAGTTGCTTGTAATTTTGATGTTGATTAAAAAAGTGCATTTTTTTCTGTCTTTGTTGCAGGCAGCCTTCTTGGGCCAGCGAGGCTTAATTGAGAATGACTTTCTAACCAAAGTCCTCAATGGAATGGCATTTGCTGGCTTTGTGTCAGAGAGGGGTCCTCCCTTCAGGACCTGTGATCTTTTTGATGAGGTGAAAACTGCTTCTGTATTCCCAGCTAAAGTGCAGTGTACCTGTGATATTTCAGCCTGGGAAAAACTACTGAAATGCTTCTGAATCCCCACTGTTTATTGTATCAGGTTTATACTAATCATCTCAACTCTTACTTTCTGCTGAAGAGCTATTTCTAGCTTACTTCCATAAAATCGTGCCCCCTCATATCTATGAAGTAAAATAGTTGTATAAACCTTGGTAATGCTGTTTCTGTTGTCAGATCTGTAGCTTCATAATACATTGCGTGTGCTAGTAGAGAATTATTTCGAGTTTATTAAATTATTTTGAATTTAATTATATTCTATGAAGTGTTAACAAACTCACTGAGAAATATTACATCAAATACATATCCAACAATGTAAACTGAGACAAAAAAATTCATTTTAAAAAGCAATGCCATTTTTACTCTGTTGGCTTTGAGTTGAATGTAGAGTAAAAATAGAGTTTGATATGAATTCTGTGTTGTAGGAGTAGTACCTATGAGAAATATGGATTGAGGTATAGAAGTGTGAAAGGACTGGTTTAGGTGTGTAGGAATTTCTGTCTGGTAACAAACACTGCACATGAAACTGAAAATGTCTCATGTTCCAGAGCAACGTGACATCACACACTTTTCAACATTCAGCTTTCTTTCCTTGGTTTCAATTTAAGATTGATATTTCATAACTTAAATAGGAAATAATTTTTTTTTAGTTGAATTATCAACATTTTTACTCTTTCTTCTTCTAAAAAAAGTTGGTGGCCTTTGAAGTCGAAAGAATTAAAGCTGAAGAGGGCAATCCACCAAAAATGATAAAGCATGTTAGAGAACTTGCAGAACAGCTCTTCAAAAATGTAAGTTGACTGTACCTGCTGCATCTGTAGTTGAGATGGTAACACTGAAAATTCTTATTTTTCAGATTGATCCAGTATACAGAAAATGGAAATGCTTGCTTGTGGTAGTCGTCATCTACATTATGGCAAAAACCTCTGGAGCTTTAATGATCTCTAATTTTGTAGATGCAAAGGAAATTCAGTATAGTAGTATTGATTGATTGATGCTAGTACTGATTTACACATAGCTGCAACTACTTACCTCTTTTTAGTGTGTATTCACATAATGGCTATAAACTGCTGTTGTCTCTGCTGCAAGCTGTCCATGCCAAATACATCTCTTTTCTTGCCTCTCGACAGTTTTTTCTCAACATATGAAAACCATACATCCAATTTGGCATAATGTGTACTTTCAGCAGTTCTTTCCTGCTGTGTGACCCAGTCCCCCTGGTGTGCGTGCTCAGCAAGCATTATTTTTTTTTAACAGCCTGTTTCTTGTACTCTTTAGGTTTCCTACTACACCATTTCCAGTTTAATTTTTGCCTTCATATCGTGTTTATTTTACATAGTGCTTTTATAAAATCTCTCACCATTTCTTTAGCTGGTTCTGGTGTGAGTTTTTTCGTTTGTGGGTTTTGGGTTTTTTGTTTGTTTTGAGGTTTGTGGGCTTTCTTGGCATAGGCTGATCTCCCTCCCCCTCACACTTCTGTGGTTACTCAGACTCCACAGAGCATTGTCTATTACACCATCAGCTGACACCTTTGTCACCCTTTTATTTCTTCATCCCACTTCCCCAAAACTGTGGTTTACAACTACAGTTCTGCAAAAAACCCCACAAGAACTCCAAATACTGCTAAGTTCTGGGGTGTTTGGGGGTTTCTTTTGGGTTCTGTGTGTCTTTTCTGATGATGAGATTTATTTATACCGTTGGGGTGGACTTGCTCCTTCACTATCACCAAGTCAGTGGCTTCACAGGAGCACACACAGATAATCACTAAGTCAATGCCTTTGTGCATTGAGAAGTCAGATTTCTGGTAGCTGTGCATGCACCTATCTTCGACTAAATATAGGTGATGAGTAACACTGCTTCTTTAAGTTGTGCCTAGAGCTGTCTGATTTTAAACAGACTGCATGATGTATTTTGACATTTTGTTTCACAGTTTTAATAGTCATAATATTGTAGCTGTGACAGTTTAGATACAAGGGAGAGACAAGATCTGTTGGGGAGAGATAATGTTTGCATGAGTCTTGCTGGTATAAGTGGAAAATCCAAAGCATTACACCTTTAATTAACCTAAAAGCATGTACATCTGAGGTGACATTTGTGATGTCCAAGATAAAAGTAACTTTTCCTGTGTATGTCCTCTGAATCTCTCCTCTCACTGAAATGGATTGTGGAAGTTATTCTCCTTTTCTGGCATTTTCTGCCCTCTGTCCTCTGTTACTTCCTCCTGAGACTGTGTTCCCTTTCCTCCCTTGCTTCCCCTGGCATCTGTTGCTCTCATACCCCTGGATTTTTTTGCTGTTTCCATTGAATTTTCCTTTGCAGAGAATGCATGTGGCTAAGTAGCTGCTCTGTTTTGACTGCTATTTCTCGTGTTGATGCATTTGATCTCCTTGTTGCCTTTTGCTCCTGTAAACAGCATTTTTAAAGCTCCTGTTTACAAGTTTTCTTCCCAACTTATTGTGCATTTACAAGAGAAACCTCATTGATGGATAGCACTCTTTGGCAGTGGTATGTAGCCAGTAATGAGTAACAGCATAGAGTCAAATTGGACAGCAGTAAATTCAGATGTGATTAATGGTAACCCTGGTATAAATGAATGAAGAGATGAAAGTACCCCATTCTGTTTGATTACTAACCCCTAGAAAACGTGAGGTGTGATCCTATGCATGGTGGTAGATAGTCTCTCTAATGAACAGCTTGATTGTCACATTAATTTATATTCAAGTTTTTAATATTCATTAAGCTGCATAAAATCAACCTAAGTTAAGCAGTGATTTTCTTTTGCTCTCATTTTGAATTTTGCACATTGGCAAAAATAATTTTATAAAAGCCTTTAACAAAGTTGGAAGTATTAAAGATAATGAGTCAAGGGTGATATGAATATGAAACATTTTATTAGTCATCTGCATTAGATATTTGACTTCTTTATCTTTTGGGGATAGGAGATTCTCCGAATGGCAGTAAAATTACATGAGACAGATGGTGACACTGCGTGATTCATTTTGTGTGTGGCCTTTTCCCTTTGACCTGCAGGAGAATCCCAATCCCCACATAGCATTCCAGAAAGTGCCACGGCCCACGGAGGGCTCCCACTTGCGGGTTCACATCTTGCCTTTCCCCCGGATCAACGAGGGCCGGGTGCAGGAGCTGCTCCAGGAAGGGCTGGCCAGGAGTCAGGGTGCCCCCCCTGCCACGCGGGGGGACAAGAAGTGCGTGGTGCCAGCGGGTCCCCCTGTGGGTATGTTCATTTGTTCCCTGCCTCACCTGGTTCTCGTGGATAATTCACGTGGCTGCAATGTGTTGCTCCCAATTTTATGTTAATGCTGTGTTTTTAGTGATCGTAGCAAACTCTGGTGTGTAGACTTCAGTGTTTGCCTTTGCAGTTTTAAAAGCTATTTTTTATCTGCCTTTACTAAGAAGTCAGACATCCAGAGTGTGAGGGGCATAACTGCTAAGAACGAAAAAGGATTTGATCTGAATTAGATTTTGAGTTGAACAATTCAACTAGATATTGTCTACTCACGTAGGCCTGTGAAATATCACCATAGGACACTTGTAGGACTGGCTGAATGAAGCTTTGAACCATTTGAGTTTCTCCTTTGATACCAGTGGGAGACATGTAAATACTGGAAAAAGGCAAAGTGCAAAGATGGCATCTATCTCAAAATAAATATACCTATATTTGAACATAAAGAGCAGATGTGAACATTGTAGACCTTCAGATTTTCATTTTAAAGCCAAAACATTCTATTAGTCATAGTCACACTCGTGGATGTGAGCGATGGCATAAACCAGTATGGTTAGTAAACTTGCACGTGAAGTTGGCAGAGCTTGCAAGACTTTTGAAGGATGGGGTCAGAATTCAAATCCGTCTTTAAAAATTAGACATCTGACCACAAGACTCCACTCAGTTTTGTTCTTCCCTACTGCTTTTCTTCAAATAAGGTATTGCACTTGCCTAGGCATGATCGGCTGACTAGGCAGCAGTTCTTCAGAAATTAATTTGGGAACTTTAATGACCACAGGGCAAACATGACCCAACTATATCAAACTACTGCAAAATGGACAAACATCTTAGTAGGATGTATAAACAGGAGCGCAGTCAGTGAACCCCATGGAGAAATCTTCTCACTGTGCTCAGTAAGACCTCAGCTGGAGTGTTTGTGTCCATTTTTGGACACTGGAAGACTGTCTCCATTTTTGGTTCTTTTGGAGGGAGTCCATAAGAAAGCAGCAGGAATGACCAGTGGTCCAGAGAATGTGACCTACAAGGAAAGATGGGGAGTTGTTTAGACTGAAAAATAGGAGGCTGAGGGGACACATAATAGCAGGCTTCAATTATACAAGAGACAGTTAGAAAAAGAAGGAGAATAATCTGTAATGATAAGAAATAATGGGTTTAATTGCAGCACAGAAACAGAGTTATTTGTCAGCAAGACGTGGTAAAATGAGGATTGTGAGGCAGTTGAGTGGATTTCTTGTGAAGCCATGGAGTCTCTGTTATCACAGAACATTGGGAACATATTAGACAAACATGAGAAATAACATAAATAGTGTTGATCCTGTCTAGGGACAGCAGGGTAAACTAGATGGCCTCTTGAGGCCCTGCCCAGGCCTGTTTCTCTTTGGATTTATGTAAGAATAGGGTGAACTCTCTTCACCTGCCTTTGCTCTTGACTGTATCATTGAATCTGGTACTTAAAGAATGTAGAGGGTGTGTGGTTGTGTTCTGTTGTCTTTCTTCAAAAGGCTAGTTGCAAGAGAAGGGTTTTTTTAAGAAGTTGATTTCTGTGTCAAAGCATGGGGTTTGCTGGTTTTTTTCTGAGGAACAGCTTTCACACTTAACACTCCCTGCTGAACTGTGTCTCAGGATCCTTGGATATAAGTAGCTCGTTATTATCTACTGGAAAGGCATATTCTGCATTTAGATACTATTTATTTGATATTTTAGAAAAACGGAGAATCTTAGTTCTTCTATTCTGAATTTTCTTGAAAAATCAGAGCAGAACAGTGCGTTAAGAAAAGAAGATGTCAGCAATTTGGAATCTAGATTAGAGATTTGTCAGCTTTTATTCCGTGTTGCAGAATTCCTGTCATGGCCATCTAAAAATAGCTGTCCACTGCTACAAAATGTGCAAGGCTACGTAGCTCACTGCAGAACACACATGTATTTATTATTAATTTGTGTTTATTTATGTATTTCACCAGTATGTTAGGGGTTATAATCTCTTTGTGCCCGTATGAGACAAACAGGACAAATATTTAAGAGAATCGACTACTTCTGTTAAAATTCAGAGCACTCTCCTCTTCAGATGGTATAGGAAAACCAGAGATTTAGGATCTTGTGATCCCATCTGCCTACTATGGGTATTTGCTTAACAAAATAAAAGGGAGGACACAGTAATTATTTTTTTTAAGAAATTTCTGGTATTCTTTGTGGTTCTTGCAGAAGACATTTCACAGATGTATATTCTTCTTTTTCTTTGTTAGTTTCCATAATGGAAAAAGGAAGCACAGTTTTCAACAGTGCTCAAAGGCTGGAAGTTGTTAGAAACTGCATCTCGTTCATTTTTGAAAACAAATTTCTGGAGACTGAAAAGGTAATAAAATGAAATTTTAATTCTCCCAAATAACCCTCTGTTCTGTTAATGAGCAAATGGAGACTGGCCTAATCACAAAGTACATTTTGAAGTCTTGTTTCAAATGCTAAGGATTGTTTTGGCCATTTAAATGAATGAAGTAAGCAATAAAAATAATCATCTAAATGCAATATTGTGTGTAATATGAGGCTAATGGATTTGAAAACCTGTTTCTAATACTACATGGGTGAGTTGAAAACCCTTTTTTGCAAAATTTATTACTGTTATAAGTAGTATTGTCCACGTAATTTTTTTTTAAAGGAGTGGGTGTATATTGGTCTAGCAGCATAATTAGAAGGAATGCAAACAAAAGGCATACATATGTGTTTCAGTGTTTAATAGCCAGTGCTCTCTGGAAGTTTTCAGTACAGTCAACTTTGCTGGTTTTAAAAATCAGTAATTTGATAGAACTCAGAGAGGAATATAAATATTTGGCATGTCTGTATTCACTGAAATGTGCTGGTGAGTTGTCGTCCTCGACATTCTTATTTTCTCTTCATTAAGAAGTTACCAGGTTTTGTAGATTCTGTTCATAGAGTTTTCAGTTTCTCATTCCAGAACAATCACTCAAACTTACAATCAAATCTAATTCTACAAATGAAAATGACTGTAAAATTATTTTAAGAATTTTTTTGATTTCTCAGGGAAGTATCACCTCTGTATCTCTGAGGCTGTGCAGATCAAGATAGAAAATGAGCTTTGCTTGAGTTATGGTGTCAAAATGCACATGGGAAAAGTCCTAATAAAGTGTGTAACTCTTTTGACCCAAGCAGAGCACAGTAGTTTTTAACCTCTTTCAATTTCCAGGCACTTGGGGAAATTCACTGGGGTTTTTGTCCCTCTATATGGTAAATTTGTCCTTAGCCAATAAGCTGCCTCTTCTTACTTACCTGTTACCTCCAGTCCAAAGGGCCACAGATGATAATCACTGTTGGAGCATTAGCTGCATCTTTAAAACTTTGATATAAATATTCTGTTGGCACTGGTTTGGGATAAAGAGACTGCATGACAGTCTAGTGGCCTCATTGCTATGAGAGGTATGCCACTTCTAAACCCATTTGTCATTCATTGCTTATCAGAAAACATGCTGGTCAGCCTTGATAGGCCAACTCCAGTCCTGGCCTGGCTGTACAGAGCAGAGCACTTGCTTTCATCCACAATAATCCATTTGTGATTTCACATCCATTCAATGCCTGTCCATATTGAGTTATTTCTATTTACAGATTTAGATGAGAAATGTTGTTTAATGCATTTGGAAAAAAAAAAGGGGGGGGTGGAATTTAGTACTTGGTCACTCAGGCTAAATCAACCATTATGTGAAAGCTTGATATTCAAGCTAATGGGTAATTTCCAAAGTTGTTCTTTACTGTCACTTGCAGTTTCTTAATAAGAAATGAATGCTGTTCAGTATGAGTAGTGCCATTTAATTTCATTTCCATAAAGTGAGATGTTCTTCTCTGCAGACCCTGCCTGCAGCTCTGAGAGCCCTGAAAGGCAAGGCAGCTCGGCACTGCCTGACCCAGGAGCTAGGCCAGCACGTTAAAGAAAACCGGGCAATCCTGGACCATCAGCAGTTTGACTACATTGTGAGAATGATGAACTGTGCTTTGCAGGTACAGTGTGGCAAGGCTTTGGCCTTGATTGTCTTTCTCTTGTCATTAGGATAAGCAAAATTGCTTAGAGGGTTGTGGACAAGCAAAATAGTTAAATTACTGGACCATGTCCTTCAGTGATGTAGTGGATACTACTTGGTGGATTTAAGATATTTTGTTGTTGAAAGAATAAAGGACAAAGCGCTCAGATCTGTACAGATCTGCCTGATATGACAAGCAGAAAGAAAACTGTTCCCATTATTAATAATTTAGATACAATTTTGTTTCAGTAAGTATTGAAATAATATAACTTAATGGCTTGAAGTGTTTTTTTAAATGAGTGGATCTTAGCTTTTCCAAGTCATTTTCAACCCAGAGTTCCTAGAAGTTCTATCACCCACTGCTCAGTTAAAAAGAACAAAGTTTGTCTTCTTTGTCATCACATACTTTAAGAAGAAAGCAAATCTTCTGCTTCTGTGGTTCATGATGGCAGTTCTGCTTGTCACAGTGACATTTTAGTTTTTCAGAGACTCACTGCAAGTGTTTGCAGTTCATCTCCAAAGTTAATTCTACTGAAAAATTATTATGTGCTGAATAAGCATCAACATATGGTGGCAGCTGCATATGAAAGCAAAATATGTGGGTGACTTCTTTTGACTTTCATTTCATAATTGGTCTGTTTTACCTTCACTTGTTTTCAATTCATCATCTGAAATATTTTATAGACTTACATGTTTCCAGTCTGTTGTCTGAGAATGTAGTAGTATTTTTCTTAATTTGTAATGTGATCACATTTGGTTATAATTTCTCTTTTCTTGACCCTAAGTTATTGTATCAAATTTTGGATTTGATGGAGGCCTTAGTATCTTAATCCCACTCTCCTCTAACTTAAAAACCCCCTAAATTGTTTTGCAGCAGTGTGTTGACCCACACTTTTTAGAAGGCAGATGCTAAATGCAGCTTTCACTGAGGTGTAGAAATAAATTAACATTGACTAAGCAAATGCTACCTCAGGTCACCATCAAATGCAAGTTTTGTTGCGTTACATTTCTTGATGGTTCACAGGAAGATGTTTTTCTACTGTTGTGAAAGAAGTTCGGCTCTGTCTGAGCAGTGGTCGTAGGAGCAAAATTACCTGCAGTCAGCAGATGAAAACTGAAATTAACTGGCTAAAATTACACAGCCTGTAGAATCTGTTTTTTGGCACACGTCTTCACCTTTTCCAAGCCCTAAATTTAGCCTTAGAGTTGGAAGAAAAATTTAATTTATCTGTGCAACTCTATTTCTCTGTCCAAAATCATGACTAATGGAATATTGCACCTGCTGTGTATTCCAGAGTTAGAAATTTTCTTTCAAACCAGAAGGCAGGATTGTCTAGTTGTGTCACAGATTTTGCTTCTACTTTCTTAATCATTCCTGGGTTAAAAAAGAATCCAGATGTTTTTAGACAATAGGAACAAAATACAAATCCCCTTTATTTTTGTATCTTAGTAGAAAACTGGTATCAGGAGAAAATGAAATTTGGCTTTCAGAGGAAAGAAATACTGATATCACCTTTTAATAAAATAATAAAAGCCAGTTTTGCTCTGGAAGAAAAGCTTTGTTTTTCCATCCCAGTGATTTGGAGGCCCAAGAAAGAGCTTAAGTTCAAGGAAATCAATGTGTCTGAAGAGTTACTGCAATTAAAATAGGCCTTTTTTTTCTCAAACTAGCAAATACAACTCAAATCATGCAGGGGAAAGAGATTAACTAAGGAGGCACAGTTTTTATGCCTTTCTCCCTCCCGCCCCCCAACAATATTTTCATATCCTGGAAAATACAGAATGAAAGTTTTAATTTCTCAGGAATAAGCTTGGCCAGCATGAAAATATCTGAACTCCTGACACTGGGCAGCAAGTTAGAAGCAAGTATTTTTAACATCTATTTTTAAGACATATGAAGTTATTTATTGAGATAAAAACATGATTTACAGTTTGTCCATGCACTTTGCTCAAGTGTGTTATTTGAAACAATGTGTAAATTTTGACATTTTGGAGCTTCCCTGTATCAATTCAAGAAAAAAGCACATTATCAAGAACTTAAGTGTGCCCTTGCTGCAGGGGGACTCAGCAAGTCAGCATTTTGCTGTAGACACATGAATTCTGTTAGCTGCAGGTCACAGACCAAGTAATTTAAGCAGTGTCTGTTAAAAGACACAAAAATCTAATTTAAGAACTGTGGTCTTAACTGGAGATGTAGTCAAGCTTTAGGGAAATACCACATTAATTATTGATGGGGTTTTTGGGGAGAGTTATGTTGCAGTATGGCTTTAAGGCCTCACGGAACTACTGGAATTGTAGAAACTGTCTCAGTCTTACCACCAGATTTTTCTGTTAATGTTATTGCATGTTCCCAGTTGCTTCTGCAAGATGCAAACTGAAATGCTCCTGTGGCTGGAGGCACACAGAGGGTGATCCAACAGCCGAGAGGAAGGGAAGGGAAGAGAAGGGAATGCCCTGGCAGAGGTGACAGGGTGGGCAGAGCCCTGGCTCCTTGCCAGACACGCTGGGCTGAGTGGGGACGTGTGTGCAGCCAGCTCCAGTCCCATGGTTTGCCCTGGGACACACCAGTCTCACCTGCTCCTCCAGGTGGGAAATCTGATGCTCTCCAGCCACCAAACCTCTGCTAATGATGAGGAGAATTGTTGCAAACTGATAAGGTGAATTGTTGCGAACTCAGCAAGTCAGCATTTTGCTGTAGACACATGAATTCTGTTAGCTGCAGGTCACAGACCAAGTAATTTAAGCAGTGTCTGTTAAAAGACACAAAAATCTAAGAATTTCAAGAGATGCTGGTTGGCCATTTCTGAGAAGTGTCTTTTGGACCGAATTCTTAATTTTAGTGTGAAGTGCTTTTTGTTACAAAATCAGGCAGACTGCACTCTTCTAGTCTAATGCAGAGCCCTCCATTGCTAGTCAAGATCTTTCTGATTGTTTGGTGTCAGGTTTTTTCATTTAATAGAAACTATTCTCTTGTTTTACTGCAGTCCATAAAAGTAAAGGTCAGATGCTTTTTCAGAGCTTCTGTGTACTCATTTTGTGCATGAAGAGCAGTATGTTAACAAAATGCTTGTAATAATCCCACCATGTATATTATTGCTGGTCTCATATCTGTCTGCTACCACAGGGCTTGAGAAGAGATTAAGGAAGAGAAAGAAAATACTCCTACTATTGCTTCAAGTGAATAGCTGTTTTATTTTAGTGAACAATTACATAGGCTGTATTTCCCCAAGTATCTGATCTAGCCGTTTTGCAACTGGGAGGAAGTGAGTGTGGCATTTTACTGATTTCTCTAGGGATGGCAAAACTTGGGCTTGCCACATCTCTGGTGGTTGTCAGCTTGAGCTCTCTCAGTCCAAGAGAGGCATTCTTTTAAACTGTTCTTCTATCAACTGATAACAGGTAGAACCTGCCAATTTTAACAGGCCTATGATCTGTGGAATGGTATGTTTGAGTTTCATATTAATCTGTCGTATTTAGCAGCTGTGGCAGGCTGTAGGAGGCCTTACAAATACAGTTGAAGAAAGTTATGATGCAGCAAGTCAGTACTGAAGTGTTAAAAACGTGCTTTCCTGTGTTTGAGAAGTATTGACAATTACTGCTGCTGAAATGGAAATGAGAGAAGTATTTCTGATCGATTTTAGTAGTAAGGAAGATCAAAATTACATGGAGATTGTACTGGTCATTCACTAAAGCAGATATCTTCTGATGAGGGCAATTAAATCCCCAGTTAGTTGCTTTTATCTCTGCTAGGAGTTGTCACTAACCGCTTGCTGAAAATTTTATTGTCATGCCCTGAATAAGACTTTTCCCCTGATAAATCATGTACTGTGGCAAACATTTAAATCAACCTGTCTTATGGTAGTGATTAATGCCTTTGAAGGAGGAGCAGGAGCGTTATGTTCTGTTCCATATGTTATATGACTAAATTACTGTTAAAAGCATCTGCAGTGTTGTGAAAGCTTAATACATTGATTGACAATTCAGTTCATTCAAACAGATACCACTGCAGATAAAAATGTGAAATTACAGCTCTAGACACTATTTCAGTCATGCTTGCTTTTCTCTGCTGTGGTTACCTCAGAAAAATTTGCAGATACACATAAATTGCTATTTCAAACGTTTTGCTTTCTGTTGTAATTTTCTATAATGACATTTGCTGACATCTCAGAAAAAATTGCTATTTTCTTTTTGCAACTAAAAAGCCTTTTATTTAGCAGGGAAACTCTTCTATGTAATCATGTTTTCAGCAACACACTGTATTTTTAACACTTGTTTAGAAATCATGGCTCAATTTGCGTACTTCTCCATTCATTTATTGCAATCATGACTTATCCAGAATTTCAGTTGTCTTTCTTTCTTCTGGCAGCAGCAAATGAACAGTGTATTTTGCAATGAAGTAGCATCTAATTTGATGAAGTGGTTGTAAAAGCAAGAAGAGGCCTGAAGAAGCTATGGGGATGGTATTTGATAATCTGAAACAATTTTCGTATTAAAAAGATATTAGAAACAATTTGTATAAAATGTTTAACAGTAATAGTAAATCTTCCTAAAAAATTTATTTGTGGGGAAAGATTCTCTTCAGGTAATGCAGGACTGTGAGACACCTTCCTTGGGTAGCTGGAACAGATAGAACTTCTCATCTCAAAGGAAGAGCTCCAGGATGTTGCGGTACAACACTGCCGCTGTAAGATGTTGGTCAGTAATATTGCCTAACTGCATATTAATGCTTTTGTTTGGCAAATGTGAGTCAAACTGGAAAACACATCTGCCCCAGACATCTGGATTCTTAATCTAAATGCGGTTAGATGGGAAAAAATGTGCATAAAACTGATAAATACGTAAATACTCTCAAAATTCTGGTCTTTAGCTGCAGGAAAGGAGTGAGGTCTTCCTGTGATGTGATTTGATTTGAGAGTTCCACAATCATGGATGCTGGTTTAGGACCTTCTCCAATGTCACATCTGTGTGAATAGACACGTGTTGTACCACTATAACTGAGAGAATATCTTTAATGGTAGACTAATTAGTCATTCTTTTAGTGCTTTAGGTAGTTTCTGGTAGATCACTGTGGCTTTTCATAGTGGCAATAACCAGATGTTTATTTTCAAACAGATTATACTGGATATCCTAAAAGTATACTTTAGTATACAGTATGAAACACAACTGTAGGAAGTCTTAGTAGCAAGCAGGACAAAATTAAAGATGTAACCTGTATTAGGTTTCAACAAAGGCACATCTGGACCATCATCTGTTCTCCAACATTGGCCAAAAGCAGATGGAAGATAATATTGATTTATTTTGCCTCTAGAACTTGTGATTCTTCTGTATCGCTTTAGTGTAATAAGAGCCTCTTTGTAGCACTTACTCTGCAGTCTGTTGTGAAAGAAACTTTGATAAGCAAAATTAAAAACAGTGGCATTCTACAAATAATATTAAATCTGTTTTTCTTAGGCAAATAACTTTTGTGTTATAATCTGCCACCAGATAAAGTTTAAAAACCTATCAGTCAGTTCTCAGAATTCAGAGGTTTGCCAATACTGTCCAATAACAAGAAAAGATTTTATTATTCCTGAGAGAAAATCAGCTCGGTGTGTGTCATATGATTCAAATTCTTGGCAATATGAAGGTTACATGAACTAGCATTTCCCATATTTTATGTTGAAAACTATGTTGCTAAACATCTTTATTTTGGAGGGTTAGATTTCTCTCCTTTTGGACTTTCATTTCATGACCTGTCTTTTGTTACACAGTTTGACTTGCATTCCTGGAAGCAGAGTCTCACAATTCATGTCTGAAAAACAGCACTATTTAAAAATATTTAAAGGTATTTTAAAGCACAGAAAATCTGACATGAAGAGAACTCATGGGAGTTTAACAGGGCCACACTTATTTCTATTAATTCTATTAATTCATCAGTTATTACCAGTTTGATCTTTCTTGTGATGTTAGATGTAGTCATGGTATTATTTAGGTGGAAAAAAAAAAAGGAGATTCCAGTGTTGAAGTCTTGGGCTTCAAGCTTCCAGATTTAAGTCTGTATTGTGCTGAACATGATTTTGGTAGGGTTTTTTGGTCACATCATATGGTTTCTCTGATACACGATTCCCCAAAAGTAGAAATAACAGCTTTATCATCCTGCTGACTTTTTAGAGGTCCACCTATAATATTCTGGACTTAATAAAAGAAGTTGCTATTCCTGAATCTTTCTGATAATGTCATTTTCCCAAGAGATTGCACACAGTACCAGAGTATCATTGCACTGATAGTGAATTGATAGTGCTCACCTAATTTCTCTAGAAAAAAAATGGAAATACACTGCATAAGATTGTATTGTTGATCAGTTTTCATTTTTCCTTTCTTCACTCTGAGGAACATACTGTTTGTTATACTCATCCCGTGTCATAGGATGGCCACAGAGTCCTGGAAAGTTCCAGTCAAGGGGATCTCTTTATGAAATCCAGAAAACAGTGTTTCTTCCTTTGCAGGGCTGCCTCTGTGTGCCAGTACCGTGGTGTAGGGGTGTGGGTGGGTGTGTGCTGCTGTCACAGCACTGCCAGCTTTCCTACCCATGCCGGAGGGCCAGTCAGCGTTCCCTACACTGCAGGTGTCAGGGGAGGTGACCCCTTTGGTACAGCAGTAACCATCCTTTGGGCCAGGACTCTCCCTGTGGAGGTGACAGTGTCCAGGTAGTTCCTTGGGGACACTGTGTGTGCAGTGGTGTCCCCAGCAAGGTGTCTGGCTGGTTCTGCTTGTGTGTCCGTGCCCCAGGGGGGTTGTGTCCAGCTGTGTTAAGCTGCCTCTGTGGTTTTAGCAAGGATGGGTTTTTGATGACCAGGCAGCGGAAAACCGTGACTGCTTTTCACACTGGGGCTGTGCCAGCAGTGCTGTTCAGGAATGAGCTCGTGTGTGGCAGGGAAATTCCTGAATTGCTGTTTCCCTGCAGGCTTCTGAGCCCCTACTTCTGTTAATCTTGACTTCTCCAGGGACCTACTCTGTATAACTATTGCACAAGACTGTTACTTAAGGAAAGGAAAAGAGACGATTAGCAGAAATGAGAGTCCCATGGTGTGCTGTCCATTCCTGCATCTGCCTTCAACTTTCCTCCCTTCCTTCCTGGCTTGTCACCAAAACATGTGGTGTTCACACACTTCCTCCTCCCCTCGATGTGTAACATGTACATGTGCATGCATGAGCACAGGGGTGATCCAGAGATCCGTGTCTGCTACACAGAGAAATGTATGCACTTAAATATAAACCCAGTAGGAAGTAGAAGTCAAAATAATCTCCAAGTCCTGCTCTGGTCAGAGCAGCCTCTTCAGAGTGTGAATGAGTATGTATTTCCAGCATGCATCCAGGGGGCTCTGGTTGCAGGGAGTCCCCTGGTTTGCTCCAGGTCTCTTGCTGCTAACATGAAAAGGGATCAAAAATGCTGGAATAAAAATGTAATAGCATCCTACTTTTTCTTGATATATCTTGCTATAGATACAACTTGGTTTTTAGACCGCAGGCTGTGGGAATATAGTTTATGCCTTACTTACAATTCTGTGCAGTTGCCAGAGCAGGTTCGACCTTGTTTTAAAGGTCTTTGCTTAATATTTTATACAGATATCAAATGATAGCAGGGTGTTTGTTTTAATACAAGAATAAGCAGAACTACACGTGAGCAGTGGCCCTGACAGCTCCTCTGGCTGGAGCGGGAGCTTTGGGGCTCACAGGGGAGTTTCCCTGAGCAGCTGCCTGGCATGGATGAGGAGGGTGTTACAAACCCACCCATCCCAGATGGGTCTCTGAGCTGTTGGGCAGCTGGAGCAGGCTTTACTCAGGCTTTACTCTTCATGGATGTGTCCTTGTTGCCGGCCTTTTGTTCAACCCTCTCACATTTGCTGGTGGTGCAGGACATGCTCCCGTGTTTGCTCACATGCAGGTGTCTCACTGAAACCATGTAGCTCCTTGGAGTGTTGACATGGTAAGCTCTGACTGCTCTGAAGTGTTCATTACTGTTAATTGTGGCCTTGTGGTTGCCAAGTGTTCCTAATAACTCTGTGTTCTGAATATTTCTGGTTGTCGTGATGAAAAGCAGACGTGTTTGTACGCTGCTCACGGCTGTAAATAAAACAAGTCTGGGTTAGGAATTGCGTTGTACTGCTGTGCAGTTGCTGTCCAGCCTGGCTGGGAAAGAGGTGGACTGATGAAAGGTAGTAAAAAACAAACCAAAACAAAAACTCTTTCATGTTGGAGAGAATAGGCATTTTGCTAATATAAATAAGCTATGTGAAATCAGTGACTTCTGTTTTTACAGGTTTCATATCTATAAAAATAAGGAAGTAACACATGGAATTTTGGTTTTATCTTAGCTGTTATGTATTTTTTTAAAGTGTATTACAGGACAGATCCATAATTCCCTATAGAGACGTGTATGACACTGTTGGGTACGTGTACATGCGTTTCATCTGCTCTGAGTGCCATTTTATGTGTACAGTAAATGCCAGAATACTGCATGGTACTGATCTGCTGCACCCTGCAGGGACTGTTCCACTGTGGCCACACATGTGCACGTGGGTATTTTTAGGAAAAGGAGTGCCTGTGTAATGTGGTCTCTGATCTTCTTTCCCCTGCACTTCACCCTTCAAGTACGTGGTAAGCCCAGGTAGAGCAAGGTGTGGTGCCTTGAGCACCAGGAGACACATGACATACAGACAACTGGTTTGTTGTTTCTGTAAGGAATTTTATGAAGCTTCTAAGTGTTCGATTTTAAAGGAATTTGCATAAAAGTTACTAATGGGTGGCTGCAAGAGCCTCATTATTTTTTGCATACGGTCATTTCTAAAGCAGAAACAAGATGGAATATCCAAAGTCTTCTAATCATTTGGTTGCTGTCATGTTTGCATAACCTTTGGTTTAAACAATTGAGATCTTGGCAGCTTGCATTCAAAAACTGAAGTGTGATGCTGAGATACCATAAAATGCAGGCCAGTTCTGGGTTTTGTCAGTATTTTGTGTAAACTTTGACAAATGCATTAATATGACAAACAATAGTGAACTATGTGACATTTTAGAATGACTTCTAAGGAGAATGCATAAGGATAGATTTCTTTACAGTAAAAGACCTACCCCTACTGTTACATTAAAAGCGTGTGCCATTATAGAACAGGAACACAAAGGTGTAAACAAAAGAACATTTGACAATCTACATATGTTGTAAAAAATTATTGCAGCTGTTGACATTCTTTTTCAATATTACAGTCCAACATTATGACTTAAATTAATTGGCTTTTAGGATGCATGGAAAATGCCATGTAAACATGCTTTAATGAGGATTATTTTTAGTAATTCCCTCCCTGTATGCACTCAGGGGGGCAGGCTTTGGTATCTAGTGGTCCAACAAAGTATTTAAAAATTACTTTACCTAATGTCTATAGATAAAACAAACAAATCCCACAACCCCCTTTCCCCATCTCTCCCCCAGTTCTTGAACTCTTAAGTCCAAAACTCCACTTGGGAGCTAGGAATTGGAACTGGAAATGCATGTTCAACAGTCTAAAGTCCCACAATGTTTGTAAATGAACTAATTGATTTGATTTTCTATCCAGATTATTTGACTTTTGAGGACAAAAGCAAATTATTTTGATTAAATTACGTCCTCCAGTCAGTTGAACACCTTGTAAAACCTTTACTTGGAACGTTAATTGATTAAGCATCTCTTTAGAGAATACATATCTGTGTTATACCTAAGTTCCATACAATTGGTATGTAATATTCTCTATCCCTTCCAGGTGTATGGAATGAAATATCTTTCTAGATCTTACTCTAACTGTGCTAATAATAATAATACACTTAAAATCAACTCATGTTATGAGGGTGCCATGGTTTTCAGCACTTCTTCCGTAGAAACTTTGTATTTTTTCCTTATGTGCGTTATAATATTCTCTTTGTAATAGTCTCATTTCAAATTCAAGATACAACCTGCATATGAAAACAATAGGCATCGGAACTGATTAATTTAAATTCAGTCCAGCAAACCATTGTTAATTATTTCAACCAATTTAATGATAAGGTATTTTCTAGAGATTTTTATCAAAACCAGGTATGTAGCACTTCTGTTTTATTGTTAAAGCAGTGGTGAATTTTGACTGCATCATTACAGTCACTTCTCATTCCATGACTGGGCTCCAGCAGATGACACAGCAGCATCATGCTGTGCTTGTGCACCCAGCTCTCACCCTGTGGGATAATTTAGAAAACCCAAAATATCATTATTTTAGTTTCTGTACATAGGAGAAGATGCAAAGAAGGAGAGGGATGGTAAGTAAGAGTATTTGAAATTTTTGGTAAGTTGTTGACTAGCTGCACCTGGCAGGATGTCTCACAGGACTGAACCAAAAGCTACACTCCTAAATGTCCTTGTAAGACAGCAAAGAACAAGATCTGGAATTTTAGCAGCATAAGGAACTTGGACAAAATGTGGCCATCAGCACTAGAGAAGGTAATGGTTACTGTGGGATTTGTGTGGACTCTGGTAGTGAAGGTCTTCCTGAAAGCTTGAGGATTTCTTTGCTACTTAGAACTGCAGATAAGATAAAAGGAATGAGAAGATGGTCAAATGCATCAGGATATCTACTCTTATTTCTTGTTAGGAAGAGACACAGATAAGAAATACTTATCATTTGAGTCATCACATTTATTGTACATGGCTGATAGTTCTTGCTGATACAGTGTGTTTCGTTCAGTATTATGCACTAACTAATGCCATGCTGTCCAGAAATTAGCTGCTGATCTTCAGAATTGTGTTCTGCGCTCATTGGGTGATTTGCTAATGTGTTCTCTGGAATCAGAGTCATGCTGGTTTTAGGATGCCAAAGCCATTGCTAATGCTTAGACTTCTCAGTTTTTGTTTTCACTACCCATTCTTTTTTATCCAGCCATTGCAATCTGGCTCATCCTTCTGAAAGCTCCAAACATGAATTGTGAGGAAAGAATTTCAAACAGTATGACTATAGCTGGGACTTGGAACTTCACTAATATTTCACTGTACCCCAAGGTACAGAAGTTTTATTAAACTTCTTGTTGCCATTTACTATGATTATATAGCAGAACTATCCTTTCTGCATTTTTTCTTAAAATGCCAATAAGAGAAGAACAAAACAGGCAGGTGTTTGGAACAAAACCTTCTGGAAGGAAGATCAGATAGCCTAGGAGAAGATTTGTCAAGGTTTTAAAATAGATTAACTGGTGAACCAAAAGCTGGCAAAGAAGGCTTTCTCTGTGACTAGTTAGCTGGATGTTGCTACTAGCAGTGATTTAGAAGGATGTGGAACAGAAAGGGATCGTACCAAGATTTCCTAGAATTTGTATCAAAGAAAGAATTTTGCTGGAAGGCAGTGCTAGTACACTTCTGCTTCTTTGGTCCACACAGCGCTCTCAAGGATGTCTTTTTTCCTCTGGTTGTGTTTGCCCTGCCAAACTGTTTTTACAGAGAACAGGAATTTTTTCAAGGACATCCAAACATGGCTCTTCAGCTAGATGACCAACTAGCATGTTTTAGGAGTTTACTTTTTTTTACTTCTGTGGTGCCTTGAGTGGCTACCTATAAACAGAAACTAGGCAGGAGTAAGGGAATAAAGGTAGGTATTTATTTGAAAGGCCTTCAGAGGTACACCCTGGGGAGCCAGAGGCTACATCCAAAAAATGGACCCCAAGAGGGACGACGAGTCACGAGTTCTTCACACTTTTATAGGTTTGGTTCATTTGCATATCAGCATAAATTCGCCGATTAAAACTTTAGCTAATGATGTGATTTCTTCAATTTCACCATCTCTCTAGAGGCCCTAGTTTACACCTTTGGGCCTAGGACAATCTGAGTGTCCTTGAATAACAAGCTCAGAGAGGCTTTGTTGTGTCTAGCTGACATGAGAGAACAGAAGTTAACAGGCTACAAGAAAGTTCAGAGTTACACGCTAGGCAATACAGTATTTGAAGAATATAAAAGCTAAAACCTAAGGCATCATCTGTAACCAAAGTTGGAGGAGTTACTCCATGGAATTCTAACCTTCTTGTTTCCTGAAGCTATTTGAAAATCCCAGAAAAAAATATCAATTCAGCAAGCTTTAAGACAGAAGGATTCTGAGGGTAGTTCTACAACTGCCAGTTCAAAATCGTTTTACTGTTTCTTCCATTGTCTTTATCTCTTACAAAAAATGCTTCATGTTTTCATTCTTGGAAAAGCAAACATTTTATTAATAATTAGGAAATTATTTTAAAGAAATGTTAAATGAAAAACAGTTCCCACATCTCCCGTGCATTTATCATACTTTTATTTTTGAACGACCAAAAAGCATAAGATTTCAAATAAAATCTGTATCTGTATGAAAGAGGTGGCTGCTGTAACTGTACTGAAAAGTACAATCAGAAGGTTAAAATACTTAACATCAGTTTAAATAAAAATATTGTATTTTCTATGTTTTCTTTTTTCATAGTTTAAATATTTGTATTAGAATATATATTTCATTGATGGATGTTGTCTTGGAGGGAGCACTTTACTAAATCAAGCAGGCTTGAAATCTCTGAATCTCTTGGGCATTTCAGGCTTTGTTGCAACATTCTTCCTTGATCACATAGATTTGATGTGTTAATCAAGGTGGACACTGCTCTGCAACATGCTGCTAATTGTGTACAACATATGTCTGTCAGTTTCCCAAATTTGCTTTAAGTATTCTTTTCTATGAAATATTTTTCCTTTAAATGACTTTGTCGCTGGAATTTTTTCTCCAGAAAAATGGGATATTTCTGATAGCGACTCTAGTAACATGATTTTTTCGTGATGTGCAGTGTGCCTAATACAGGGTGTTGTTGCAAGGTTGATTTTTGGATTAAGCAACTTCTGCAACAACTTCCATTAATGTTGTTAAAACTGCAACTGCTCTTTGAAACATAACAGGAGATTTACATTCCAGTCTATTAAGGAACAGAGATGTCTGGCAGCAGGGTTGGCAACAAGGGATTTTAGGTTCTGTCAAGTTCACTAGCACAGCTAACACAGTGCGTCATCTATGCCTGAGCATGGAAAAGCCCTTGCTGGATGAATTCAAGATTCACAACCTTATAATCAGAATTACCTCAGAAAAACCCACAGAATGCTCCTTGTCATCCTTGAAATTCTGCAGCCATTGCAGGTCATCCCAGAAATATCCTCTTCCAGCAGCTGACACTTGTTTCATGGATCCAGAAATGGAGCTGCACCAACAAAGCTGATCCAAAAAAACTTCTTCCAGGAGCAGCTGGTCATTGTCGTTCGTGTTGTCCTTTGGTGCAGCTGTACACAGATTATCTGGTGCCCCTGCCAAAACTATAGCAAAGCTTTTCAGTACCATCAAGGTTGGCTTAAAAAACCCAAACCAGTCCTGCAGCAAGATGTCAAATACATATTGAAAAGAGACCCCACTTTGGGCAGATTGTGGAAAATATGTCTGCCAGAGGTAGTGCTACAGCCATGCAAACATGGGCTTGTGTTCCCAGGAGCATCTGCCAGAACCCTATGGATGCATTGGACATAGATGTAGATATAGATATAGATACATAAAATTGGCATCAGCTTTCTTGCCAATGATGTCTGTCTGTGCTGGTTGAGCACACTGTTTATTCTTTATGTATTTATCTAGGCTTTTTGGGATTCTTTCAGTTGTGCACTCCCCTGATGGTTTCAGTCTCTTGGTTCAGATCCATAGATTTTCTAATTGTTTTGTTCTTTTGCCCCGGCTATAACTCTTTGTGAGACTAATGTTTTAGGATTTTTGAGTTGGTTTGACATGTATAGCACAGCACGTGGCTCTTGGTGCTGTTCATATGCTGTTTATGTTTCTACATGGAGTTACCCTGTCCCTTGTGCAGAACTTTGGGAAGCTCAGGAGGCTCTTTCAGGCTGTGTCTGCCAGGCTGTGATGCCAGTTAGCAGCAGTCCTGCCCTCAAGTGTATTTACCACTCTCCCAAATTTGATGTCAGTCAGAAATGTGATGAAGGTGCATTTCATGCCATTTTCCAGGTTTTAATGCAAGCATTCACCACAGTATTAGATCCTAAAAACATGATTCAGAACCACCTGCCTGCTGAGCCTCGAGCCTGACAGTGCGATCAGTTTGCCACTCTTTCATCCAAACTTTATCTCCCAGCTTGCCCACAAGGATACCAAAGGAGCCTGCAAAAGACAAGCTGCTCTTTCCTCAGATACAGAGCTCGTTATTTCATTGAAGAAGATGATCCAGTTTTCCTTGGCCAGCTGGTGCTTTGTGTTCTAAATCACTTTTTTGTTCTTCCTGTGTCTGGAAATGCTCTGTATGAGGACTTACGCTCTCTGTAATGCTCCCTACAGCCCAGCCTGTAGCTCCCCCAAACCTGGTACTTGCCTTCTTTGAGTTGTTGTCAAAGGTTTTATTTCTGGTTCCCCAGAAAACCAGTTGGCAAGAGACTGATTATCCGAAGGGGAAAACTTCGGGGATTAGAAGTTCTCTTGCCTAAGATGATGTCATTGAGGGTTTTTAGCATAAATAAAAAAATTATTTTGCTATCACGTGCTACTCAGTGGAAAATTTTCAGTGAGCCCTACTTCCAAGTTACATTTCATCAGACACTGTTCAGTTTCTCCATAGTGAACTAGACCCAAAATCTTTTGGTAACTGATTTGAACTACGTGTTGACTCATTACATGACAGAAGATGGATGTAAAATTCCACTTCTATCCAAATGTTATTCTTCTACAGTGAAAACCTGATTTTTCAGTGAATACATACCCATATAAATCTGATTTATTCTTTTTCAGGACTTGATTCCTGTTAAGTTGGAAAAGTTGTATAGAATGTGCACTGATGATGTGGTGCATTTTTATTAAAAGTATGTGAAGCTGGAAAATCACATGAAACTTTGAGAAGAACAGTAAAATTAAGTTAAGCAAGATGAATGTATTTGTACATACTTGAAAGTTTGACTTTGCTTATAATTTAGGAGAGGAGATGCTGCTGGGAGTAAGGATATGTCCTGTGTACTTGTGAACTGATTTGCTAAGACGTAACTGGACTATACTGTAATGTGGCATCTATTTTAATAGTTCTTCCAATGTCTTAAGTATTTCTCTGTTGTTCCTTAACTCAATTAAACAGGCTGGCTGTACAGCAGTTTACAGAGTATCCTGCGTTAATGTTTTGCAGTGGCTGCCAAAGTGCTTTGGTCTACCAGGGCTCTAGGAGTACACTGCAATTCTTAGATGTATTAGGAATTAATCACCCTCTCCAACTGAGCAGTTAATGGATATTGATCACTTTTCTGTCATGAATTGCAATGTATTCTATCATTTGAGTGTTGTTTGTCAAAACGTTTTACAAATTGCTGTGCAGGACCTTGTATCACAGCTGGTGTAGTTTAAGGTTTGGACAGAGTCACTGTGAATGAAGCCCTGCTGTGAAATAAAAGTCAAAAGGCATCTTGGCATCCCAACCATTTCCTTGGGAGAAGATTACAGCCTGAGTATGTTGAACTTTATTGCCATGGGCCTCATGACAGTATTCAGAAACATGCATGGCATTTCTGTTAAAGAAACTCAGATGTGCTGAGACGCGAGGGATGGCATTCTTGTTTTTATCAGTATCCTGCAAAAAAAGTGAAATGTTTTTAGGCTTTTGGGGTACAGTAAAAATACAGTGACAAATGTGTAATTTATGCACATAAAAATTGAGGTTCCCGATTTCCTAAACGTAATTTGTAACGAGGAGGAGGAAATGACTAACCTCAAGCCTAGACGGAAATGTATTTTTTGAGAAAGAGTGGGGGTGGAGGGGGCTTGACAGCTCTTCTTTGAGTGAAATGTTGTTTCTTGTTTTCACTTGCTGTGAGATCAGGAGTAGGATGGAGCTGCATAGAGAAAGTCTGTTGCATTTGCTAGCTTGTGAATGTGTGGAGTAAAGAAAAAGGGAACTTATTTGAACACTCTGTGCTTGTGTAATTGCATCCAAAGTGCATCGACTGAATTCTGTTCCTTAATACCACTATGCTTCAAGGGCAGGCAAGCGTATGAGAATTCAGGGCTGGGTGAAGACGAAGGTCTTCAGGAAGTAAAATACCTCTAAAATAAAACTGAATCTTGTGCCTGGAATGGCAGCTCTACAATACCTTGCATCCTGTTGCTGACAGAATAGGTTCCTTAATTAAATGGTCATTGCAAAGGCTTCTAATCAGGCAGAAAGACCACAAAGCCAAAACAGATCAGTGAGGTTTCTCCTGGGTTGGGTGCTGTTCCTTTGTCTTCTGCACTGGCATCACTCTGGCGTGATGGTCATGGAGGGTGAAGAAACTGTTACATGTGGCATAATTCAGAGCACAGGTCGAGTGTGTGATCTGGACTTTGTGTGGCATTATTGCTGTCAGGCCAGGTAGCGGTGTGAGAAGCTGCTCATCAAAAGCCCAGAGAGTGATTCTGATCAATGTTAAACCTGGAAACCATAGACAGTGAGAGTGTACTTGTCTTGGTTTTATTAACTGTGAATCCTTGCAGCAGTGTTTAAGCAGAACAAAAATTAAATTAAAAGCTTGTGTTAATGAGCAACACATTAAATATGTTAGGGTCCTTTATGAAGAAATAGTTGGTTTTTGTGAATTAATAATTTTGAAAAGCTCTATATATTCTTAGCAAAACAAGAAGTTTTAATAGTAGTGAGAATTATGTAAGGCAGTATCTTCCAAATTTTGAATTTCTTCTTGTAGTTCTGCTAAAAGGTAAGACAACAGGTAGTCAGCTCTATGGACCTTCTCAGTATGTCTGCTTTCTATCCCATTTCTCAGGTCCCAGAAGAGTTCCACTTAATAAAATTGTGGCTGCTTCAATAAGGTTTGATTTTACCTTTGTCAACAAAAAAAAAAAAAAAA
>VZRQ01003305.1:458667-618003 GCA_013397975.1 Machaerirhynchus nigripectus
AGCATCAGCTAGCATTGATGGTAACTTCTCTAGGCAAAGCTCTATATGGATGTTAGCAAGAAAGTAAATGCACATAATTTTCACTGAAAAAGGCAATTTTGCTTATGATTCCAATAAGAAGATTTAAAACTTTCTTGTTGAGTTAATTAGGTGATGTTAGTAAAGGTAGTATAAACGCTTATTGGCATACTGGCATTTATTCCAACAAACTGTAATTTTAACCACTGCTTTAGGTGATGGCTTTTTCTGTGAAGTTAAACTTGTGGTTTAAATACTTTTAAAAGTTACTTTGGAAATTCCAAATAGGTCTGTGTCTTTTCATCTGTTTCAAGACATCATAGAGTTATATTAGCTATAACTGGATATTGTGAGATTGTCAGTTTATTTACTTGGAGTTTCAGCTCTGCAAAGATTGGATAAAAAGGACATCAATTAACATAGGATAGGTTTTCTCTGATCCAAACTTTCATTTGTAATTGTTCAATTGCATTAATATTGTATATGAATGGATAAAATTTATGCAGCTTATCCAATGAAAATGAAAAATAACCTCATTCATATTAAAGTATAGTTATGAATAACATTGCCTTTCTACCTGACGAATCCCCATTCCGTTTTGCAAACAGAACGTTTTTTCTAAACCGGACTGCTGAATTCTCTTAGTGCTTTAGACAAAAGCGGTAGTCCTGTGCACTAGGAGTGACAGTTCATATTTCCAAAATATAAACTGCATCAATAATAAAAATGCTGTGATTCAGTAAAACCCTGCCCACATAATATATCTGTAAGAATTAGGATTAAATCCTGACAGCAGTGAAGTCATCTGTTGAATTTGTAACTAACGTTTCACCTGCAATTTGTAGCCAATGTTCTGCACATAGTTACACATGCTGGCTTAACAGTTCTTGGGTTAGTGCTTTAAAAACAGATATGACCCTAAAGTTTCTGGCTTTTTTTTTTTTTCTGGATTCATTATGAGCTTAGTCCTGCAGGGTGATGAATGCTCTTGGTATGCCCGAAAATTGACTTCAGTTATTCTCCAGAGGGACAGTGCAGTGTGGAGCATTACTTGAGCAGTATTTTTAATAGAGCATGCACATGTCCTGCTGTGCTGCCAGAAAGGTATGGATCGAGTGCTGCCATATTCAGCTTCTTGGGTTGGATGCAATCACTGCCTGCTACGGTGATTTCATGCAATAGTCAGGCCTGTGGGGAATTCCATGTATTTATGGTGTTCTTGAATGTAAGGCAAAATTGGATCCCAAGTTTTTGGCATACTCGGGTTTCTGTAGATTATTAAAAATGTGGTGTCTGTTTGAAAAGCTTAGTGCCTAAAGCAGAGTGGGTTTTAACACAGGAAGATACTGTATCAGGTAGCAGTTAATGAGAGAGACTATCAAGATGAATTTTAAAAGAAAATTCCACCTCAAATGTTATCTAGCTATTCCATACATGTCTTCTAGATTTTTATCATGTGACTAAGAAAGCAGAAATCCCTAAGTGTAAGTTATTGTTTAATGCAGGAAGAGAGGTAATTTTTGTGCACTGCCACTGTGGTTCACTGGCTTGGATTTGCTCTTGTGGGATATCAGAGGGGGCTTAAGGGCCTTCTTGAACCTGGGCCTGCACGTCCAGTAGCAGATCAGGGAAGATCTTTTCCTGGGGTGACTTTTCCTAGCTGTTCATCCCTAGGACCACACTGCAGAGGGCATCTCAGCTTCATCTTGATGAACAATACCTTGTTTTGCAAGCAAGACTTTCAGGCAGTACTTGTTCTGAAGTCAAGAGTGAAGAGCAGATTTGACTCTCTCTTCCAGCTCCAGAAGCCTAAGCCACCTTCCAGATTCCAAAAGCCATCAGTGCTTCCCTGTATCAGCCCCATGTGTCCAGCCAAGCAGTCATAATCTGTAACTTCCAAGCTCTCAGCTCTGCATTCTGATGGCAATATCCAACCACCACAGTTTTGCTGCATATTTAAACTGTTTGGAATATAGAAGTAAATCACATGCGTTGTCAAAGTAAGTGATGTAAGGAAAAACATTCTCCTTTTATTATTCACTTGTCAATTCAGTGTAGCAAAGCTATTTTAAGTGTACATGAATTCCTGTAAAACTTCCAATCTGCTGCAGAGTTCAGCAACTGTCTGGATATATGATCAGTATGGCCAGAACAATGTGCCAGGTTTTCACTCAATTAGGCATGGATTCAAAGCAGTACTCTGCATATGTCATGGTGGAAGTCTGTATTTCACTGTCAAAGGACCTTGGTTTTTTGGTGATTAATTTGCTGAAAATAATTTTTGTTCCCCAGATGTGTTTCAGCTTCATTTTGTGCAAATTAGGTGGAACAGCTTTGATTATTTTATGGTATTTGATTTTCGTCTACTTCTGTAGCAGCAGTTAGAGATATTTTTCACAATTGGTAAAGACATTATATATATAAGGCAGCTGGATTGCATTGTTTCAGGAGTCTAAATTAATTGCCTGCAACACATATGGGACATTTCCAGTACTTAGGTCTGTCTGTAAAATTGAGAAGCTGAGACTTCAGTGCAACATCTCTTTTAACTGTGACATTCTGTCTTGCAGCTACAAAGCAGGTAAACAGTTAATTAGTTCTACTCATCTTAAAACAACAGTGTTATAATTTATTCCTAACTGAGATCACTTTATATTCCTTGTCATATACTGGAGAAGAAAAAGAAATATATAGATAATACTTCCATACTACAAGTCCATGTACTGCTGACATGGAATATGTGGAGAATTTCATACTTGAAGGAAGGAATGGAAAAATAATCGAATGTGTTGTTTATATGGTGATGATATATATCTTTGAGACATATGTTAGCTCTTGGAGTATTGAATGCTCGCTAGGTGAAGATACATTGCTCCGTTTTTATAAAGATATTTTTATGTATATTTTGGATAAAAGCCCAAACTCTTTCAAATAATTTGAGCTAAGGGATTAAGTAGGTAACCTGAAATTGAGGATGGATTATTTTATACCTGGTTATAAATAATCATGTACAGAAATAAGACACGTATTTCTTTGAAAGCTGTTGCACATTCCTAAAGATTGGAAAGTCAATTTTTAAATGGGAAGTGTTCTTGTTAAGTGAAAAAGTACTAGAAGTATTTATCATATATTAAACTAAAAATACATGTGCTAAATTCCAAATGGGAATTAAGGATGTGGATAACAATAGGAAATAATGCAGAAGTGGAAAATTAAAAGCAGCTGAGGCTGTGTCCTTTAGCCCTATACTCTGAGATCTTACTAATTTGGTTTTTTTATATACATATCACAATACTAAGAGGCATCATTGAAACATTTATGGAGTTTCTCAGTGTCCATTTTTGTGAGTTTTCGTCTACCAGACTGGGATGTGTTATGAAATGTGAGCACTTGCCAAACCCTTGTCCATGCACGGTTAGCAGTCATGCATTTGTGCAGTTAGACACATGGAAACCCTCAGTAACTCTGTGCAGAAATGAACCTTCACAACTGTGAACTTGTATGCCTTTTCAGAATACACATGTAAGCAGTTTTCTAAATGCTGCTGTATTTAACTGTAATGGACATTGGTATTCTGTTAAGTGAGCTTGATTAAAGTAATAGAAGGTGAAGTATTTGTTATTGAAAAATCACAAAGGTTGAAATAGGCTTTAAAAGGATGAGAAGCAAAATAGTCTTGGGGTGAGTTTTTTGGTCTGTTCTAAACCTGCAGTCCACAGTCACTCTGCAGCCATTTAAGAATAAAGAGTGAGATGAACACAAATAACATCCTAATGATCCTTGACACGATTGCTTTTGTAACGTAGATTTCCTATTCCTGCTATCACAACTGGCAGTTGCCAGGTTTTTGCTCTGCTCAGTTTTAGAGAACTCTGATATGAGATGAAGGCATAACTGTAACGTCTGGCAGAGGAACACTTGAGATATTTCAATTTTGGCACTTGGTCAGTTGTTACAGTTAATAGGAGTGGTTTGAGTTTCAGGGTGCCCACTGTAACAGTGGTTGTTAAAAATGTTGAAATGAGTCGTTCAGCTGGAAATGTTGGTTGTCTGTTCATCATCCAGGGGCACAGTGGTGATACATTTGTCTAGTACAGCTATGTGTGTTATTGTGTTCTTCAGTGGTGGCAAAAAGAGCTGATGAAAAAACCCACCTGATCACTTTTTTAAAAAGTATCATTTTGAATTCTTCTTGGGTATTATTTGTTCTCTTTTTTATAGTCATAAAAATTCAAGTAGTTTGTTTTTTAAATATTAAGTTACATTCCAATTCTGCTTTCTTTTAAAAGACTTCCGTAATAAAATCATGACTTTCATCAGCACAATTACTAGTTGATTTACTTTGGCATACCCTCCTCTGCCTAGAGAGACATGAATGACACACTTGACTGTTGAATGAGGCATTCAGAGACTTGAAGAGAATGGGTTTTCATCTTCTTTTAAAGTTAACCTTGTGCCAAACTTTTGTAGAGGCTGGGGAGGTGATTATTTCATATTGCATAAATGTCATTTCCTTCATGTAGACGTTTTGAAAGGGCATTCTTTGGTCATCACATCACTTCCATTTTAGTCAGGTTGCCTGTTGACCCAAATTGAAGCAAGCTACCTTTTTATTGTTTCCTAAATGAGGAAAACTTTCCTTATTATATGTAAACTATGTCAGTGAAGTTGTATTTTAGATATATGAATGAGAAATTGGCTCATAAATTTCTAAAGTGGGAAGAATCACAGCAGTACCTGTCTAGGAGAAATCATGAGAGGCTACACACACATATATATATATGTACACACACATAAATTGTGTTATTCTTACTCGATATCAAATGATTAAAGATTACATTGTGTGTCACAAGGATGCCAGAAGAACTCCGTAAGGCAAAAATGAAATTATAATGCATAAACTGGCTTTGCTTAATTTCTTCTTCGTTTTTCCTTGCAGGATTGTTCATCTTCAGAAGAATACAGCATTGCTGCAGCACTGCTGCCCCTGACAACTGCCTTCTATAGGGTAAGTTTCTATTGAAAGCCACTGCTGTTTTGTATTTTTTTTATGCACATACATCATTAAAATGGAGAAATGGATGATGGGAGATACATGATGGATAGGAAGATTCATTCTAAGATTTATTGATGTCAATGGAAATCATCAAAAAGGCTGGTATGGACATTACTCGAGGATGAGATTTGTTGATGTTGGATCATTATGATTATGAGGCACACACCCAGAATTAAATGCGGGCATGTATGATGGGTTAGAGAATTATTACTGAATTATACTTAGTCACTAAAATAATAGAAAAGAGTAATTTCTGATGTTACTGTATAAAAACTACTTATTGCAGTACTACTTTGTTTAATTTGGCATGTTAAACATATACTGGCCAGTACAATACAATGGTCACTGTAGTAAAATTGGCCAATAAAGTACTTGGCCGAAAGTACAAGTGAAGTTTGCAGTCTGTGCAGTTGTTAATTTTGGAGAACATTATGAGTGGGTTGTTTTAACTGTTTATTTGTTTTCAACTTCTTGTTTTGATTTCTTTTTGAAGGGCAAAGTACATAATGTTTGATAGTGGCAAAATACAATATGATAGTAAATACGAAAATAGAAATAATGCAAATTTCGTAAGTAATTATTTCAGAAGCAGAACTCTTGTAGTATTTATGACTGTATTTATTTCAGTGTCCCAATACAGTAACATTTTCACCAGTTCTGGGTAGCTCCAGCCCTGCTTTTTAGCACGGGCATACCTGAGGAGATAAGTTCAGAATGTGGACTTGCTTGCAATATTAAATAAACTTTGTTTAATATGAACGTTATTATACAACCCAGTTTGGGAAAGAAGTGTTTAGTCATTGGTAATTGGTAGACTGTGATATTGCAAGACAGTTGTTGCTGTGACAGCTTATCTAGACATTAATAATATAGAAGTTGAAAAATACAACCTTCCACCTTTCAGATGGTTTATGAGGCATTTATGAGTAGCCACAAGTAAAATGCAGAAAGTTTCCAGTTTTGGCTGAATAGAAACCAAGGTTTCCACAACAAAAAGCTGAGAAATCAGTCAGTAATTTTTAGTTTAAATTATACATTCTAATCAATTTCTGGGGGTTTTTTTTAAACTAGAAATATATTCTGTCATGTTGTTCTTAGAATAAAAAATGTTGAACTTTACCAGTCTTAGAAAAGAGAATCATCTGTTGAAGGCAAGAGCAATTTTGACAAAGTTGAATGTGTAGATTTCTTGACATTTCTTATTTAAACTAGTACTTAACAACATGTATGGAGCATAAAATGGCAGGGGTTTTCCTCGTCTAATTATTTGAACTGTAAAAAAATTTTATTTAAATGGGTTTTATTTCTCAGCTGTACATAATACCCCACAACTGCTTTTGCGAAAGAGTGTAGAGTATTTTCATTCTCTTATGCAAGGTAGCATGGTGAGATGTTAATTTTTTCGATCCCAGTAAACAGAATTTTCCAATCTTCAGTTCCAGATTTATCTTTCTCTGCTCTCTCTGTTTTGAGTCCTTGAGTAGCAGAGTTGTTGTTTCACATTTGTTGCTGCCACAAATACTTAATTTGAGGGAAGAGATAATGAGCTTTAGAAATTTCCCGTCTTCCTTATTTTATCCTTACTACTGCACGAATTCTAGATTTTGAAGAAACTTCTGTTTTCTTTTATTTTCTGGTTTTTAGTTTTGCATATAAAAATAGGCAAGAGAGTCCACATAGCTCTTTACCTTGAGAGGTACAGGGAGTATTTTGGGATATTTTGGGGTGTTGTAGCAGTCCTACTTTGGTAAAGTTTTATCAAGTAGGGAAAAAAAAAAAAGAAGACAGTAAAAAGAGACTTTTTAAAAATCTAGTATCAGGAGTGTTGAAATAAGCCTAAAGTTTTGATTTCACCATCAAGCAGAGCAAAAATCTGGATTGAATATAGAATACATTTGAGTAGTTGCATATATACACTTGTATTTTTTGGTAAGGGTACCAAGATCTCACACCATTTCTCTCACAGAAAGTTCTCCTTTATTAATAGCCTAGACTATTTAACTCTAAAAATACACTCAGGAAACTGTGAGTCCCTGGATGGAAGAAGCATGATGAGTTTTTTAATGTTCCTGACCTGAATTAAAAATTAAAGTAACCTGACTGTTAGCTTGCAAAAGCCAGCTGTTAATGCATAATAGAAAAAGAATTTTGTTTTTCCCAGATCTAATCCTCAGGTTCAGTGATGGTCCCCTTTGGTATGTCCCATTAGATACAATTCTTTGGCAAAGGTACTTATTTTGGTATAAAACTATTCATACTAAACACAAACTGACGTGCTGTTCAGAACATAAGACTGTTAGACTAACTTTGCAGTGATTAGTTAAAATTCAGATCAACAATTTAAGGTTCAGTTTGGAATTTGAGTAAAAAAATCATACTTTTTGGAGGATTTTTCAGCGTCTCTAGAGGTTTTCAAAATTGTGTCGTGGACTAGAGTGAATATATTCTACCTGGCACGAACCTGTGCTTCAGCATGAAGAATTCTCTTATCTCTGCCGTACGGTTGTGTTGCTGCTTCGCAAGGATGAAGCCGTGCTTGGCAGACAGCAGTTGTTTTATTGGTGTTTCTGTTCTCAGAATACCATGGTTAATGCCAGCAGCAGCATATTAAATCTCATTTCACCCACCCCTTTTGAGACTGGACAATGTTCTTGGTAGCCAGGAATAGACAGGAATTGTGCATCTGGCAGTGACACAGGGTTTCATCTGTGTGTGCATTGGTGTAATTGTACAGGCAGTGCTCCAAATCAAGTCATCAGTGACAAAATTTGTAGTAAATCTAAAAGTATAGTAGAGTTCTACCAGTTTAAAATTTTACCATCTATGTTTGCTGTAGCATTTTGATGGGAAATTGTGGTGGGATTTCATGTCACAGCATTTTGTTGTTAGTGTAATTCCTGTTGCTTCAAATGAGATAGTAAAAAGAAGTTACACAACATCACAGTTCACTTTATGGAAGGACTGTTGTGAACATGAAATGTTAGGTTTCATTTTATTTATCTAGGACAAAGCAGAGCACAAATGAAACAATTACCTGTTCTTCTTAATTAATTTTACTGCACATAGTGCCGCCACCAAGTGTTTGAGGTGTATAAATAATGAGAAAGATGTGGTTTTGCTTGAGTTCAGCAGATGAGCTAAGAAACTGAGCAGTAAGACAACTTACAACTTGGAGGTGATATTGGTAAGATTCTGGAATGGTTGTCATGCATTAGCCTTGAGGGATTTTAAAATATTTTTGGAAAAACAGCAGAAAATTTGAAGAAAGGAACAAGCTGGCATGTTGTAACCCATCTTGTCTTAATGTCTTTGCTTATTTAAAGACTAGTCTAGGGTATTTCTACACAGGTCCAATTAAAATTACAAGAAACATCACACTGTGTACAGCATGCTAGGAGCTCCTGGGATGTCTGGTGAAATTTCAGAATTCTCCCTGAAGTCTGGTGACTGATCTATTGTGAAACTTGATCAGGCAGGATTTGATCGCACTCAAAGTCAGAACTGATGGGATTAAAGTCATAGACAGGAAGTCAGCACTGGTTGCATATTTGTGGCCTGGAGTAATAATTGAATTTTTCTAGAAAAAATAGTCCCAATGCTTTTTAAAAATTTTAAATATTGGACACAAGCTGTTAGCAAAATGTGACTCATCAGTGACAGTGGACTTTGGTGTGTACTGTTAATGTCACAAAAACAAACAAATTTTTGCTTCTGGGTTAGAAAAAGGTTTTAGTTTACCATTAGTAACACTGCTGGAATTTTGTTTAAAATTGAATCAATATAAATAAAATGTATTTATACGTGAAGATAAAAGAATTTTTCCATGTTTTCATGGTACAGATGACCCATGCGTGTTTGGTATGTGGTCACTTCTTCTGTATATAAAGTGGAAATGTAGTATTCCTTGTTGCTGTGGAAAAGAGGTCTTGTTCCACGTGTGGGAAGAAAGGACAAGAGGAAAGGGACGAATTTTAATCATGTTTTCCTTTTATTAACTCATCGAGGACGATAATTTGATGATTGTGTAACTGGCATTGTCAAACTCCCAGGGTTTGGGTTCCCTGTTTCGTTGTGGGCCCGTGCCAAGGTGGCAGGATGTGGTGAGCACCACGCTGCATTTCTGGGAGGCTCAGAGTGCAGCCAGGCAAGATCAGTGGCAGGCACCAGTTCCAGCCTGTCCTGGACAACAACACATGGAGCAAAAGCTGGTTCCCACTGCTGCCCCAGGCAGAGGCCACCTCTCCATCTTGCCTCCCTTTACAGATAAGCTGATGTTTGACACTTGATCAGACATTCTTGTATCCCTCAACTGCTGAGTGTTAGCAATGCTATGTTCCCCTCTGAACCTGATTGTGCAGGTTATAGTACAATTTTCTACCTCTCAGGGATCTTTTCCTAAATTTTGTAGCTCAAATTTTATGGTTAATCTGTACATAATCATCTGTGTTCCCGTGCCTTTCTGAGTATATTCTACCACACTGCATAGTCCATAGTAACACACTTGAAAATTTTTTGTTGTTTGGCATTTAGAAGTGTTTGAATAAATGAAGTGGCACAGTAAAATTACTCTATTCTGAGAGTAAAGTTTTCTCTGTGTAGATATTATGAATGGACTTCCACATTTATAGACAAGCATTTCTTTAAACTGCAGTATCCAGAGCAGTGTTATTTTTCAGAATCACAAGTGTTTAATTTAAACTTTTGAGTTGGTTGTTTTAAATGGCTTGATGTACACTTGGAGAGTGCTGATCTCTCTTAAACAGAAATAGCCCAAATGCAGCAAAATGTCTCACAGTTTGGATGTATTACATTCAAACTGACATTTGTCTTTTAGCAAGACATACTGGAGACCGGTTTATAATTTTTATGTGGCTATATTATGTAATTCTTGGGAGGGACAGAGGGAAAAACTCATTTTTTAAATTATTATTTTATTTTAATGCTCTAAGCCACAAAATTTCAAATAAAATTTCAGTTGGATACTGATGCTAATTTTTTTGTAGAGCTTGAAATGGAATGAAAGAAATGAGTCTGCAGTTTTGCGGGCTGGGGCTGACTGAAATCCTTGGGGTATGGCATCACTGGGCTGTTCATCTGCATGGCTGCCCATTTTTCATTTGTACTCCATGTTCCTGTGCCTTTATTGAGAATGAAATAGAATTACGTAAAGTAGGAGACATTATTCAGTGTTTTTAAAAGAGAAAAATTTGGTGTAAATAATTTAACTTAAAACCATTGAATATAGTACAGAACATAGATCCAGGTCATCCTAAGAATTATCCTGGCCACATTTTTGTGATGAAGAGGATTTTAGTCCAGGGTTTTGGTTTTTTTTAATTTTCAAACTGAATACAAAAATCATAATTTAAGTAAAAAGCTGAATTAATAATAAAATGTGAAACTGGAAGTATTTCATCTTAATACACAAATAGAAATAATTCTAATGTTTTCCATAGTGAAACATATATGGTCTTTTGCATAGCATAATAATAAAATGAAAGTAATTTGAGTGTGCACTTTCCTAGCTGAACTGGATTCGGTAACAGTTATGGCAGATGTTCAGTGGAAGAAAGTCTTTATTCCTTGAAATGCCTGAATAAAAATAAAATAAAAACCACTCTGCTCCAGAGCCTGCTGGGTGTAGGAGAGATTCCCAGGTGAAAGGATAAGGGTTTTCTCTGAAGACTGGAGGCAGTACTAGAGAAATTCAGAACAGTTTATAGTATTTTAATTGTTATCATGAACCCCCCCTTCCAGGAGAGACCCAATTCAAGGTTAATTATGTAACTGAGGCTTCTTAATTTGAAATGTGCTCTTTGTTGTGTAACAGCAGCTACGAAGTCACAGGGAAGATACCCAATGAAAAGCTGATGTGGAAAATCTGTGATGATGGGTGAAGAGTTGTTTCCATTTTTTGGCTTTGTCAGGCAAATTTACAGTTAGTGTCAGCTGGAATCAGTGGAATATTGCTCCACCTCTACTGTGGAAAAGTGGGAAAATTTGGTACTGCCATTACCTCTGTTACTTTAATGATATTATATGTTTATTTTAGAATTTGTGTAAATACCATGGAATTGCAAAAAGCTACTGGATGATACAGTTAATTGAGAAAAACAAAATTAGTGGGTTTTTCTACATTTAATATGAGTTTTGATTCTTAACTTCAGTTTCTGCACGACAACAATGTGGTTGTCCCAGGTAATTCTCATAATCATCAGCATGCTTTGAGCCTCCTGGAAAGCTAGAAAGACTTCCTGTATTGTGTTAGCTTTCTACACTGAAATATTTTCATTCTTGCACCTAGTTATTGTATACCTTCTAAAACTTTCTGTCCTGCTCTGGTGTGCTTGGGTTGAAATCACTTCTACTTTAAAATTCTCCACTCTTGAATTGCTGGCTTTAATTTAGGAAACTCCCATCGTGAAAGACTTCCTTTATTGTCTTGGCAAGGAGTTTTGTCTGCTTCCATTAATTTTCTTTTTGTATCTCTATCCTGCCAGTTCTGATACTATCTTAGTCTATGGAAATGTTTTTGTGACTGAAATAGTATTAAGTAACATTATTTTTAGTACTTAAATTATTTTTATTTATCCATTCTCAGAATGCTAATCCCTTTAATATAGAAATACATTAAGATGCCTGCTTAAAAAGAACATGGCTGTGTCATGTAATGGATAATATGGTAGAAGCTGAAGCACAAAAGAATATTTACAACATTATCAAGTGTGTATTTGAGCATTATTTGCATTCCTGGGAAATCCAGGGGCCTTATTGTGTACCAGAACTGCTGGTGTTGCTTTTCTACAAAAGAACAGAAAAATGAAGATACTTACCCTCAGGAGCTTACAATCTGTATTTGAAATAGGTAATAATACCTGAAGCCAGGCAGTTTGAAGCATTGGAAGGAAGCTGTGGAGTCATCATTATTGTTCATGATTCATGACAGTCGTCATTATTCGTAATAGTCATCATTACTGTTGGTGATTATGTCTACAGAAGGTTAATTAGTGCTGAAGTTTTTATAGACATGACCTAAAAGCAGTATTTTATTGACTTATGAGAGAGGATAATGTGGTTACTTGGCAGGTGCTTGTGAGTATGAGTGGGGTCATGGAAGAGCATTTTTAAGGCAATGGTCGAAGTTTTGTCAATATTTCCAAACAGTCCTCCAGTCAAAAGTTTTTATTACATCCATTAAAAGTTCTTTTCATATAAATATTATAGTTCAGTAAATTATTTTTGTAAAAGCAAACACTTTTCAAGTTAAAACAGGAATCTGAGGATTCTTGTTAGCTGTGATCGAGTGCTTTTGCAGTATCCCCTGCAAACACAGGCGCCAAAATGTCATCTCTGATCCTTAAGATTTTAACTTGTGCACTTTGGTTCTGAATGGATACATAATACATGCCAGTAGAATACATTTTATGTCTTTGCAGTGGAGAATATCTCACTTCTTTTTAGGTGGGGGGAAAAGAAATTAAATAGGAGAGTATGATACGACAGGTTAGCATATTAGTAGGGACTAACTAGAGAATGTTTTTAACATGCATCTTTACAAGGAATTTAGGAAATTAATCCTGTGGTAACTTTGCTCTGTTGAAGAAGCTGGATTTCCCAGAATGGTAACAGAATTTTGGAAAACAATTACTGTGGTAACTTTGCTCTGTTGAAGGAGCTGGCTTTCCCAGAATGATAACATCACGGGAAGCATGGAAGAGAGCTTTGCAATCTGTAATTCCTTTCCTTAGTGATTTGTGGGAGGACGTACTTTGTCAGGAAGAAGAAAAAGGAAATTCTCCCCAGTTAAAATACGACGTAAAGATAAATTTTGTAGTAAATTTCTGTAACTGAGGAACTGTCCCACTGTCTCCTAGTACAAGGAGAAAGCTTTCTGTTGCGTTTCCAGTGGTATTGGATCACATCATTTGTAACTGATTTCACTTGAGCTGGTTTTCTAGAAATGATACGTAACGCTGGTTTAACAGTTTTAATTTAGTTATAGCCCATCCCCTTATGTTGTTACTTCTAGGGGGGATTACAGTGTTACAGAAATTCTGATTCACTTAGAATTTTCACCATGAAAGAATTTCTGGTGGTTTAATTAAAATTCTGTTAAAGCTTCTGACCTTAAAGTGAAAGAATGTAAATGAAGTAACAGAGTCTCCCATGCGTTTTCCATATGTGTAAGTTCAACTTTGCCTCCTCATCACTACGTCCTTATCCCAGTAGAACGGAACTTTCTGCATGAAAACACAATTTCCTTCATTGAGTTCCATTTCACTGTAGCATTATTATCTGTCATGATTTTAGCAGCATTATTTTATGTTTCCATGAAAGAGCAAATGCTTACAGATGGTAAGGGAGAGAGATTGCTGATATATTTGTGTGTATTGCCTGCTCCTGTGTGAACGTCCAGTTGCTATCTTAGATATCTCAACAATTTTAACTGAGTGTGACCAAAGAACTGAGGTGTCACAGATGCTTTTCTTCCTTACACATCCAAGTGATTTAAGCCCATAATTGAAGTTTCTGTCTCCTACTCTTGTTTTCATCTGTATCCCTGCATTTTTTCCATTTGCTGCTTCTATACCCTTCATGACAGTACCTGCAGTTGGAATTCTTGGTAGGGTGCTCTTCTTGGCTTCCTCTGATTCATCACAGCTCTCTCAGTTTATGAATACCACATCAGCTTGTTGTCATGAGTGTCATAACACTGTGCCAATGAGAATTCACAGGGCAGGTGTGTGGCTCTCCTCTTCCTCGTGCACTGCACATGCCAGAACTGCTTCTTACCATTTGGCAGAACTGTTCCTTGCAGTATCCTGCTCTGTAAGGCCCTTCCATTCAGCACCTCCACAACCATTTTCTTTGCCTGTTGATCAGACTGGATTTTGTTTAATCTGTCAAATGGCCTTGCTCAGAGTGCAACAAGTTCCATTTTCTTGTGCTTACTTTCAGAATTCTTCATAATAAATGCGGTTTCTGATTTTGCCCATCCTCTTTCTTTCACCTGAACAACGTAGTATATATATAATTTGAATTGCCAAGATGAGATCTGCTACTCTTAAAATTCTATGAATTTGCGGTTTATATTCTGTATTGTACCCATACATCTTTCAAATTTGCTGATCCTGCTCTCGAGGGCTACTTGAGCACTGTTGTTTTAATAGTTTCTTCAGATAAGGAGGTGCTTTATATTGAGAGAACTTCTGAAAGAATTTGACCACTGAAGACATAGAAAGCTGCTAGAGAAGAAGGAAAATGGTAATTAAAGAACTACTAGAATTAATTGATGGAAGACCTTAAAAATAGTTACTTTATTACCCCTGGCGGGCTTACTTAGATGGTCTGTTTAGCTGGGCTTTAAGTTACATATCAGGTCATCAATAATTCTAAGAACCAGTATTTGAATATAGATAAAACCCATAAACTTGTGAGATTTACAGGGTTTATTTGTCTCTGAGCATAGACCTGGATAGCAATTTTGTTGCTGTGGGTTATTTTTGTGGGTAGAGCCAATACCACCATTCCAGTGCACTCACAGGTGCACACTCACTGCTGAGCCACCTGATCCAAAGGGATTCGGTGACTTTTTAGGAGACTTTCAAAATAACCATGTCAAAGTTAGAAAAACTCTTCAGATGAAGAGGGTTCAACACTCAACCGAGAATTTGCTAAATCTGTACCTTAACTAATGGATTTAACCCACCAAAACTGTATTGTGCTGTGTAGAGGGAGAAAAATCAAACTATTTCTCATCCACTTCTTGGAGTTTAACCTTATTTAGAACTGTGAAGTTCTGGTATGAAAGTGTCTTCTCTCTTTTTTGTGGGATCTGAACATACTTCATTTTAGATGATTTTAGTTTCCTTTCTTTCTTTGTATAACAGAGCTATTTAAATCTCTTTTTCTCTCTTTGGAGGAAAAAGTATGTTATTATGTGTATTATTTAATGCTGCAGGGAACTTTGTATAAGCATATATCTATCTTGATACATCTATGTAGAAATCTGAGATATTCTTTATGTCTTTAAGTAATGTCTAGTAAATTACACATGACCTTCAGGAATCTGGGATTAGAGACCATGAGTAATTATATGTTTAAGTGACTTTTGCCAGAAAATGTATACAGTAAATAAAGCTCCATCCAGAATTACATCCCATTTTTGCAAAATTCTAGAATTCTATTGCCCTCTGCTGGTTTAGTGTACCTGTCTGTGATTTGGTAGCGCTGAATTATGAGTGAATTGACCTTCCTTTTATTTTTCATGGTGAAATAATAGTAGATAAACAGAGTGATGGGCCACTTTACTACTCATTTTCTTTTAAAATAGAAGTCAATCTTGAGTCTGGTTTGATGGCTTTCTGAAGGCAGGAGAGGTGGCAAATTGTTTTATTTTTTGTTGACGAGATAGGTTGGAGATGAAGCTCAATTTAGTATTTCACCTTTTTTCTCTAAAGCAGTAAAACAGAAATTAACAGAAGCTTTGCAGTTCTTCCTTCACGCTTTTATGACCTTTCCCCACATTTGTGTGCACAATACATGTGGGTATAATTTTATCCTTTAGACCAAATAGGAAAACCATACATGGAATTGAATTTTTTGACTGATGTTATCCATGCAGCACACAGTCAGACTTGGAAACATTTACATATACAATTATACTTGTGCGTGTAATGGCTTTAAAGACAAAGAGAGTAGATTTAGAACAGATAATAAGAATAAATTGTTTGTTGTAGGAGTGATGAGACATGAGAAGGTTGCCCAGAGAAGCTGTGGATGCCCCATCCCTGGAGGTGTTCAAGGCCAGGGTGGAAGGGGCTCTGAACAGCCTGGTCTAGTGGAAGGTGTCCCTGCCCATGGCAGGGGTGTTGGAGCTGGATGGTCTTCAAGGTGCTTCCCAACCCAGGCCATTCTGTGATTCTGTGATGTGTTATCTGCAAGTCGTATGTAGATAAGGCTCAGTCCTGCTGGTCAGTCAGTGAGGGTTGATCCTGGGGGACAACTTTGAAGTCTTTTTGGATTTACCAGGATCTGTGTGGGCACAGCACAGATGTGAATGCAGGACTGGCTCATAGAACATGTTCACGTGCAGAATTTAGTTGGCATCATTTGGGCAGGGGCAGCTGTTGCCTGCAGGAAGTGGTGCCTACTCATGATGTGCAGTCAGTGGTGACTGACTGGGTGTTTGTCTAAGCAGCTCAGAGACAGGGAGTAACTCTTTAAATCAGCAATGCCACTGTGTCCTGATGATTGCTAAGCCTGCCCTCGAAGATTCCAGGGATAACTGTAACCAGTACAGGAGAGGAAGGGCTTTGGCATGCAAAGGTGCTGCAGTAGCTTCCTCACAGAGGCCAGATGGATAACCCATACCCAGTGATTCCTTGAGGAGCTGAGGAGGAAGCTACTCTTTGCATTCAGCAACACCCTCCTTCTCACTTGTTTTGCCTCATTTTTTTCACCAAATGTATCCAAACCAGTAACTCAGGGTGTCAATTGGAGACAGAAATACTTTATTTCTGAAATAAGCTGGATTTCTCTAAAAAACAGAGCATTGTTGAGTTTGCCCCTTCACTTCCATAACTGAGAGAGATGCAACTAAATCCTGAGAGAAAAGAGCAGTCTTAGGTATATTCATCGTCTGGTTTTTATTCTTTTTTTTTTTTTCTTAATCATTTTCCAACTTCACAATCAATAGCTGGATCCTTTGCTATAATAAATTTGCTTCCTTCTTCAAGCTTTTCTGATGCAAAGGCTGGTAACTGCTGAGTGATCAGCACAACACATTTTCTTGATCAGAAACAAGCAATCTAGATAATACAATGTTATAGAGAAGCTCTTTGAGGACCTGCACCCCACAGCAAGTCTGGGAGTCTTGGAGCTGGTGCACATTTCTTACTGAAGTATCGTTTTCTTACTGCAAGTATCATTTTCACAATCAGAACTATCCAGTCTTGGGAAACAGGGAAAAAATTCTAGGCAGGTGTTACCCAGTACCCCTCAGTAAGGTGGAAAATAATGGAAAGAGAATTCTTGAATTCAAGAAGTTACCTGTATAGTCATACATAGCAAGTCCCAAAGCTACCCTGTGTTTTCACAAACTGTAGTATGTAATTAATTATTTTGATAGGGGTAAGGTCTGTTTCATAGGGAATTTGGGAGGGAAGTGTTCAGGGATTTTTAAGTTTCGTTTAATCTATTTAAAGGACTCAGTGTCCTTTGCAGCCATTAACTGTTGTTCTGTTGGTTGTTACAATTTGCACCTCAATGCTCTTTTTGTCATACTGACAGCTTTAGAATAAGGACTTCATCAGTTCAGAACTATTTTTATTATGTTCTTCTGGGGTCTCTTTTAAGCTGTCAGTCCCTAAGTCCTCCCTTATAAGTAGGAAATTCTTTTGCTGCCTCCTGCATTCATTCTGTCTGGCAGGAGTGAGTTATTGGGACAGAGGGAAAGAGCACAAATATCAGTGTAGTGTAGCTTCCCTGTGGAGAGCTAGGTGCAGATATGTTTTTTGCATGTAGTATTGCTTGATGTAAAAACCACAAAACTACTGTTGTAATTAAATTGGAGAAATTCTGAGCAAATTCTTTTGAATGCAGCAGTAAACACTGGGGCCCTTTTGATGTGTTAGATGAGTTTCCATTCTAGGGAAATGGGCTGACTAAGCACTCTCAGGGTAGAGAATATAGCATGGAATGCTTGTATTTGTACCAAGATTATTTTTAGTCCATGTATTTAGACTGCATAGGAACAACAGTGTGCTTCTTGAGGCTGGTAATCTTACTGCATTTTTACAAACAAACTAACCCAAACAAGCAGAGAATCCAAAGTGATTTTGCCCAAAATAACTGGCAGAGCCAGGAACTGCGAGTCCTGATTTTGATTCTGTGCTCTGGCCACTATGAGGTTTTGCCATTTGTTCCAACACATCCAGGTGATGAGAAGGATAATGATGATGACTATGCTTTTGTGATGTGTTTTCTTTCATGCTTTTGCAAACAAACTTTTTTTATTTGGTCTAGGAATTATTGTCAGTGTTGATTTATGTTGTTATATTTGAACATAAATCTCCATTGTTTAAAAATTATGTTTTGTACATGGCTGTTCATGGTTTTAAATTATGAGCACAGGAAGAGCATCTAAAAGCTGCTCAGCTTTCCTGTCATGTTAGTCCCCATGTGAAAATCATATACCTCATTTTTATTTCTTTAGACACAGGGTTAGGAACTTAAACTTCCTTTTGAGTTTGTGTCAAAGATCACCCCCTTTTTACCCAGTTACAAAATTACCTGATCTGGGTTGAGGCACCAAAGGCAGCTGAAGAGGTCGATAGTCAATTCACTCTGTGTGGTGTTTACTGCACATATTGACATGAGTTAACCCTACCAACTAACTAGGCTTGAACAGACTTTTTGTTTCCTTTCTCCTTTTGTTTTTCCCTTCCCCTTTTTCTTTCCTTTCCCCTTTTTCCTTCCCCCTCTTCTTGATGTTTGTACTCCCTCTTTGCAGATCTGCTGTGACTGGGAACTCAGTGCCAGTGAAAAAACAAATAATAAATCAAAGTAAAAGTCATGATATGGCTTTAGCACTAATCTTTGCTTTTGAGATATGCTGTCCATATTTTTGTTCCATGATTTACCCATATTCCCTGTTCCTCTGTAACACAGGTTTTGTGCATCTGGATTTTGATGTAGGTCAATGATTGGGCCAGGTCAGTTTGTGGACCCTGTGGTGTATCTCTTGTGTGATCAGGTTTTTTCAAGGGATGTCCAGCAGTCCCTACAAAGATCAGTAGGACACTCTTTGTGCTGACCTGTTCTGTGATTTAACAGCTGCATCAGGCGTGGGAGATCAGTTATCATTCCCTGTGGTCTGCCATAAACTGCACCACAACTGAAACTTGGGCATTTGTTAAAACCAACCACCTATCTGCTCCCTCAGTCTGTATGGAATAAACAAAGTCACATTTAACATTATTTGAATAGATGTCGATTTCTTAACAGGTTACCAAGAATTTTTGATTAAATTCTGCATGATCAAATCAAAATTATACTGCTCACTTTTAGATGGCTAAGCACAAAAAGGCACTTCAGTTGGGTGAATTTTATTAGCATGTCACATATCATTTCCTCAGATACAGAATTTTCAAGGACCTTTGATAGGGAATAAGTACATGGCACATGATCAAGACTCTCAGTTCATGCTGTACTTGGAAGAACATAGTGAGGAAAACACAAGTTTGAAGAATTACAAAACCTGAAAGCTGTAAACCAGACTTCAAAATTTTTGGTTGTGATTTCCTACCCTTCCATTTGAATGCCCAAGTGCCAGCTAGGGAAGTATTATAAGTACTGGCTGTTCTGTACAATTCTACAATTACAAATATTAAATTGAGTAGTATTCATGCTCTCCAGGGAAGTGGTTTAGAACACAATCACTAAAGTAAAATTTAAGTTCTAGATATAATGTGTGTTTCAGGTATGGGTAGTATTGTGAGTGACAGTCATTAAATGAGGCACCCAGTAATGTACTTTATTCTTCAGTTCTGCTGCAGAAATAATCCCAAACACATATTTAGATTACCTGCTTCTTTTCTACATGCAATATACAACACAGCTTTTTTGTGGCCTTCTTTTATCAAAAGTAAGAACATGTGATAAGGATTTCATTTTTCATGATTCAGGTCATTGAAATAAATTTCCTTTCTTTGTATGTAGTTATCAAAAATATTAAACAACTCCCTGGGAGACTTGTGCAACCTAAATAAATAGATGTTCTTGACAAAAAAGGTTCATTCATAATGACTAATGCTGTAATAATTCTGCGTTTGTTTGAGACTTTACAGTGATCCAGACCCTTGTGACTTCAAAGAAATGCCCAAATTAGCACTCTTTCAGGAACTGGATTTGGGTCATACAGTTCAGTAAATAACTCTGAAGATAACAGTTTATCTAATCTTCTGCTGTTGCAACAAATGCAGTTTATTGGAAGGACTCAGCTGACACTTAATATTACTTTAAATTTCATTACTTCAGTTCTCACTTCTAAATAAAATGCGAAGTAATTTTCATCTGTTTGAATACTGATTTCTATGTTGTACGACTAGGTTATTGAAAATACTGTGGTTTGTTGTCCAGGAAGATGTTTTATATTACAGATGTGTTCTGTACTGTTACCACAAAATTCTTATCTCAATTCTCATTTTTCTACTCTAAATCAAGGGAACCATGCCTTGCACTGGCATTAGACCTGTATACAACCTCCCTGTTAATGTTAATTTCTTGAATGGCACAAAACTGGAGATACCTTCTCTTTGCCATATTGCAGTACAAAAGTTGATACATTTCATATTTCAGTCTTTACAACTGATCATATCTATATGTGTATGTGTGTGTGTCAGTTCTGAAGTCATAGCCTTCAAAAGAAATTGTATAATAGGACTGATTTGTCGACTTTGCACGTTTTTTGCTTTCAGAAATTAGCACCTGGGGTCAGTCAGTTTGCTTACACCTGTGTACAAGATCATCCTATCTGGACTAACCAGCAGTTCTGGGAAACAACCTTCTATAGCAACGTGCAAAATCAAGTTCGCTCCCTCTACCTTACAGCCAAAGATGACAACCATGCAGTACATTTAAAACAAAAGGTAGGAAAATATACTGAATATTAAAGTAGTATTTTTATTCATATTTTATCTCCTAAGTTACAGAAAGTGATGTTTTTTTTCAATTTTATATATTTTTCTTACGTTTTTCCCCATATTACACAGTATACAGTAACATGAGAAATAATAGAAATTCACATTTGTCTGCAAAGCATTATAATTTGATGTTATCTCAACTTAGTGTGGAAAAAGCATTTGCAAGACACCTAGTCATTCATTAATTCAACATCAGGCTTTAGGTCACTAATATCAGCTGCCAGATTCCCTTATTGTACTTTGACCGTGTGCCATCTACCGAGTTTGCTTCAAGCTAATGTTAGAATTGGACTCCAATATATAAAAACACGAATGTTTCAGCTGGTCTGGAAACTATTTATATAAAAACTTCCCTCACCTTAACATCCTAGGAATTTGGAGAATATTGCCAGCATCGAGCCGTGAGCTGCATGTTATTTCTCAGTCTGATTTATGCTTGTTCTTATGTGAGCTAAGTGGATAAGCTGGGGAGAGCAGCTATGTTAAAATCAGTAAACCACTCTGAAGAAACATGGAGGATTGAATGGCATAAAAAAGATCTTAAAAGAAATTATATTAATTAGATCTGCACATGTTGTGCTACTGGTGCATTTCAGTAAACTGCTCTCAAAGCTCAGTTGCCATAATCATAACTCTCCTTAAACACTACTGAGGGTAGTTATTTGCTCTTTCTTTTTAAATGAATATGCAAGTTAAATAACTGAAGAAGTTTAATTAGCAATGTAGTAAATAAAGTTTTGGCAAAGCATTGGTTTTGTTTTTAAGTTACAGCTTTATGATTTTCTATGTCTTTGTATTTCTTTCACTGTGTCTTCTAGGAGAAGACTCCTGCAGACCAGGATAAGACAGCAATGGACCTGGCTGCTGAGCAGCTGAGGTTATGGCCAACTCTGAATAAACAGACGCAGCAGGAGCTAGTCCAGAATGAGGAAAGCACAGTTTTCAGCCAGGCCATTCATTTTGCCAACCTCATGGTCTACCTGCTGGTACCACTGGATACAAGTAAGAACAAGCTGCTGAGAACGTCAGCTACTGGGGACTGGGAGAGTGGAAGCAACAGCATTGTCACAAACAGGTGGGTATCCAAGTCCAGCCCTCATCCGTCAGGATGGGCCACGGCTTGCAAAGCGACTTTACTCTAAATACCAGATTATTTCAGTATCTTCACTTCCTTTCAAGTTCAGTAGTTAAGGAGAGCAGAAGTCTAACATGATTCCTCTCAAATAGAACTTTGTCTGGAGTGATTTCATTCTTCAATTTAAAGGAACATTGTGTTGTCCCAGTAAGAATCTTTAATCTGGTGATCAGAGGGTGAAGACAAACATGTGGTTTGGTGAGAAAGAAAAAAGCAGCCCCAAACCCAGTCTGTTAGTTTTTATATAACTTGAAAAAAACAGTGTATGAACCTAAAATCAAGAATGCATTTGTATAGCATCTATAAAATCAGCATTTCTGTGCAACAGCTGCAAGAAGAAAGGGCACTGAGGTCACAAAAAGCAAGAGGGCTAAACCACAATGGCAAAGGTTAAATTACTGAGGAAGCAGTAGGAGTATAACACCAGTTACATTCATTCCCTAGCATGCAAATCCAGGAGATTTCATAGCAAGCCTTCCTCCCTCTTTGTTTATTGTCTTCATTATCACCTCTCTGTAGGAATTCCCACTTGATAAAATTATAGAACACTATGTGAGAACACTGATATCAAGTAAAAGACAGGCTATCAGGATGAAACTCCCCATGGAGTTACTAATTTCTGCTGACTAAACACCTCTAATCTCAGGCATTAGGATGTGCTCAGTAGGCTGCTTGTGGTGTATGTTGCAATCTATGAATTTGGCCCCTAATATTATGAGAGGCATTGTTAGACTTTCAAAGTACATCTCCCACTGACTTGCTTGCTTATCTAATGCACAAAAAATTTTTTCTTATGATCTTTTTAGCTTTTGATTGCTTTGTTCTGCAACCTAAATATACATTTAATGTGTCTTTCTCTAAATAACTGGATATTTGTTTACCATGGGTTGCAAATACTTTACTTGACTTTATGAAAAGAAGACATAGAACTCACTGCCAAAAAGATGGTTTTTCTCTTGTGGCCCTATCTATGCTGGACTCATGGAGAGAAAACTGTCCTATGTCAACATTGGTGAAGTTTTGGCAGTGAAATACAATGTAACTGGGGTACCACCATATGCTTTTAGCAAGGTTTGCTAATTGTAACTAGAAGAAACCCCCACAGCTTGTCTGTGTATCCAGGTATCGTTAGTGCGTCACCACCTAAATTGTTCACCCTTGTTACTGCTTTTATTTCTGCATTTAGCATTGCAGGCAGTGTTGCAGAGAGTTATGACACTGAGAGTGGGTTTGAGGACTCGGAGAACAATGACGTTGCAAACGCAGTTGTGCGCTTCATCACCAGGTTTATTGACAAGGTTTGCACAGAAAGTGGAGTCACACAGGATCACATCAAGGGTCTGCACTGCATGATACCAGGTAGGAATTGTCACAAAAAGGTGCTTTGTAGTCTTTCTTTTCTCTTTTCCTAATCAAACAAGTGCACTTTCTAATTTTAGTTACTTTCAGAAAAGTTAGAACGTTAGATTTGTTTTCCAGACTCTAATTGCTGTTGAATCTCAGATAATTATTTCCTTAATGTCAAAATTAGAGCATTTCAGAATTATCAGAGTTTTAATTACAGGGAAGCTTTCTCTGTCACATTGTGTGAGACTTCATTTATGGTGTTACTACTTTCCAGGCATTGTAGCAATGCATATAGAGACTCTGGAGGCTGTCCATCGTGAGAGTAGGAGGCTTCCACCAATACAGAAGGCAAGTGTTATGAAACATATTTGTATTCTTTACAAGTATTAGAATCGTGAAATTTAGTCATCTTTTTTTTCCTCTCATAATGTTATCAGGAAACATCAGAATGTTAACAGAAAATTTCCACCAGTGATAAATAAAGTGCTTGGCTTTGGTCTCATGAAATACGAACTTATGAAACTAGTAGAGCCAGACTTCTGATCACAAACAAGCTGTTGCATGCCCACTGCTTTCTGAGACCCATTTCTCTTCTTTGAGCCTGAACTCCATCTCACTTCTTTGGATTCAGTGTCATAACAATTTTGTTTTGAAGCTTTTAAAACCAAGTATTATTACTAGTCTGAGGTATAACACTGATTTACACTTACTCTTCCAATTATTTCCATCAGCCCAAAATTCTACGGCCAACTTTACTACCAGGAGAAGAATTTGTTTGTGAAGGTCTCCGTGTGCTGCTGGATCCTGATGGCAGAGAGGAAGCCACAGGAGGACTGCTTGGAGGTCCTCATATCCTCCCTGCTGAAGGAGCTTTGTTCCTTACCACTTACAGAATTATATTTAAAGGCACTCCTCATGATCAACTGGGTAAGAAAATCCAAATAGTGATAGTTGTGGTCCTTCAGATAGTGAGGATTTTGAGCTCACCTGTCCACCTCTTCAAGCATCAACATCATTAAACAGTTTTTTTCAGACACTGGAAGGAAGTGAAAGGAAAAATATTAATGACTTGGTATTCTACCTAAAATTATTGCTTGTAAATACAGTATTTTTCTGAATACATCAGCCCTTCTGAATGATAAATTTTCATGATTTAACACGTGCAATTTCTAAGCAGATTGTCATTCAGAAGTATTAATTTATTGTGGAAAGTTCATGGTCATGTGTAAAGATATCAAAGTGTATAATTTCTGTTCATAAGTTATCTATTGCATTATGAAATCTGAATAAAATTGAAATTGTCTCTTTACCCCCTACTAACTTATATTTTGGGGGTGCATTTTCATTATTTAGAAAGACTCGGAAGGAGAATGTTTTTCTAATAACCACAGATGAAATAAAGCAGGAATTCAGGTTACAAAATGGTGCTTTAGGAATTTGCCAACTTTTCAGGTTATTTTGCCTGAAATTAATCCTGTACCATTATGTTCATGGTGCTTTGTACTTACTTTTTCTTGTTCATTCAGATAACAGTGTCAGCAGAGCAGACCTGATTGTGTGATCTAACAAGTGTCTGTGTGTTGTATCCTCAGTTGGGGAGCAGACCGTGATCCGGAGCTTTCCTATCGCCTCTGTTACCAAGGAGAAGAAGATCAGTATCCAGAACCAGCTGCAGCAGAGCATGCAGGAAGGGCTGCAGATCAGTTCAGCCACCTTTCAGGTAAAAGGAAGTTTTGTGAAAATGTATGTGGCTACAGTCAGCTCAGAGTATTTACGAGCAGCACTTTCCCCTGGGATTCGTGAGGAGTCTGGTTCTCTGCTCTGTAAGGTCAACAGACAACGCAGAACTCATAGAAACCCTGGCATTTCTTGGCCCACTTGATATTTACAGAGGGTTGCTATTTTCACACTGGATTTCTTTCACTGCTTTCCGCACCTATTTTGGATCCAGAGAAGGGCTGGTTTGGGTCCAGAATCCCTTCGTGTAAGTAGAGGCCTAGGCAGGCTAGTGGGAACCTGCTTTCTCTCTCCTCCAGCTACAGGGGATCAATATGGAAAAGCTTTAAGTATTGCTTTCTTCTCTAGGTTTGTCATTCCACCAGCTTGCTGTTAAAATCCATGGCAGAAGGTCATGGTATGTCACGCATGGAAGCTGCATTTCCAGGAATCTTTAGGGTAGAACCAATGAGCCTCTCTATGATGGGCACAGATCCTGGAATTTTCTGTAGGATCCCCATCAATGTGTTCAACAGAAGTTTGTGTTGCAGGGCAGTTGACAGAGATGGACTTGTAAATATTAGGAATCCTGAAGTGTCTGAAGTCTTCCCTGGATTTTCCTTCTTGGTTTCTCTGGTCAAACCCTAAGAGATCGAAAGTTGCAAGCAAAAAATTTTATATCAAGGACTGAAAGTAGACTGCAGTGCTGAAGACACAAAATACTTTGCTGGGTTGACTGACTGCAGAAGCATATTTTCATTGAGAACAATAACTCTAATATTTGAAAACACAACAAAAAACATAACAGAATAGCATTTTCCTAGTTTCTTACAATAATGGTCATTATTTAGCTAATCATCCTTCAGTATCCTATTCAAAAGCACAAAATTAGGAATGCAAGTGAGTGAAACCAGCAAAAAAAAGTTGTTCTTGTGGGCTTTTGAGAGGACTCTTATTTTCTAGAAATCTTTTTACCAGAATACCTATCATGCTTCAATGATGTGATAAATACAGACACAGCTCAGTGTTTTCAGAGCTGGATTCGGGTCAAACATCATCTTTGCTTTTGTTTAGCATAGTTTTGTATTAGGTTATGAGAACAAAAACAATCAGCAAACAGTTTATTCCCTGTCCCCTATGTAACAGCCAGGGTTCAATCCAGTATGAAATAGCTCCTCCCCTTTGTTTATTAATTATGATTTTCAGATGGGTTTGTGTGCAGTTATGCTGTTCCATGTCTTTAAAACTTTGGATCTTCAGATTGAAGAGCTCCTTTCAAGGAGGTCCTAGAACAACAGAGTCATTAGTCATTTGGAAAGTATTTACAAAACAAGTGAAATTGGAAAAGCAAGGATGAAATCCACCTCCTAGATGGCAAGCACAGGAATTTAAAAGGTGTCTAGGTATGCGCTCAGAAATAGAGCTCTAGGATGTTTCTTTGTTTGCTTTCTCCACATTCTTAGAGTTCTTTTGGGCCTTTTTATGGATTCCGTATTTTCTGTCTCTTTTTTGTTTTCCCCGAATTGTTGACTTCCTTTCAGCTGAGGATGATTGGACGGGATTTTTTTTCCCCTCAGAACCTTTCAAAAAAGCATTTTTAGTCAAGTGGATGGATCAGTATTGAATAGCATAAGGTTATTTCCTTTTTAAGGGGCAGATTTCACTATCACGTTTTTGTTACTAGTTTTTTTCTATACTTTGCAAGGTGAGGCCAAAATTGGAACATCTGAGTAATAGAAATATAATGGCTGTGACATATGAATGCTGAAATTGCTGGCTTGGTGAGAGTCTTTGAAGTGCATTACCAACCTCAGTTCCCAGTACAGGGGCAGAGCTGGCAGACTATTTCCCAGCTAAGCTGTCCCATGTGACCAGAATTTGAACTGTTGTAGACGTCTTAGTGCCAGCACTAGGACTGGGATTTACCAAAATATTTTGTATTTGATCTTACGAGAATTCCAGATGCAGCCTAGTGAAGATACCTTAGTATTAGGACATAAATTTAAAATAGGAAATAAAAAATTACTAAAATATTTAATAGCCCTCAAAATAAATAAGGTATATGTACAGATATTTGTATTTTCTGATGAGCACAGTACTGCAAAAATACTGGAATTTCGCTAATATATTTTAGACTCTTTCAATTTCTGAAGTTCTCAGATTTTTTTTCAGTTTCTAACATGTCATGTCTTTAAAACACAGTTAATTAAAGTAGCATTTGATGAAGAAGTAAGTCCCGAAGTGGTGGAAATATTTAAGAAACAGTTGATGAAGTTCCGCTATCCTCAGTCTATCTTCAGCACTTTTGCCTTTGCAGCTGGGCAAACAGCACCACAGATAATTCTACCAAAACAGAAAGAAAAGAACACTTCATTCCGGTACAGTCTTTCTTCCTTTCTCTTCTTGCTGATGTTCTTGTCTTGTATTAGCCAAATACTTTAAACAATCTGAAAGCTCTGCACAAATGCAGATCATTTAAGGAGTTTTCGGGAATGTCAAAGTAAGTGATTGCTTTTGTACATCTCTTTGTATTTCCTGAGTAAGAGATAGATTAGTAGGATACAGATGTTTATTTGGGATAGGAATTACCTTATTTATCTGAATTTCTGGCTGCAGTAGATTTGAACAAGCACCTTATTACATTTTGAAGCACACAAAATAGAAGTAGCATCTTGAGCTGTGCAACCTATGCCAACATGGGAACAAGATTAATTGTGTATTACTTTATAATTAATAGCCTATCCACTTGTAGCCTAGTGTGGATTAGGATTAATTTTACCCTGTGCATTTGCCCTACTAGTTTTTAATTTAGAGTTTGAGCTTTGGCTTCTCTTTTGAGTTTTGTGTTACACATTAATTTTTACTGGACCAGCTGCATCATTAGTCTATTCCAGAGTGGTAGCTCCTGTGGTTCTCTGTTGATTATTGCGCTGTTGACACAGGAAAGTAGAATCCCAAGATAGTCATGAAATCCTAAAGCTTAAAGGTAATTTCTATCTTTCCTGCCTTTATTTTGGCAACTTTTTAGATTTGTCACATTACTAGCAAAATAAAAAAAAACATAAAGAAAGATGATATCTGCTTATTCATTACCAATAGACAAAAGAGACACAAATTTATCTCAAAGTAATACAATTTTTGTTTAAAAATTCATATAGGAAGTAATTTTTCTGATGTTTGTTTGTATTAAGTGAAGAATTATTGAATCCATGTTATTTGCGTTTGTCACAGAAATCTGTAAACGCTATTAGGCAGAATCATGTGAGTCTTTGTAAATACTTTTGTTGGTTTGGATTTACAGCACCTTCTCCAAAAGCATTGTGAAGGGAGCAAAACGTGCTGGGAAGATGACAATTGGGCGCCAGTATTTATTGAAGAAGAAGACAGGCACAATAGTGGAGGAAAGAGGGAATCGCCCCGGCTGGAATGAAGATGATGATATCTCTGGTAAGAGTATGACTTTTTTTTCCATGCTGGTTAAGAAGTCTGTCCTATTGTTCTTCCATTCTGGTGTATTGAATGAGAAATGCTTTCAACAAGAAATTGAAGGGTCTTCCTAGACAGGAAAGAGAAGGGTTTCAAATCTGTACATTTAGTGCGTGCTTTCTTTTGCAATGACGAGGCAGAAGAGGAAGCTGACTTAAGTCAGTGGTTACAGCAAAGTACTACATTATTTTTTAATTGTCAAACTGTTTAGATATGATATCTTTTAGATCATTTTTACATCATGCTACTGGAGATGAAACAGCACAGAAGCATGCTGCAGCTTCCATTTATCTCTGGACATCTGACATCTGCAATTAGTCTATGATGAGAAGGCAGTAACTGGTGAGGTGCAAGAATGAGCAAATTGGAGACTTTTGTGGATGTGGAACTGACAAATGATGTCTGTGAACAGCAGAACTCGTTACTACTGAAAATACCACTTCCCATATTTTTGGTTGAAATGATTTTGGGGTAAAAGGTAGAAAGGGGTTTGGGCACTTTATGCAGTTTGTGTGATGGTGTAGATTTTGACTTTCCCCCAAAAGCCTCTTTTCCTCCCATGTGCTGCTGTCAGTATATCCTTATCTGGACCACTGCTAATTTGTAATAAACCACTAGAGGGAACCAGATTCTCCTGTACATAAACAGGTGTTGTTTTGTCATACCATTATTTCTTCAAAAAAAAAACCATAGGCATCTCAGATAATGAAGTGTTCTTCAAACACTGATAATTTTTTCCAAACATCAAACGAGCAGAATTCTCATGTTGAATATTTGGTCACTGAGCAAGGCAACTTATGTGACTTATGAGGAGATGCATGAAAGTTGTCTAAAGCAGGACTGAAGCCTCTGTTCTCTCTGAAATGGAAGAAAGCCATTTCAGGCGAGCTAAAAAATACTGTTTGTCTTCTTTCATTCCAGATAAAGCGATGAGAAATAGGCAAAAAGAAAGGTTTGGAAAATACAGAATGTCTTTAGAGTGTGTTCTTTAGAGTGAAAAATTATGTTCTTAATTGAATTTCCAGCATCTTCCTGAAGTGCTGAGTTGGCATGTGTTCTGATGTTACATGTTCTTTGGGTCAGAAGCAACTCTGCAGGCTCTACCAGTGTGATTTTGGGGTGACTTTGTGTCCTTCACCCAGAGACACCAAGCACAGTCATACCTGTGTATTCATACTCTCTTGATGACAAAGTTTGAGCGTTTTTGCATTGCTGATGCACAAAACAACTGTATTCTTCCATGAACACAGGTGCTATGTAAGATTGGTGATAGTCACTTTCTTCCTTCTCTAAAAAAAAAAAAAAACCAAAAACTTGTGAGTCTTCAGGCCTGCTGCTTTCCAGGTGTCTTGGCTGGGAACTTGCTAAGGTGACCAAAGGCTGAGTTTGCTTTTCTCTCCATGCAGCACTGGCACATTGGGGACAGGGAGCTGTCAACAGCCGTGACTCTGCTTCAGACAGAGCACAGAGAGCCACAGGGAGTAATCCCTGCAATTGCTTTTATGTTGATTGCTGTGGCTTTGGCTTTGTTTCTGACTTGTTTGCAAGTCTCAAAAACTGAAGTATAGGAAACTGTGCAGCTCTGCCAACAATGACCTATCTACAGCAGGTGATGCACTGTCTTAAAAAAGGGATGTTAAAGGTAGGGCTGGAAGGAACTTCAAGAGATCAAGTAGTCCACCTCTCTGCCCCAAGGCAAGATGAACATACTTCATCTGTTCCTCATAGGTGTTTGCCTAACTTCTTCTTAAAAGTTTTCAAAGGTGGAGGTTCCACAACTCTAGGTAGCTCGTACTAATACTTTAACCGTCCTTAATGCTGGAGAAAACAATTAATTTTCTGAGATTCGGGACTAAACATCATCATCAGTTTAAACCCTTCATTTTCACTCTGCCAGTATATCCATCTAGAAGAGATGATTCCCCTCATTCTGGTTGCAATGCATAATATATTTATGGTCTGTTCTAATATTTCTCTGTTGTTTTCTGGATGTTAAATATCTGCAGTACTTTCAGTTCTTTGTTTATTAGTCTTGATAGACTTCTGATCATCTTCATTGCTCTTTTCTCAGACTTCTTTAGCTGGCCCACATATAACTTGAAATGTGATTACCAAAACTGGGCACAGTACTATAATTATTAGTTGTTACCAGTGAACACCTAATTTCCCTCAAATTCCTCCTCATCTCTTTGTTTTCGGAGTTTAGAATCTCTCAATCATTAGTACATCCTTTCTCTTACAGTGGTCATATTGGTGTGTTCAATAAAACAAGAGACTGTGAAACCTTCTTTTGCACATAGTCATAGCTCAAGAACAGAAAAACAGAGGGATTATTCCTTGTTTTTTCAAAATCAAATAAATCGTGTTAATCTTGAGACAGCGAAGTATCTCCCTCTTCAGGTTAAAGACATGGATAGGAGCTCTCATCTCTAGCTTTTTATGCACAGGAGAATGTTTTGCAAAGTCTTATCACCAATATACCTGCTTTCATTGGAGAAAAATCCATTTAGAAAAAAATATTTCACAAAATGCACCCTCATCTTAACTGAGCCAGTTACAGCTTTCCATTCAAAACTGTTAAATACCAAGTTTTTGTATGACCCCAAAAAATTATTTCTAAAACTCATTTAAATCTGTTTCTCATTAGTGCACTTTATACTTAAGATGTTGTATGACTTCTTTCTTACCATGACAAATAGGAAAAAAGAGGAAAAAGAGGAGAGATCCAGGGTGTTCAACTTTATTATTTAGATCAAATAGAGAATTTTTTTTTCTTTAGCTGAAAGGGCAAAGAAAATTATTAATTTAGCTTTTATACTAAGATGCACAGAAAAAGAATCATAGAGGTACTACCCCTGTAAATTCTGAATGTTGTCTACTGCCAGTAGAGTTTTGATTATATCGTAATTTTTATTTTTATAAATACTTTGGAATTCCAGTTCTATAAAGTCCTGCTTTAAGTTTAAATCCTTTTGTACTTTTCAGTGGCTCATCCATGAAGAAATACTTCTCGTATGCACATATTTCAATGCTTGAGGTGGTAGCAAGTAACTGATACATGCTGTGAGCAGTAAATCTGCTCTCAGAAGTATTTGGAAATGGTTGAAAGTGTCACTAATAGGCAGGTGGCAGGTTTTGTACAAAGACCTTGCTTGACTTGAATTTCGGAGTAGTTTGAACTTGTGACATGGTTTTTTATCTCTCATGGTTGAAGTTTTTTCTGCTTTGGAAAGGGCAGCTGATATGCACGGCTGAGGAAAGCTGCTGTCTGACATTGAGACATTCAGAACCCTACAGTCATCTGTTGTGAAATTACAGCACTGAAACGTTTCTTAGGCTGAACCAAGCCTTAAAGAGATTGCTACCTCTTCTGAAGATAGTTAAAAAAAAAAAAAAAAAGAAGAATCATGCAGTTGATTTTTTATCTTGGATGTGTAATGAATTTGTAAAGAATTTGTAAATTGGTAAAGAAAGATTGTCTGTCTTCAGTTCAGTTCAAGTGAATATGTGAGATAACTTTCTCCAGGATTTTAGCTAGAGAGACATCAGCCATGCCAGTCACGAGCACAGTAGGTAACTGCATGCTATAGTCAGGTTTCCTGACTAACATACTATTTTAGTGTTTATAAATCCGATAAACTGTGGTTTGCATGTCCTGGATCTTGCCATTCATCACTGAGAGTAGGACAAACTTGTTTAGAACAGAGTAGCATTGTTTGCTGTGCTGTGCTGGGCTCCCCAATAAGATTTTTTTTACCTTTAGTTTCAGATGACAGCGAGCTGCACACCAGTGGTACCCTGAAAGCATCAGAAAAATCAACCATGGAGCAATTAGTAGAAAGAGCCTGTTTCAGGGACTATCAGCGCTTGGGGCTGGGGACCATCAGCACTAATTCTTCTCGCTCAAAAACAGAATACTTAAGAATAACTGCACTGAACAGGATGTATTCCCTTTGCAGGAGGTGAGTTTACCAATTCACTTGAGTAGGTGAAAGTAGAGACACATATATGTGTATATCTGCATTAATACGTTTGCATTTGAAATCTCTTCTGTTCCTAAATAAAAAAAGCAAGCTTCAGAAGCAATTATAAATAACTATTTTCTTCCAATTAAAAAGTATGTGTTACAATTGACTTCATGAAAGTATCTACTGTAAAAGTTTGTCATGTGCTGAAAGTCACATGCTGTGTTTTAGCACATCAGCGTTACCAAGTCCTTTTTTTTCTGTTGTGAAAGCTGATGTAGTTTACTACTACTGCCCACAAAAATTCCTTTTAATACAAAAGCCTATCTACATGAGTCATATCAGAAGACATTTGCATTCTCTAGAGCCAGTTTGGGCTGGTCATTGCTTTCATTATGGACAATGGAATTGCCAGGAAGAAGGGCACAGAAGAAAAATACTGGATCCTTTCTTGTTTTCTGACTTGTGTCGAGTACTGGTTTGGTTTAGTCACCATGGAGTACAGTGCAGATGAAGGCATGGAATCTGTCCATTTTCATTATGCTTTGAACATTATGCAGACAACTCTTTCCTCCTCTGAACCCACGAGTTTTTAACATTCTCCAGGGTTTTTTGGGAAATATAATTAATATCTGAATGAATTACAAATCTCAGGATAGCAATACTTACCTACTGCTATATTACTGTGGTTACTGTGTAGACTGTAAATATCATGTACATTTATTTTGTCTGAGGGCAATTCAATAAATGTCCAAGAACTGAATTTTCAGAAACAGTGTATATTGTAGAGGGAATAAAAGTTATTTAGTAAGCAGTAGCTGTTTCCTGTTTCTCATCTTAGTTTCTTCTTAACATGTGAAATTGGCACTTAAGTTGATTTTTTATTTTTTGGAGGAGATAGAAAATAATATTTCATATTACTTGAATCCTTCTTTCGCTAACAAGAACGCAACCACCATCTTGTGTTTTCTATCTTTAAAGGTATTATATCAGTGAATTTCCTAATCTCTAAGTGCATTGCAGTCTTTTAAAAAGAACACAAAAATGCAGTTTCAGGCACACTATTACAAGGAATCTGACTGAAAAATTTAAATGTACTTTTCTGTAAACCAAAAACTATTGTTTCCATTGTGATACTTTAGGCAATCTAACATGCTTTCCTTTCAATTCTCATATTTCATATACAATTGTCAAAACAAATCTGCTGCATCATTTGCATACCTCAAAATTCTGTTTTCTGTCCTGCTTAAAAATACAGCTTCATTATAGTGACAGATAAGAGATGTGCTAAGAAGAAAAATACTACCAAATAAGTGTAACCATAAATGGAAAGTGATTAGTAGTGATAGTCTTACAAATTTTTCATAATTCAATTTCTATTGAAAATGCAGTTTGCTTAAATTAATGTATTTGCTAGGCTCGGACTAAAAATTGTATTTTAAAAAAAAGTAGTTCTAACAGTTAAGGTGTATTTTCAGCTTGCAATTTTAGGATTTTTGGTTTTTTTCATTGCTGCTGAGCATTCAGAAAACAATTGTAATTGTTCAATTTTTTTTTTCCTTCACCTCCTTGTCAATGCAGTTATCCTGGGCTGCTGGTGGTCCCTCAGTCTGTCCAGGACAGCAGCCTGCAGAGAGTGGCTCGCTGTTACCGCCACAACCGCCTGCCCGTGGTCTGCTGGAAGAACACTAAGAACGGCACTCTGCTGCTGAGGTCCGGGGGCTTCCATGGAAAAAGTGTGGTGGGCCTCTTCAAATCCCAAAACACACATCCCACAGGTGAGCTGATGCAGCCAGGCTCTCTGTAGAAGGAATTTCACATAGCAGTGCTTATTTTGCTGGAGGAAAATGGGTGATTCGGTTGAATCAAAAGTCTCCAGATATAAATGGTTTTCTGGTACTATTATTTGTAGGACAAAATCCTGAATGGTATGAAAGCAGCTCAAAAAATGTGAGTGAATAATTTGGACAGAGATTGGACCAACACAAGATTGATCAGAATAGTTAGTTTTTCAGAAGAATATAATATTAGGGCGACACTAATTTTGGAAATAACATTAGTTGACCTCCATCATTCACAGGCAGTGTTTAGCATACTTTTGACTACCTGGATTTCCATCTCTTATGCTGATAGCTTTTTCAAAGTTAATTTCATGCCAAGAATGAAAGAGTCAGTATTTTCTTTAATCAAAGTTGTTTAGAAATTACTCCAGAATTAGGCCATAATTTTTCTTTCTGGAGAAAAAGGAAATGTGAGGTTGAACTGGAATACCAGAAACTCGTTAAGGTAGCAAAGAAATTCATTTGTCCTGTTTATGTTTGCATTTTTCCCCAGTAATGACTAAAATGCAACTAAAAGGGTTGACTCTACTCCAGTGTATTCTATAGAACTTTCCAAAATCTATAACAAGCATACTGTACACTTATGTATAAGTGGTATGAAAGTAGTTTGAAGATTACATGATTTAAATATTTTCTTTGTAGTCCTCCATAATGTTTCCTTCTCAGCGTATCTTTACGAAAACCACATTTTTCTTACTTTTTAAGAGCAATTTGTATCAGATATAATGAGGTTTTGTGTGTATCAAATGCACCTTTAAAATCTCATTGTTTCAGAGATATTAGAAGCATGTTTTTAATGTTAGACAGTGTCTGGACTGGCTAATTTGTGAATCACTAATTACCTGCTGAATATTCATTGCTACAGCACCGATTCAGTGTATCTCTTCAGTGTTTTGTGGGAGCATTTTTTAGTTGGAGTGATGAGCAATGAAGGCAATGAATTGAAATTTATATAATGTGGTTTTTTTGAAAGGATTAATAAAATGAATCAGTGAAGTGCTCCCAATAATTGACACAGCAGCTGCCAAAGCTAATGGCTACACCAGTTCTTCCACATACTTATGGTGTGAATCCTAGGCATGGTAATTCAAGTCTTAAAGAGATTTACTACTGATTGTCCTGGCTGAAATACAGATGGGGCATCTTTAACCTGGTACAAATAGAATAAATTGGAAGAAATCTGCAGGAATAGTCTCGAAATTATATAAGGGCAGACACTTCGATGTTTTCTGCAGCAGCTATCATTTCTTGGTGCATGGGAGTAGGAGAGCCTTCCAAATCAAGATCTTCGAAACCTGACCCATTAAAACATGTTTATTGTATGTGATCTTAGTGCTTTTGTAGGTGGTTTCTTTTCTTAAGTTTATATAGTCTTTTGTATTTTCATTGCCATACTTCCAGCTGAATATTATGGAGTAGGTAATGGATTAACAGTAACTGTGTCTGACAGATACTCACTTCTGGAGTTACTGTTCCTTTTAAAATGGGAAGAAAATGGAGACTGTCCTCAGGGAGGCACAGCAAGGAAAATGGGGAATGTTTATCGGATATTTATCTTACTCTTAAAGAAGCTGAAGCTTGGTGAAACAAAACTGATCAACAAAGGTGCTTGGACACAGCTGCCTCAGCAGGGGTTGTGTAAAGTGAAGGAAAGTCTATATCAAAAAATGCATTGTGAGGTAAACTAAGAGAACAAAGATAATCTGAAGTTAAATTCAAGTTGACAGATTCATTCTTTCCTAAGCAGAGATTTCAAAGCAGTAGAATTTTATTAGTCAGTTCTGGATTGATACAGAGAAACAGAGAGAACCTGCTGGAACGTAATGAACATTTTTGTGATTTCCTGTTACGTGGTGTGTTACGCAAGTTTTTAAAGCACAGTTGGAGGTCAGTAGGTTATATAAGAAGCACAGAACATATTTTTTAAAGAAATTGTGCACAGTACTTAATTTCTGTGTGGAACCAAACTGTATGTGCAACAGAACTGTATTTTCTAACGTCTTGTTTTCCAACAAGATTATTAACAGATGTTCAAATATGAGCTGGAGGGTGTATAGGTCTTTTGAAATGTTCCTTTGAAACCTGCAAGTTGGTTTCTGAATTACTTTGACCTCTCTGGGAGTTTTGTTGCAGAGCATTGTAGTTCTAAATATGACATTCTACACCTAAATTAGCATTTATTGGTCAGCTACCCTGTGGGAAGAACATTTGTGTTTCTTGGATGCAGTAACACTATCCAAGAGAACAGTTACCTTGGTACAGGCTGGACTACTGACTGTATTAGGACTCGTAAGATAAAGCTGGAGCAACCTGTGACCAGGCATATAAAGCACATACTGGCATTGCAGGACTAAGCAATGCATTTCTTTCCTGAGATAAAAGGAAAATTAGATGGGATAAAATTGCTACTGGGATCTCCATCCCCATCTTTTGTTTAAATCCATGTTGCTGTGGTGACCTTCACGTGTGATAGACCACTTGAAAGATGAGTCATTCCACAGAAATCCCAGTTCACCTGTGCAGCTAGGGGGCAGTGCTTTGAGTTACCACTTTATGCTGCTGTGATGGGATGATGTGTGGTCAGGATGAAGGGCAAATTTTCCATCTCTAATCCTTTACAAGGACATTTTTGCCCTCTCTTTAATTCCTATATCTGCTCGGTTCAATGACAGACTTTGATGTAAGTCAAGCTGTTTTCTAAAACACACAATTAAACTTTGTAAGTGTGAGTGGTATAGACATTATCCTTTCATTTAGACAATTCATTTCTTTTCATTTAACTGAATTGTTAAGACCTAAATTGACTTTTTGTGGCATTATTTCAAGGACTAGGAGACCCAGAGATCATTCCAGTGGATTTCAGGATGTGTAAATCCTGCTTAGGAGTTGGAGAGAAAATAATATTCCTCCTCAGGCTTTTTCCACTTGGTCAGATAGAAACAGCATGATGTTTCCTGCAGGAAATATCATCACTTCCTGATGGTACTTTCAATTCAGACACTAATTTCTATCTTGAAATTTCGTTTGCCATCTCCAGCTAATTAGCTTACTGTCTATTAGTCTCCAGCATAGAATCTGATTGGATCATCACTGGCGAAAACGATTTACAAATTACGACTGTGTTTTTTCAAAATGTGTTCAAATTCTTCAACTCTGTCTCTTATTCCGTATCCTGGCTCTTGTGATCAAGATACCAAAACCTGGTTTAAGCAGCTATGAAACTTTTGTCCTATAGTAAGTTCAGAGGTTTCAGTAAACTGGAATGCCAAACATTCTGAAAAAAAAAATAAACTGACTCATTGATACTGAACACTATTTTGTCATCATGTCATGGCCCAGGACCTGAGCTTCATCTCCTTTCCTTAAGTCCTTGCACCTGGACACAATGGGTGGAGTTTTTCTAGTTGAGATTATTTTTTTAATTATTATTTTTGAGGGGTTTTTCCCTTGCTTCTGTGTTTTGTTAATGGTTTCCTAACTTTTTTTAATGGGCTCTGTATCCCAAGGAAACCTCCAAGTACAGGTAAGTAACCTTCCTTTTCTGGAATGAGGGGGAGCTGGTTGAGTATGGTTTTAACTTACTTTTGTTACAGAAACAGTTCTGTCTGTTCTCTGCACATTTTGCTGACAAGTAACACAAACTTTAAAATGTTACCTTTTGTTTGGAGAGTGAAGGGAAAGCTGAGTTGTCTTCACTCAGTTTGTGCTGATCACATAATGGCTGATGATGAATATTTTAGGTAGTGACTGAGAAGTAACAGATTCAGAAGTTCAGCTTCGTGTGGAGTGCAAGGGAACATTGCTGGATCCTGCTGTGCAGCCAGGTGATGAACAGCTTGTCATCAAAGGAGGGGCTTTTTGAACCTTTGATAGACAAACTAGGACATCTTCAGTGCTCTGCTTTACACAGTACGCCTTTTATTCTATGTCTTTACAAATTGTATGTTTCTTTTTTAATGTATTCCATTCTTCTTGTGACTCTAGCTCCCGCTTCTTTAGAATCTTCAAGCAGTATAGAACAGGAAAAATACCTACAAGCCTTACTGAATGTGATATCCGTCCACTGCAAAATGAATGGCAGTAATACTCTCACTGTTAGCCCAACAATTGCTCTGTCTCCAGGTAAAATTGGTTTGTACAGTGCTTTTCTCTGGTTAAGCTGATCAGTGACTTTTCTCTGATTTGGTGCTAGTTCAATTCTCCACACAAATTCTGTTGTTTCTTTATTGTTAGACTTTCCAGGTAGCCTGTTCACTCTTAGCTTCAGTGAATGTGTTTTCTGTAGGTAAAGAATGTTTATGATCTGTATTATGATCAGTATTAATCTGACAGTAAAGTCTTTTATAACAAATTAACAGTAAACTGCATATTGAATAAAAGATTACCAAATATAAAAGAATGTAAAATCTGCTCCATGTTGTAAAATGAGGAAGTAGGAGGTTGCAAGATCAGAACAAATAACACTGTTTAGCTGCAGCAGCAATGGAAGGCCTATAGGCCTCTTTATGTATTACATACTCATAATTGTTTCTACTAATGTAATTTCCAAATAGAGCTTTTTTTTGCAGTGAAAACTCTTTCAAAGTACACTATTTGAGTTATGCCTAGGTGGAATTGTGAAGAAATTAATCCACGTTTTATTTCAGTTATTTTATGATGAAACCTGGTAAGGTTTAGGTGAAGGTAACACCAACATGTCAGGAAGGACTATGTGACTTGAAATTGTGTCTGTCTTGTCTTACTCAGTTGGTTTTAATTGGCCTAATACTGCCAAACAGGGGCTTTTCTTGTAAAGTAACACCATCCCAAAGTGTGTGTGCTTTGCTTCATTTATTGTAAAATATGTTGATTGCTTAGCTGTATCTAACACCTCCATACTGTTGCCAATGTATGCATTTGTCTTAAAAAATAAATCTAAAGTATGAAATTGGCAAGAATTAGCTGTACTGGGTGAAAAGGGGCATTTTATCAGTCATATTAAGTGTTAGTCTGGTTAACACTGTAGCTTTTTTAATCTTCTATTCTTTTTTTGGCTGACTTTAGGCACTGAAACGAGGGCTTCAAGAATGTCTACTGTGTTTAAGCAGGTAGTGCCAGGACATTTGGATGTAAATCTATCCAATAGCTTTGCTCGAGGAGGTTAGTAAGACTAGCTCAAAGTCTATTATTTGAAGTAATAAATGATGAAAAAATGTTAGTGAAATAAAAATATTTACACTCTTTAATGATACATTGCTCTGTGAAACAACAAAACAGAAATTAGACTAGCCTCAGTCCATAACATTATCTAAGTATCTAATTTCTGTTCAAATCCTTTATTTACCATTGAAATAAAGTTGGTTTCATGTTGGAATTGGTGAAAAATAAAGCACTTGAATAGGAATTATGTTTCTAAATAATTTGGGATACATCCATATTTTTAATTTGTCTATGTCTGGCCTGAAAATGCATATTTTTATATAAGCATTTAATAGACTTTAGAATCTGCAATTACAGATCATTCCAGTATGTGTCTGAAGCTTAGCTGATGCTTCATAACATTACAAATAATTTGTGAATAATTTTACTCTAAGTAGTAGGGAGTTGTGTGGCCAGGTGTAATAGGTGGGGAGATACAGTGCATTCTTTGGAAATAGTTATTCCTAGTTACAGGGGCTCATCAGTGTCATCTCTACAAGAACATTTCATTCTGTCGAGGGGATTCCAACTACTTCTGCACTTCTAGTCTGCTGAGATTGTTAAGATTTTTTTATGTGCAACATGTTTATAAATTAGTGCACCAAATTCTTTAAATATGAGTTTGTTAAAATAGGGATGAAGCTATTCCCTAAAAGGGAGCATTTCATATTTGATTTATTACCTTTTAGCCATGAAGGCTCCTTTTACAATTATTTCTGAGCATCTAAAAGTTGTGTTTCTTCTCTTTTGATACCTCATCTAAAATTAGTTAGATTTACATTGACCTGCTGAGGTCCATTCCAACCTAAATCTTCTTGGGTGATACAAAACCTATAGCTTCATATGGGAAGGGATAAAAATACTTCATGGAGAAAAACTTCCAGAAGAGGTGGGATGGGATTAAGGAAATCAAAGGAAGAACATGAGAAGGAGGGAGAAAGGAAAATGCTCAGAGATGCATAGGGAAGTGATGTGAGAACTGTAGCAGAAGGGAAGAGAGGAAGGGCAGGAGAGAACATGGGTGTCACCAAAGAATGGAGAATTCTGTGCATTTTTGTTAATCATAGTAAATGCATATTTGTTACCTCAGAGTTTCATTTATGTTCTGTGCTCGCTGTGTTGTTACTGTGTTGTATTGTAGCTGGAGGTGAATAAAGCTGGTGATTTTAATTGGCTGGGTGAAATAGCTGGGGCTGAAGAGAGCCGGAGGGAACAGTGGCTGCAGTTGTTGGATAAATGGTGGCAGTGCCCAGCCTGGCTGAGCCCTGGAGCAGTGGCAGTGCTGGGTGGCTGACAGCAGAGGTTTGGTTGTGTTGCATCCCCTCGTGCCAGCACAAAAGCACCACCAGCCAAGTGCTGCTGAGGGGCAGCGAAGGTGCTCCAGATAAGTCAGGGAGAGCTCGCTGGTTGCTGTGTGGAAGTTGTCTTTTGAAGGTAAAGGGATTACTGAGATAAACTGCTGCTGGTTTCTAGGATTAGAGTTCGTGGTAAGTGTGATGGGATGAGTTTGTTGCTACTCAGAGAAGAAAAAAAGGAGCCTGAAGGCAGTATTAGGTCACAGACGTGTTGTTTTGTTGGACATTGAAATCCCTTGGCTAAATTTCAGCAGTAATCAGGAAGAGGGCAGAGAAGTTATCTTGTGTCTTGCTGGATCACTGCCACACCTGCCCTGTGTCTCTGAAAGGTGTCTGTTCACAGCTCAGCAGGATACGTGAGGACTTTGCTGAAACATAAGAATGTTTGACAAGTACAGTGGGAGCCCTAGTGAAGGTGAGAAGTTGACAGGGGAAGAGGGAACAGAGAGAGGGAATATCTCCCTGGAGAGAAGTAAACACTGGGGTTTTTAGATTAGCTGATACAATTGTTTTAAAAGAAATTCTAAAATACACAGAGTATATAAAATCTCTGAAAGAGTTCTCAAACCCATTATTACAAAGTTTCTCGCTACTTTTTCACAGCTAGATATATTCCACATGTGAAGCAGCAAGCAGCTCTGGATTATACACTACACTGTGCAAAATACAATAGCAGTATTTCTGTGGTTTGGATTCTGGATCAGGCTTTCTTTCCTTGTGTTTATTATCACACATACCAGGGCTCAAAAGCCAGGTTCAGCTATGATACACCAGTAGAAAATTACATTTTCTAGGTTTTGGGCCAGGCAATGTATTGTAATACATATAATTTTAAAATGTAAGTTAGAATATATGTTCCAGTGTGTGAATAATATTTCTTATTTTTAAAAACCACCACTGTTCTGAACACTCATCAGCTGTTCTGAATATTTGTGTCTGTGTCAAGTATGATTTTTTACTTTATCTGGAACATTGTCACGAAGCATCTGCCCAAAGCTCAGGCAGGTTGGTTTTGATCTGAAATATTTGGTCAAATACTTAAATTTCATAATATATTTTCATTCTTTGACCTTTTTTTTGGTTGGTATTTTTCATGAGAATTTTAAGTTCACTTAAAAGCCATAGCTTTTCCTCTTATATTACTTCGTAATTATAATGTTGTTCTATAGAGCAGCACTTCTTACCTGGCATTGCTGTATAATTTAGCAGAATAAAAAGTTTTCAGAGTATGTTTTGCTGCTCCTGGAAAAATACTATGACATTTAGAATTAATAAATATAGGCCCAGCTCAGAGAATTCTTTTCAAAGCAGGAAACATCAACATTTTGAGTCGGATTTAATAGAATATTTGTATTAAAAGGACTTGGTTGTGTTGGTGTGGGTTTTGAGCCAAAGATATATGCACTGATAAACAGGTATGGCTACCTCTGAAAATGGTGATTTTTGCAAGGGGAGAGAAAATCTCTTTCTGTGGTAGATAGATATTAAATGTTTTCTAAATTATATACTTGTACACAGGCCTTGAGAAATGTTTGTAGGTGTATCAACTAATATCTTGCATTCTGCTTTAATTTTGAGGTCCATCAAATTCTATACTTAATGTCCCTAGACTGAACCAGCTTTTTATAACAGGCATTAATGTTGGGTTTTTTAATTAAGCCAGCTTTCAGCTGGATAGAAGCTTTCAATAAAGTATTCAGCAGAATGGTTTAATCATTACATTTCCTTTGATATTACAATTATGGAAAAACACATGATGGCTGTGCTACGTGTTTGAAGCTATTGCAATGACAATTGAAATTATTCCTGTTTGATAAATGGATACCTCCTTCCCATTTTATATTGGTTTTGTGGCTTGATTGATGTTTTGTCTTGTGATGACTAAGATTTGTGCTGTCTGATAAATCATGTACTATAAAGAAATGCAATATATACTAGATCTTTGGAAATTAATAAGTAACCCTTTTCTTCTCTCCTGCAATGTATCTCGCTGCAATGTGCATTCCATTCCTCCTTCTTCTGTCTTAACTGTTATCTGCCAGTGCTTGGGTACAGAGATAAATGTTTCACTCATTCAAATTCCAAACCAGCAACTAAGGAAAGAGTCCATCAAGGTACTGTATTCTGTGTCCTGAAAGCCCATTCTTTTCTATCATCTTCTGCTACAATGTCTTAATTCATTCTAAAGTGATACTGACAGAAAGCCTTCTTTCTGCATTAACAAAATTATGGGGTTTTTAGTTCAGTGTTGTGGTTTTGTTATGTTTTGGAGGTTTTTTGCCCGTTGAATGTATGCGCAGTGACAGTGATCTAACAGAGAGTGAGATGTAGAAAATTTTCTCTGTGGAAATTTTAAATGGCTAAAAATCAGTTCTGGAAAAGAGTATTTAGTATTCCTACTGCTTTAGTAAAATAGCTAAGAAATACTATTATCTAGTCAATGAATTTCTTTCCATAATTATTGTTAATGAACAAGAGAAGGTTGATTACTGCCAAATCAGAAAGTCATAAGAATACAGCATATGCCAAATAATGAAAGCAAGATACTGCTAACAAAAATAAACTGCTAGGCAAAATTACAATAGAAACGTAGTTGTGCCTTTTAATGACTGCTGTCTATGCTGGTAAACATGTTCATCTGTGTGTATTTGTAGCCGGTTTTGTTGCTTTTGGTGTGCCACAAGTGCTAATGACGGGTGCATTTGTGAAATGCTCCGAAGTGTCACTGTGTATTTTTGTACACTTCATCTTTGGGGACAGCAGTCTGTGTTGGAGCTTGCATTTTTCATACCAAATTAGCAAGAGCTTATTTCTCTTATTAAGTGTTTGCTGTGATTTCTGCTTGCTGAAGTCTTTAGCTGAGACGTGGAACAAAAGTTTGTACTAAACACTGCTTTACTGCGTGAGGTGTTTTATAAAGGTGGCTGGCTGTGAAGTGGGAGCTGTTGAGAGCTGTTACTGACTCAGAACTCCTTGCCAGCCCTTCTCAGTTGCTGCAGTTCATCTGCTCACGTCTCAGACTAGCAGCCAGACAGGGAGACAAGCTAAGCTGTACAGACAAGTCCCTGTTGAGGGTTATTGTGTAGAATTATTTTTTAATAGAAACCTAATCCTGCTTCTAAAAAATAGAGTAAAATTTTTCTGCTGGTTGAACTGACTCAGTGGAATTTACTGTTATCTGCATCTTTTTTTCTTCTATGCAAGAAATGTTAACTACGCACATTATTGGATTTTCCTGAAGAGGGGTGGGTGTTGGTCCTATAGTATCTGAATTTCTTGTACTATGAGGTATTTCTGGTGCCTCTTTTGGATATCTTGCTTCACAGATTTATGGACAAGAGTCTCTTCTGATAATCTGATTTACTGCATATTGGGATAAAGAATTTCACACTGCCATTTGGACACCAAATTTAGTGTACTTTAAGGGATTTGATTTTCAAGTGGTGCTATTCATACTCTGAGAATCCAGTACCTTTCACATGCATCATATTGCACACACAAAAACAATCTCATGAAATCCTGGTTATTAATTGAGGTACAAGAAACAGAAGAATGTTTACTGCTTGTCTTTTCTTCCAGCACTAAGCAGGCCTTGGCAATTGGGCTATCACTGCTTTATCTTACGTTAAAATCACCCAAACTTACTCAAGCATGATGAGATTAGAGCATGTCTGTGTGCTGTAGGAATTTCCTCCCCTGGCAGTGCCAATAGAGCTGCAGCAGCAAGGAGTGCAGTACACAAGCTCAGAGTGCTGTTGGGATGTTAGTGTGATGCCATTCAAAACTTGCTGCTTTTCAGGTGCAGTCCGTGCTCCCACATCACACTGCACTGTTTCAAGCTCATGTCGTTGCTAGCTTTGGGATTTCTGTACTTTTCTGACTTCTGTCCCTCTACAAATTTCATTTCCATGCACTTACATGGACATTATTGTTTCCAAATTGTGATTTATCACCATATCACTGATATCATAGCAACTATTTCCTCTACAATAGAAAGCACTGGAGAGAGTTAGGTGAGTGTCTTAGGTTGAACAACCATGCAGTAGGATGGTTTTGATAATATTTGTTACAAAACAATTTTTTTCCAGTACGTGCTGTTAATTATGTCCTGTGAGGGATGCATGTGACATGTTTAAGCATGTGTCTTAGTAATTCTGGTCTCCAGTGCCTCACACAAAGAGGTTTTTAAATATTCTTCATCCTTATGAAGGTGTATGGGCGAGTCTTCGTTCAAGCAACCGATTTATCAACACTCAGACTCCATTCATTGATGTTGGTGCAAGACTTGCAGGGAAAGATAACACCCCTCCCTACAGTAGCAGCTCTTTTCTGCAAAGTCAGCTTTTGAGAAGACAAGCAGCCCTCTATATATTTGGAGAAAAATCTCAGTTACGGGTAATGGCAATTTTTTTTTCTATGTTTAATGTAGTTTTTTTATTTGGTTGAGTTTAATTAATCTCATGTTGTTAGAAACAGTAAATAATATTCTAGCTAAGCTATGTGGGTAACTCTCCTAAAGGTGTAAAGTCTAATGAGAATTATTTCTTTATGCAGAATAACAATCAATGTTGTGTAACTAAGTGGGGGTTGGGGTGGTGAAAATCAAGCTCTGTGGTTATATAATGCAAGAAAGTTAATTAAAATTTACTAAGTTATCTTGAAGAGCAGTTAAAGATCAGACTTGAACTCAAGAAAAGTTCTGTGCACAGAGCTCTATTTGTCACTTTTGGTGAAGTGCTGATGTGTAGTTGAGCTGAGAGATCCAAATGGGCAGCAGATGACCAGAGAGGAGAGGAGCTCTGTATTTGCAAGTTCTTGCTTTCTGAGCCACACCTAATGACACCTAAATACACACTACTGTCCTCTGACCCTGCTGGCTGCTCATCTCATCTTCTGCTGAGTCCCCAGCTCAGTGGTTTCTATTCTGGGAAACATGAAATGGGCTAATTCGGTAATTTAAAGTGCAATTTTATTTTTCCTGATGTGTTGAAATATGTTATGGAGGAGGCAGAATGTTGTTAGTCAGGGAAGCAATTGTCAGAGAAGGAAACCTTCATTACTGAGGGCAGGACTAACTCACCCAAAGCCAAACTGATGACAATAAGGCCAGCCCAGAACTCCTGATTTGATTACAGGAAGAGGAGTGTCATGTCTGCAGTTTTGTACATATTTTTTCATAGATTTTATTGTTTTAGATGCAGTTGTTTGAAAAACAGGTATCCTCTAATTCTTAGTAGTTTTACCTGTCTTCTGAAAATGTTTTCAGATTTTTTTTTAAATCTCTGCATTCAAAGATTAAAAAACCAGTTGTTTTCTACTTTCTTATTCAAAAGGTAAACATACAGAAAGTATTACATATTTTTAAAAACACAGAAGGTCCAAAAACCATTATTGGTAGTAGGACAATACATCACTATTCAATTTTTTCTGGAATTATGTTCTGTCAGGAGGTGGAGGCGTCATGCTGTACCAGAATAATGCATCAATTAGAATTAAATTGCTATAGTCCAATAATAATGACTGTTTCTATTTGTTTGGTTTCTTAATGAATGATACGTGAAGAGTTCAATCACACATCTAAAGTTGTGTAGCAGAAACTACTGCTTTATTCTGCTGAATATCACGTCCCTAAATTGATGAGGAAAACAGAAATATACAACATCTTAAAGAAATGGTGCTACTTTTCCTCAATTGCTTTTGTCATGCATTATTGCAACTTACCATTGTTGAGTTATTGAATTTATTTTTGAACCATGCCAAAATATAAACAGAATTAAAGCTGGGCTTTCACTTTCCCTACATTTTCACTTGGCATTCTATGAAGGAGCTTAATGAAGATTACTTGCAGGCCAGCTTTAATTCAATGAAAGCAATTTCTGAAGAAAACTCAAAAGGTTTGGCATGAACATCTTCAGTAATGCTTCATACTTGAGAATTGTTTTTCCTAATAATGTTCTCCATATTATCCTTTTCATCATAGTCTGCTGGGTTTATTGGGGTTTTTTCAGTCAGCTAACTTCTTCTCCTAATTCAGTCCTCCTCTCTTACTGCTCCTTTGCTAAATGCAGTAAGTTAAGTAAAACATGAGGAATTCTGCTAGGAAAACCATCCAACTGCTGCTCTGTGCCGAAGCAGGTACTTCAGACAAACAACTCCCTCAGTGTCCAGTGACTGCGTAGATGAGTCAGCTGGTCTGCACTTATGGGGCTTCTTTTGGGGTGCGGGGGTTAATTGTTTCTGCTTTATTGAACTCCCAGAATGTGTCCTGCACTGTTCATATGCCATCTGTACAGATATTTTTGGTTTTATTTGTTTATTGTTGATTTCCTTTAAAAATGTTAAAGGGAGCACATTATGTTGTGTATAAACAACTGAACAGATTGTCACTCGACTTTTCACCACTATTACTGCTGGAATTATTATTATTGAAAATATGACTGCTGTGCAGTACATTCTGCTGTTATGGTTATAGTTGGGTACTTTATGATGGTACATTTTGCAAGGATTTTTATTATATTTTTTTATTATCCTGGGCAGGTGTTTAGCTACACGGATTTTTCATGAGGAATTAATTATTTAGCAATAAAGCAGGCAAGACTTTGGGATTTAAGGAGACTGTCCGTAAAAATATGCTTCCCTTTTAAATTACATCTGCTGTTGTCCTTTTCATACAGGGGTTCAAACTTGATTTTGCTTTGAATTGTGAATTTGTTCCTGTTGAATTCAGTGACATCCGACAGACAAAGGCGAGCTTTAAAAAGCTGATGAGAGCTTGTGTTCCCAGTACTATTCCTACCGATTCTGAGGCAACATTCCTCAAAGCACTTGGGGAGTCAGAGTGGTTCCCACAGGTAATTTATCTGACAGGTACTTCTGATAATCTATATGCAGTGCTGCTCACACAAAATAAATTCCAAGCTCTTGTGACAGAGGACTATTGTGTTCTAACCAGCTGTTCTTCTTTGCTCATTGTAATCACTTTGCATGCTATCAATTCTGGCATTACCTAAGCATCATTATTTTAACACAATCATAAGATTTACAAATACGGGAGGCATTTTTGTAACAAAATTTATGTTTTATGACATGGAACACACACACAAGGAGAAATGACTGCGTTTTCTCTCTATGTAAATTCATGGTCTCGGTTTTAAATTATTTTTCTTACTTTATATTTTAAAAATCAGGAAGAAAGTGTGGAACATTAAGGGAGGTTTTTGATTTTAGAACCAGTATTCGACTCTTCCTATGTGTTCCCACCCGAGTTTTGATATGCGCAAGTTAAAAAATAAGCAAACATCTGTGGTGGGATATGGGGAAGTGTTTGAGGGGAAGAGAGGATTCTGTGTATGTTTAGCTCTTCTCTCAGAATCTGTACCTTTATTTCCCTATCTCATATTCCTTTACATAAATATTAACCAAACGAAGGCAAGACTGGAGCAAACTTTGCAAGATTCAAATTAAGAAGGATGTGGGAAAGCCAGCTCTTTGTAAATCTAAAACCACTTTAATTGCAGTGAGTGTTTTTTAACAGCTGCTTGTTATGTTTGGAATCAGCTGCTGAATATACTTTTCTCAAATGCAATTAATCATAGAAAACTTATGCTGACTTGATTTCTTAAGGAGGAAATACTTGTGAGTAACATGTGAGTGTTACACATCAGAAAATGCACTCCTGGTTGGAATGTGCTGCAAGGGGTGGCTTAACTTCTTCCCTGAGGTGAGAGCAGGAGCTGGTCATGGCTGGGTCTGGCTGCCAAGGTTTTCAGGAAGGGGAGAAGTAGGAAGAGCATGAAAAACACTTGACTTCCTCCTCATGTGAACATTTTCAATCACAGCATGGTTGAGCAAGTTGATAAGTATAGATAAATGAATTTAATTTCAGTTTTTCATTGAATTGGTGAAATAAGCATGTCCCTATAGCAGCCCAGGGATCAGGGTGAGATAACACTGGAGTTACTCTCTTTTGGCATATTGGAGAGGATCATTCTTTGCTTTGAGTGCATCACTCTGCTGAGGACTAGGACATAATGTGACACACTAGCTTTGTTACATTTAAACCACATTTCTGGGGTTTTAAATCATGTCATATCTGACTTCTGTGGTAAAGCTAATTTATGACTGATAAGGTTAATTTATGACTGATTTGGCACATTTTCTGCTATTCCCATGAAAGAACATAGATCTGTCATCTCAGAAAAGTTTTTATTGTATTATGCTTTCCTCTTCTGGTCAATAGAAGTTTAACATTACTGACTTTAACACTGTATGAACTAACTATCTCTTTCTAAGAATATGAATACATAGAAGAAAATTGAAGTGCTGCCCTATCTTCTGAACATAAATTATAAAAATAGTGATTTACATTTTTAACAATGAATCTGTAAAACCAGTTTGCATATCAGTTTCCTCATTAAAGATGGGGAAAAGCAGCTTTTCTTCTAGTCTACTGCCTAAGAAAGCATAGAAGATTAAACAAGCTTGGTTTTAAAAGTGGTTCTCTTTTCAATCTTTTCCTATAAAAATTGCAGGAAAATTAGTCTGTTTGGGTTGGGTTTTTTCCTAAATAATGGCTATCTGAATGCTCAGAGGAGTCAAGGTTTTTCTATCACAATTTGCATAGCAATATTCATCAGTTTTTTAAGAGGAAGAAAGCAGACTGCCATGAGTAAGGATGAATTTTCGAGGGTTTAACTGTTGTTTGGTTGATCTTTTTTTCTCTTACTTTCTTCAATTTAATTTTCTTCTCACTTTCCTGTGCCTTCTGTACTTTCTGAGTTTACTTTTTTTCCTTGCATAAATGATCTTAGATGATTCTTACCATCTTTTATTTGTTTTCCTATACTGTTTTCTTCCTTCTTTCAGGCTTTCATCTTTCCTATTGCTTCTGTTGGTTGGATTATATTCAGTGCTGCAAAAGAACAGTTTCACTCTGCTGTAAAAAACTGAATTGCTTATGTATTACCTATTATGTTGTTTACCAAGAGTGCTGTCTAGTGTACAAAAATGGTAAAATCATCATATAGATTTTTCTTTTTAGTAATAATAATGTGAAGTCTCGTAGTAAGATAAAATTGCCCAGATTCACCCGAACGTCTTTAACCTGCTTATTTTACCATCGTTGTGTAATGAGTATTAAAGTGCAAATAATTAAAGTGTCCTCTTTTCATATATTTTAGCCTGTCTGCCCAACTATCTAAACTATTTCTCAGTTCGTTTTTACATTTGTGGTTTGATTATTCGTGGTGGTGTTGTTATTATTGTTCAGTTCATTGCTTTCCAATTTCCATGGGATTGAATATTAGTAATGTTACCTTGTAAATATCTTACATGGGTTCTCCCATCAAAGTACTTAGAGACTTCATGGAACCTTAACATTTCACATGAAATTATTTTAGTGTTAAGCCCAGGATGGAACTTCTCTCCAGTAAATCTGTCAGCTGTGTTGTTCCCATTCTCCTGTTTATGACAGCTATTTTGTTACAGTACTCATTGGCTTTAATACTTTCAGTTCCTATCTTCAGAACTTCCCTTAGCTTTTTTGTAGTTCAGATGGGAATCCTTATACTGTTACATTTTATTGTTGCCTAATCAGTTGCATCACTGTATTTCTCTGTGCTGTATGTAGATCCAGAAATACATTTTTAAATGTTAAATATTAAAAGATTCTATTTATTGATGTTTTCTAAAGATTTATCTCGAGTGTGTTACTCATTCATAATACTTTATAGCTTCACAGGATAATGCAGCTGGGTGTGATCATCTCTGAACTCCTGGAAAATGGTTCTTCTGTTATGGTTTGTTTGGAAGATGGCTGGGATATTACTGCTCAAGTAAGCTGCTATAAAAACCTTGAAATAGTTAAATATTAAGAAAAAACACCAGGCAATACTTTGTTACACAAGTTACAGATAATTTGGTATGACATGAATAAATTTGTGTTGTGGCAGCAGAGAAGAAACCAGAATGCATGAATCCTTGCAATCATTTGCAATTTACATAATGAAATAGTTCCTTAAAATTAATTCATCTGCATTCCTGCACCTGACCATGTGTAAGAATGAAAGCTAAAAGTTGCCACAACTGTTAATTTATCTTTTAAAACGTAGCACACTTTAAACACGGGAGGGATTCGTTCTCTTCCATTCACACTCCATAACTGACGTAAGGAGACCACACAGGGAGAAAACTAAATTTGTGCCAAAGTGCCTGTAACACCTGCTGGAAGGACAGATTACCTCAAACTATAAATTAGGTGAATCAAGATCTGCTGCCTCTTTTAATAGATGCATTGTGTCCATGCTGCTGCTTTATAAGTCAGTAGAGAAACACAGCTATCCATAATTCTAGTAAATAAAACCTTCATGTGCAGCCAGCATCATAATACCAGGTAAACAAACACACAAAAGAATGTGACCACAATTTTTGGAATTACTGCCAAACAATGAAGAGTAGAGAGGGGAGATACATAGCTGGAAATGCAAGAAGGCTGTGCTGCGTTTTAAAGTCTCCTGAGATGCTGCGTATAAAAACAGACTGCAGTTGGCAGGTGCAAAAACTCTTAAAGTAACCCTCAGGACCAGTTCTTCCATGCTTTCTTTGCTGAGGTAGCAGATACCATCTTTTAAATGTTTTTTATAAAAGGGGTTTTATTTCAAACATAATTTAAATGTAGTAAGCATTGTAATCGCCTCCCAAGTCTGTAGCTGCTTAGGTTTTACTTGTACAGATGCCATAAAGTCTCAATGTAATTGAAGCTTTTTCATGTGAAGTATTATTTGGTTTGTTTTATAAAAGTACTTAATGTGTGTGATAGAGTACTTGTCACTGAGTTTATATGAAAGCTTTTGTTTTCTTGAACAATAAACGGGTTATTGAATGTTTGTATTCATTTACTAAAGGTTTCTCCTAACTTCTGTCACTTGTAACACAGAATATCCTGTCTTGTGATCTAGGTGATATCTCTAGTGCAGTTACTCAGTGATCCCTTCTACAGGACACTTGAAGGCTTCCGAATGCTGGTGGAGAAAGAATGGCTCTCCTTTGGTCATAAATTCAGTCAGCGCAGTAATCTGACCCTCAACTGTCAGGGCAGTGGATTTGCTCCTGTTTTCTTACAGTTCTTAGACTGTGTGCACCAGGTAAGCCAACCTCTCACTTTCATTTACAAGAAGGTTTCATGAAGAGAAATGTGTATATGCCAATATTTCAGATGTTACAGATAGGGGTTTGAGAGAAGACTAGTAACATCATTCCCTAGGTTCTGTTGAAATGAATGGATTTCTCCCCAAGAAGAGCTGGAATGGTTGTCTAGAGGAGACTGACCCAAAGCAGGCTCAGAGGGATGCTTGGTAGTATGGATCTATTAAGGTCATTTATGTAGAGGTTTCAAATACAAGGTTTTTAATCTACAACTTTAGAGTCCTTTGTTCAGAAGGAGGAATGTTCTGATTTTTAATACCTTGACTAGACAGTTTTTAATTCCTTGTGCCTGACGATGAGCCTTGAAGAGGCCTTGTACTGCACCAGTTCTGGGAGCAATGACAGCTATAAACCAAGGGTTCTGAGATGTTCTGATTTTCATGTCTAGTACATGTGCAGAAGAAGATGGACACCAACAATTGCGTTGTGCAGGATGAAGTTAGGTTAAGATGATTATACTCATTTCGGGTTAATTCTGAAGTCTGTCCTTTTCTTCATCTCAAAGCACTAAACGTAAATTCTTTGCAGAGTTTCTGTGTATGCAAACACAAGAGGGGTGCTTGCGTAGTTCCTCTTGTACATTTGCCCTTCTTTTCCCACTTCTCTGATTTTTCTCACTGAAAAAGCTGAAAGTTTCCTTGACATTATTAACCTGTGTTAAAGTATGTGGATGATGGTGTATCACAGAAAATAACTGTTAATGCACCAGCCTTTTCGCTGGGAACACCCATTCACAGTTAATACTTGCATAAAGTAGACCCTGAAAGAGAAGTCTGTGAGAAGCCTTACTCTGCTACCTGAAGAAAGCTCCACGGATTAAATAACTTATTCAACCAATGGAAAGCAATATTTAGCTAGATCTGTGTGAGATTGATAATGAGCTTATGAGAAGGTGAGTGAAAAACATGTTATGGAAAAAATCCCCAACTTTGTTTGTATCCCAATGTTAAACACCAACAGCCATCATTATTGCTGTTTCAGAAGTTAATAAATCATATCCTTGGAAACTGCACTGGTTCCTACAGCATTCCCCTTGTGAAAACCTTAGAAATTTTTGTCCCATCTTCCGTTCCATCCGTTTCCCAGTGGCTGTGGTTGTAAGGTTGGTTTTTATTTGAAATTGGGAGATTTCCCTAGAGAGAATCAGTACAGCACTTTTCATTCAAGTAAGTTAATGTGCCCAAGTGTCACACTTTTTCTTACAAGAGGCTTAGGGTTATTGCTCCTTTTCTGAAAAAAAGAACCGTGTTCTTGGTTGCAATGGCTACAGCGGGACAAAATTGCCATTAGTGCTCTGATACTGAAACCCCTCTGCCTGGTGCTTCATTCAGTTCTGCAAATTTTTCATTTGTCTTGGTCATGGTGCCATATTCTCTCTGCTCTCAGGTGTCTTCTCTAAGCTCAAATTGGCTGATTGGATAACACTGTCCATTAGCAGAATGGAGGAAACCTACATCTGAGGTTAAGCAGTAGTGTAAATTTGAAGTGAATCCTTCCAGCATCTCCCCTTAACCATTTTTGCATGCTGGTCTGCTGCATGCTTACTAGGTTTTTCTGGGAAGAATTTAAACCCAAAATTGCTGCTTCAAGTGTGTACTAAACACTAGCTCTTAGAAGATCTGAACCAGTGATTTGTCACTTAGCTTAAAACCACTGGGGACATCAATGTAAAGTGGAGTCATCCACTCAGCTGGGCTAGATTAGTCCAGGTAAAACCACAAATGTGTAGTAAGGCTGCAGGAACCTCAGCACCAGCTGCTTCAGTCTGTTTATCTGCTCTGGGTTCCTTCTGATTACTTGCTAATGTAGATGTAGCCTACATCCTGTTTCTGACCCTGGAAACACTTCTGCTTCAGTTTTACTGTAATAAATCTTAGAAAGTTGTCATTAAGAAAGGCAACGAAATTATCCATGCAGTATTTCTTCCTCAAGTGATTCAGAGATGACACAAATTTTGGAAAACAAATGGGTTATCCAGAAGAAAGTTAAAAATTAAATGCAAGGATTTGGGTTTATTGTCATGAAATAGAATGGACTGTGTTTTCTTCATGGCAGAATTCTTGGTTTTTCTTTGAATAAAGGTTAACACAATCTGCAGTTCTAAGGACATGGACTGTAATCATCCCACCTTTGAAAGCTAGGGTGAAATGCAAAGTGGGATAAGTCCCTGCTGTTAACAGCTGTTAGGTACGATTTGGCCTCGGGCTGCACTCTCGTGAATGTGTCAAGGAAACAGAAGAGCATTTCCTTTGTAATTCACCTCAGGTAGCAGCTTTGGTGCGTGTCACTCAGCAGGCATCTGATTCTGTCTTAGGAAGTATACAGGTTATTAACAGATATATTTTGCAGAGAGATCTGTATTTTCTGCTTCGTGAGTTTCAGCTGTGTGCACATGCCCTGGCTGCAGCTGTGTCAGCAGGACAAGTACCTCCTGCAGCCCATCAGGAGCTATTCACTGCTGCTCTGGTGGAGGTACCACCCTCCCAGTCTCCTAGCTCAGGGGTTCTTGGGAGTTGGTCTGCCTTTCCCAGCCAAAATGTTGGAAAAATTTGGTAGAAAAGACCATTAAAAGCAGTTCAGCTTGTCAATCTGAAGGAGACAGAAACTTCTTATGAGGAAAGATAAGGCTGTGTAGGGGTTATAATCTTTTTACCCAGTGTTATCTTCATCCAAGACGGGGCATGGGAAGCATAATCTGTGTAATATAGATAATATAGACTTGTCTGGTTTTAGAAAAAAAAAATCTGTAAGCTAAATGACCTCCAGTCCCATTGAGAATGCAATTCTGAGTAACTTTTCTAGAACTAGAGCTAGATTATTCTTCTAACTTGTGATGATGGCACAGTACTGAGTTAGCAAATTCTAACAGTGTGCTTGTAATTTCTAGGGAAATTGTTTTGGAGTCAAATTATTGGTTGAAATTTCATATGAATTTACCATAAAAAAATAAGTTTTCTCAACATCTGTACTTGAAAATTTTTGTGAAGTTTCATTGGTTTTTGTGCAAATTGTTACACAACTACAGAATCCAATTAGATTGCAGCTTGACCCTGAAGTGTAGTATATTATGATCAGTTTTTTAAAATTACCCACTAACTGGAAGCAAACATTTGGTCCTTTCAAAGTATTTTTAACCTTTAGAATCCATATACTAGGTGCAGTAAAAAAAGTACCACAGAGCCAGTACATGCATTAAATGTCTTGGGTTACACTAAAGCTACAGAGAAAACAAATGAAGCAGTGCTTCCTAAATTAGAACTGCATCATCTTATAAAAAGTCATTGTTTATGCCAATATCTCCAGGTGTCAGCTGAATTATTAATGCAAAATCAGTCTTTCACAATAGCAGCATCTGGCAGATACTTTCCCTGCTTCTAAGGAGACTGAGTTTATGCGAGTGACGTCAGTGAGGAAGCCTTTCTTATTTTTCTTCTGAATCTGTTTGGTAATTTATTAAATATAATTAAAACAGGATGATTTTTCTAGAGCTGACTTCCTTTAAGCTCAGTAAGGAGCTCTGTTACAGCACCCTGTGTAAGAGGAGGTGAGTGCTGCTCCTGTGGGAGATGTGTTCAGTTATTCCAGTGTTTGCAGGAGTAGCCTCGTAGGATTACCAGCACAGGACATTGGGAGTACTGTATTTCTCATTCATGCAAAGTAAAAATCGATATAGAGTGGAATTAAAAAGCCAAAATGTATTGGAAAACTAAGGAAGGCTGATAGATCCATAAGATTATTAAGTACATTTAGGAGATACTTCAGTGGGAACATGGTAATTTTAAAAAGTGCTGAGTTTCTCTAATCATAGTATTAGGAACACATATAGGTTTAATCAGGTTTTAAATGTTCATATATTATGGAGATTAAGACAAAAACAATTACTACATTGTTTACCTCTGTCAAACAAATGTTTTATACTTGTTTTCTCTTTAAAACTTAATTATATTATAATAACTTATAGTTGTTATTATATAATACTTCTGCATCCAGAAATCTCAGAAAGGGAATCACCCACAACTTTAAGATCCATAACAGGATTTTATCAGCAGCTTGTTCTTGTAACTCTTACATATATTAAAATAATTGTTGGACCATAAGTAGAAGTTAAGACCCTGTATATAATTCATGTCAAATAGCAGAATGTTGCCTTTCCTTCTTACAGTATATTAAAAAAACCTCCTAACACATGGAGAAAATATGTACTAAAGAAGATATGGAAAACAAATTCTTTTTTAGAAAGAGAGCTAAATACTTAATTTGTCTATGAAATTGAAGTCCTGAATTTTTAATAGAAAAAAAATTGCTTAGCTTTGTTTTACAAATCAGTGCAGGAATGTAGTATTTGTATCAGGGGGGAAATGGGGATTAAATACGAGTGGGTATATTGAACTGACATATCTTAAGGTATCTTAGCATTTTAAATACCCAGCCCCAAAATAATGAGATATGATAACAACAAATTCTCGGGCTGAAATGCTGTTCAGGTGTTTAAAGGTCCTTTCAAAGGATTTTCCTGTCACTGTTGTATATTCAGTAGAAAACACTTGCTAAACACTTTTTCCTCCCTTTATTTAGCTGGTCTATGTGGAAATCTAAATGTAAGGAGCTTCAAGTAGTCTTAACAGCAGTTCCCATCAGTACTGAAAAAAACCCCACTGAGTAACTGATAAGTTAAGAGGGAAACTGATAAAAGGTTAGAGAGAAAATATGGAACAGGAAAATGAGTGGTGGGAATGCAAAATACAAGGCACGGGAAGATTGCAGAACTAAAGGAATATTACAGATTTGATGTGAAGCTAGGCAAAGCACAGTGGGACAGATTTCAAATGTGAAGTTCAGTCAGCAGTTTCTTTTTCAATTGCAAGCTGTACGTATTTGCACTGCAGTTAGGAATTTTCAGTTAATTGCCATGTTTATTCTGAAAATAAAGATCATGAGTCATAAACATATTTGAAGAGCAAATTTTAAATTAACACATGAAATTTCTCCAAGCACTCTCTCATCAAGATTTTTAGAATCTTTCATTTTATATGGATATCAAGTATAAATATCAGTAACTAATGCTAAATTTTTTTGCCATGGAAATTAAAGTTCATGTTTAAAATCTTTCTTTGTGATAATATTAAAGAGAAGCAGCTGTGAAGAACCAGCCATTTCACAGTGCTGTATTCTGATAATCCTGTATAGTTTTGTCAAGTAAACTTTAGCTCCTGACTCATATTGGAGACATTTGGTGAATTAGAGCCACAGCCTAATGAGGGTAACAATTTAAGGAATGACATCGTTTTTAACTGTTTTAGGGGAATAATGGCAAGACACCTCCTCAGTGTGTCTTTTTTCATACTGTAATATTTTGGGTCGTGTTTTGAAAAGGAAGGAATATCTGTAGACTAGCAAGTACTTGAGAAACTGGCTGTGTCGGGAGTGGTGGATGGAATGTCACTTGCAGCATTGTCTCTGTGCGTGTCTGCCCTGCAGGGTTCTGAGCAGTAGCAAGAAATCCACTGTGAAATCTTCCAGTTAAGGTTTGAATTCCAGCCACATCCAGGAGTAGCATCTGTACCTGTGAAGTTACATGGTGACTCAAGAGTTATAGAAGATTTATATCCAGTTTGATTTCCTGGAAGAATCATGGAGTTTGTACAGGAGCATAATACTGCTTTTTATATAGTTCACTCTGTCTGCTCTGAAATGTTTTTGCAGCATAGACACTACGTGAATTTACTTAGCCAAAAAATATTCTAGGACAAAATGTTAGAAGGATTTGTGTGACACTTGCCATTTATTTTCAGCATTCATGGGGGAATTGTTTTGCTGTCATTTCACTTTATTATTTCTTACATACCTATTTGTATTATACCTCAATATCCACTTTTTTCCTTTTTTTTTTTTTTAATTTTATTTTTTAGATTCATAACCAATACCCGACAGAGTTTGAGTTCAATCAATATTATCTGAAGTTTCTGGCTTTTCATCACATATCAAATCGATTTAAAACATTTCTTCTGGATTCAGATTATGAGAGACTAGAACATGGTATGTGTGATCTTTGTGTATTGCATATTGCTTTTGTAGTTGTTGATATTTTTCTCCTCAATATTTGGTCTACAGAAGTCTGCCTGGGTTAAGATGGTCCAGTTGGCTGCATGGTGACCACGTAATGAATTACATTGCAGGTCTAAAATGCAAAATGCAGGTGAAGAACATGTAGTGTTTTCTGCATCAGTGATTCCTGAACCGTGCCTCTGATGGCTCTAAGCGAGAGTGGAAGAAGTTAGTGCCATGCCTCAGGGGTTTTTAGCAATTTATCCACATAGTTCATAATAATTTCTTTTAACAAAAACAAAGTCTCTGGGAATCCATGAGAGAGTGCATAAAGTTTCAAGAGAGAAAAACCTTTCCATCTATTACCTCCCACTTCTTCCTCTTGCATTATCTTCAGTGTTTCTCTTTTTATATTTTCTTTTTTACTCCATCTGTCATGTGCAACCTTACTGGTTCCAAAGCCTCAGCTCCCCTCAAAGCCTTCTTACCAAGGCTACATAACCACAGTTGAAGCTTTTCTTGGGATTTGTCCACTAAAAAAAGCTCCAAATGTCTCTGCTTTGTGGGCTCGTTCTCATGGCGTATGGTCAATTTTAATGCTTTTCTTAAAAGCTGGTGTAGCTGTGGGGCAGATGAGACTTGAGCAACCATTTTATTTCAAAAAAATGTTAATTTTTATTATTTATCTTCTTTCTTTATTTCCTGTTGCAGTGGCATTTGATAGTAGACTTTGCTATACCTTCAATCTGTGAAATTCCTTTAGGCTGTGCTTTAGCATTTGTTATGCATTATCATAAAGCCATCTTTTTGCTGCTCTTCTTTTCCCCAGGGACATTGTTTGAAGATAAAGGAGATAAACATGCCAAGAAAGGAATTTGTATTTGGGAATGTATTGAAAAGATGCACAAAAGGAGCCCTATTTTCTTCAATTACCTTTATGCCCCTGCTGAAATGGAGGTATGATTTTTTTTTTTTTAATACAGGTGATTTGTTATTCTGAGTGATTCCTTGAGTATATTTTGATATCTTAATTGTTCTGAACTGAGTTAAGTATTTGGTGGACAAAACTGACCCTACCTGACTGATTGTAGCAGTATCTCTAGGTCATGGAAATGTAATTTAAAGGGCCAAAATCTGGAACATGTGTTCATGCATCCTGGTGAACTAAATGAGGTTCCTTATTTGATTTCATTAAATTATATGAATTATTATTAGAATTGTCTTTCAAGGGGAACTGAGTTTAGAGTCATAGTGGGATACATTTCATAACAATCTGATTGAATCACATTATATATATCTCTGTCTTATATGATAAGGTATGTCCCCTAGAACGGGCTGTGTCTTGAATAATTTTAGAAAATTCACAGTACACTCACCGTTGTAGAATTCCATTTAGAATAATCTGGAAAATACAGGTATTGTGTTGTAAGTCTGAAATTCAAAGGCTTCCTTCATGTCAGTATAATAACACTTTGTTTCAAATAGGCACTGAAGCCAAATGTTAATATGTCCAGCCTCAAAAAGTGGGATTATTATGTAGAAGAGATTTTGGCTACAGGTCCTTCCTATGACTGGACCATGGTACCTGCAAAATGCAGTGTTTCAGAAGAAAATGACCAAACAGATGGTTCAGTCTCTCAGACTAAGAGGAAAATAGTGTGGCCGTGTTATGATGATGTAAAAAAAATACAGCCTGATGCCATCACCAGCCTTTTAAATGTAAGTACTTGTAAGCAAGTTCTCTAATGCTCATGAAATTCCTATCTACTTTTTATTGACGTTATCGCCTTACAGATGTGCTGTTATTAAAAGGATTGTGAAAGATGTCAAAGCAGGTCTTTAGTAAGACTGACTGGTCGATCTGGAGATGTGGAGGTGGTTCTGGGAACCAATCAGACTTCCTGCAAAGCTGATGTCGTTCTGAATGGACACTTCCCTGGGAGTACGCTGTAATTGTAGTTAATAACTACTCATGGATTCATTTTTTCACTGTCTGCTTTAAAAAATAAATAAAATTTTAGTTTTCCTTTTCTAGGAAATGTGGGAACAGCTATTTTCATTTGGGCAAAAGGTGAATCTTGCTTTCTTGACCTCCTTCTACTCATTTTAAAGTAGGTGTGTGGTAAAATAACGACCCAGATTTTTGGACAGATCAGAAAATAGAATCTGACACTTGTTGATTTTAACAATTGGGAGACAGATACACAAATATAAACTGAACATCCTGGCCCAAATGTCTCAAAAAAGCTTTCCATGATTGCTCTTAGTTTATTCATGTTTACTAGAACCAAACTGATAAATTTAGATTCTTAAAAATATTTTGGTACTTGAAATAGGTGCTTGATTATGGCTTTTTCTTGTTTGAGCTCACCTAGGCTGCTTAGGTTTTGTCCTTTCCTCATTAAAGGATGAAAAATGATCCGATTATCATGTTGGTTGTAGTTATTTAGAGTAATTTAACATCTGTCATGTCTTAAAGATGAAGATGTTGGTTGATTATAATTAATTAACAGCCTAACATTTTGTTATCATCATAATTGATAGTGCAGGAAAATGACAAGAGCATTCTTCACTTCCATGGTTTCAAGCCACATCTGTGTCCAAAACCACAAAACAATGTGCAGTGTTTTATTTTGACAACTCTTTGCAGACCTTACCTTACCATAAAGCTGGGATAATGGAGCCAAATATCGCAGTGCTTGGAAAATCGGGATTTACTGTGGGCCCCCAATTCCCCTGAATCAAAGATGATTGTAGCAAGTCTTAATGTAGGAATGAATGGATGTGAGTCCTTGAAGATTCTGATAGTGAGTCAGCTTTATTCTGGCACATTCCTCAAATTCCTCTTGGTCTGCTCCTTCCAGTCGTAATTGATCGAACACAAGAACAATGCCCAATCAAAAAAACCAAAGAAAACATCTCATGTAAGACCCCCCCTTGACTCAAAATAAGACAGACAGAACTTCTCAGAGCTTGTAATTTCCCAAAAGCAAGGAAAGAGCAGCCAGTCAGCAGGGGTCATTTCAGGGATTCTTCAGCAAAGTACAGAGAGCTTTCCTATCAGGTAACCAGAGGCCCAGAAGCGCATCAGGAATACAACAATGATCTCCTGCATTTGTTCCTGGAGTAGATGCCAGACTATCCGGATCCACAACTGTGAGAAACTGCCATGTAACAGGGAAATTAGCCATATTATAGGCTAAAGATTATGTGGGTCAGGTTTTATAGAGTTTAAATGTTATTTGTGAATTAGATTATAGTAATAAAAGATAGCAATGGAGAGAACATTTGGAAAACTTTGGAGAGGTTGTATAAAGGTTACAAAAATATTCTTCTAAGTTTAAAAAGCAAAGTGAACGTTCTTTTAAAACAAGTTGTTAATTTAGGGCTATTGCTGATGTAGGAGAAAGACCTCTCTTTAATCATAAATCCACTGAGAATGCGTTGGTATCCAAAAAATGTTTCAACTGAGACCATATTTAGCACTGTAAATTACTGGGGAAGATAGGTTCTCGCTTAGTTTATAATGATAAGCCCAAATTTGTTTGTTCTAAAGATATATTTCAATTGAAAACTAGATAGTGCACTTCAGGATGTAAAGCTGAAACAGAGAAGTTACTGAGTGCCTTAATTCAGAATTTTCACGGTAGAATGTGATGCTCTTCTTCTAAGAGTGGGTCAGACTCTGGTACCTCTAAGAATTGTGAGAGATGAACCTGTGTGCATTCACAGACACATTGTGGATGCAAAGGAGGTGATCAGTCTCCAGAGGTCTGGAGCTGCTGCAGATTTATCTCCTGTCTCTCCCATTCAGATATTCCAAAGCAGGTTATTTAGCAGATCTTCTGAAAGGCACAGTAATGCTAATTGCTTGTAACTGCTAATTGCAGGAAATGGATATTCTCACAATTAAATTTGTTGTAACCTTTCTTTTTATACATTTCTGTCCATGTAAGCCTGGACAACAGGAGATGAACCAGAGATACAAATTTAAGGATTTTTTTCTTTCAAGGAAATGCATTTACTCGTAGTCCATTCCACACATGGAAGGGGCAAAAAAATCTGCTGCTTTCCGTAAAATTTGAAACTGAAGGGGCAAGAGTAAATCTTGGTGATTTATTGCCATGTATGTTTTTTTACATGGGGTCTATTAAAGGAGAATTTAGTCCTAACTTTTCAAGTTATATACAGGAGATTGTTGAAAGCTTTTCATGAAAGTTTTTCATTTTAAGTTCTGGAATCACTGCTCACTAAGGAGCCAAAAAAGAAGGAATGTGACCCAGTTGCTAAGTAACAAGTTTCAGTTACTTCCAGATTCTGCAGAGAAGGACTCATACTCAGAAGTCAAGACTAGGGCAGAAAGAGAATGATCAGATTAAAACCTGACTAACTTACAGCAATAAAGGGCTTATATCCTTTCGCAGCAATTTGGGAAGGATTTTACTTTAAAATGTGTATGTTAAATTGGTTCAGTTTTATGTCTCCCATCCAGAAGTGTTTTCCTTTCAGCACTTGGAAAGAGAAACAGGTAATCTCGAGAAGCCTTTAGTCTGACTTGTGTTCATCATTCCTTATTTTTTAATCTACCTGTGACAATACTCCAAACAAAGATATTCTGGTTGTATTTCTTAGCAGAAAGAGAACGTATGTGACTTTTAGCTACCTTCAGTATTTACAACTTCTGGTTTGATTCTTGCTGTTCTAAGCCACGTTTCTTATATTTAGTTTCACTCTGAAGTTTTCTAATTTAGCTTCAGCAAGGAAGAGTTTGTAGAAATACTTTGTTCCTGTTAATTGTCAAATGCTGGCTTTCTTATTTTCCCCTAAGAGTTCAAAATTCCGTTCAGAAGTTAATTTCCTGATCAAAATGTTTTCTTACGTTAAAAGTATAATAATTTTCTGTCTTCCAATTAATAGCAATTTCTTGAAGAATTTTTCAATCAAAAGACCAATAGCAATCAGACAATATTATAAAATCTACTTGAATTATTAGGTAGAGTAGAAGTAAGTAGAGACTTACTTTCTCTACTTGGAAAATAAATGTCTTGGTGTTTAGTTGGCTTCTGTATAGCATGAGCAGTCTATGTCCTGTGGCAATTTTTTATTCCATCATGAATTCTTAATTGAATTTGCAAAATAGAGGTTTTAATTTTATTTCATGAATAATCAGATTTTCATATCGATGTAGCTGCTGAAAGTAAAAATGCAGGAAGGAAGAATGGCAAGTGGTACGGACCACACATCAAAGTCTTGACAAATGTATCAATGAGTGTTCACAAGTAAACATAAACTAATAAAGTTGTCTCTTTTTACTTAACTTTGCACTGTCTTATTAACAGGAAATAACCCTAACTGGAGGTTATCAACATAGGTCATATTCCCAAGTTCCACAACAAGAACATGTTGTTACAGTTTGGCATCCAAACTGAATAAATCTTTCTGTTTCATTTCCTTCTTTTATTACAGCTTCGTATCACATTTTATAAACCAGGGTAAATGTTAATATTGGCAGTGTACAGTGTTGGTGTCACAGCACAGAATTTGTTCTTTGTAAATATTTTTGTAAAATACAGCCTGTCCTTATCAGTGTTGTGTTTCTGTTGTGGCAGTTGGTGTTGAATTTTGTGTGTTCAGGAGAACTGGGGGAGAATTGAAAGCCTGATGGCTCCTCCAGCCTGGGACATGCAGGAAGAACAGCGTGGCTGATGCTGTCCTTGGGTGCCTTTGACTCCTGATTCTGATGGATCTCAGTCTATAGCTTGTATGACAGAGGTTTTTGAGCTTTACTGGGCACCACGGCCTGAAGGTTCACTGTGTGAAAATATTGATGAGAAAATGGTTGTATAAAAAGGATTGCCAGGGAGTGATCAGTTAAAAATGTTTATTCTTAAGGAAACCCTTGTTACTTGTTTCAGGAAATCGAACGGTTGGAAAGTAAATTAAATCAGAGCCCAGAGAGGTGGCAGCTTTTGTGGGAAAGGGTCAAAATGAATCTAAAAGATGACACCAGACAAGACAATGTAAGTAGAAAAAAGCTTGTCCAGTAGAATAATTCCATTCCTGCTGTATAGGCTACCTGGGGCACTGACAAATTCACTGTATTTCTTGGAGAAAAATACTGCTTTTGAAAAACTGAGTATGTTGTTCTAACCCATGATACTGGCTTTTCATTTCTTCATGTGGAAAAATGTATTTTTACTTGTGCTATTTATCTCATTGCTTTTCCAGGGTAGATTAAGGTATACAGATAAAATGAGCATTTTACTAATGCACAAATGTATGATTTTATATATTTAAGAGATTCCTGAAGCACAAAAAAAGCTGAGTTCCTGAAAGTAGCCAGAAGGATATCACAGGTTTTCAGGGATAAGTAGAGATATTTCCATGGCTGAATGGAGTTATAGTTTCTAAGTAGATATAGGAAATATTTGTGCTTGTGTTTCCAATTCCTGACTGTGGTAGCAAGAACAGCTGCCAATATAGATACTTTCTAAGTCAAAGGCTGCCTCTTTGCTCTTGATGTGCACCAGTAATAATGCTAGATACTGCTTTTTGTGAGCTTGGCCTATGAGCTACTGTATCTGTAGAGTGTTGACATTTAGATTAGGACCAAATTCAGGATCCCTCTTGTTCCAGATTATTGAGATTCTACTAAAATGACATGGATCTGTAAAGTAGCTCTTGGAAGCTGTAGTTTTTCCTTTCCCCCCTTCCTTCCCTTTGAAATCAGGGAAATTTATTGTATCCAAGTGTCTGTTTAGTTTTAGATGCTTCTGAGAAAGCAAGGGGAACACTGTTCAACGTTATGTCACTGGAATATATTGAAGCTTTTCTGAAATACTGATTTCTTACACCTTGTGAACCCTTCTGCTCAAGGAATGCAGAGAATTGCCATCCCTCTGGCTTCTTCTCTGAGCACTAACTTGCATTAGGAAAATTCTTTTTGGCCTCACAGTAGTTCCCAACTTACATGTTGTATATTATCAGTATAGCACCGAGACAGTCTCACAATGCAAGACACATTGCATTACCTTTTTTCTCCTATTTCCCTCTTTTTCAGCTCCGGAGACATCCTTCTGGCTCCTCAGGGATGATGTCACCTAATCTACATTCCTATCAAAAGAGGTCTTTGTTGGAAATACCCGACAGTGGGCTGGGTGAGGAGCAGAGTTCAAGCATCTCTCCCTCTAATGGAGTAGACAGAAGAACAACGACGCTGTACAATCATTTCACATCAAAGAATGATGAGAACAGGTAAACTGAATAATCAGGCAGCATTTATGAATATTTGATTAGATTGGTGCAAGTCTCTGCCTTAGGAAGAGATGCAATTTTCATGTGCACAGAATGTTTTGTGGATACCTTATTTCTTCTTTTTGGGTTTGATTACATTTAGTTGTCTCAGTGGGTGGGCCTCTGTCTCCTACCAGCATCCTTCACCCTTCCCTTTCATTAGATGCACAAGCAAATTGTAGCTGAACATTTAATGCATCCAAAGTACTAAAAGGGTGTTTTATCAGTGTATCACAGTTACCAACAGCTAAACTATTGGTTTAAATGTTGCTGGTTTTCTTGCAGGAAAATAAATGTTCAATATGTATGTGGTCATTTTGGGGCTTTTATTTATCAGCAGTATCTATATTATGGAATCACATGCCAGCTGTATTTCCTGTCCCTCTCAGATCTTTTGAAGGTACGCTGTACAAAAGAGGAGCCTTACTAAAAGGTTGGAAGCCTCGCTGGTTTGTGCTGGATGTGACAAAGCACCAGGTAAAACCTTTTCAGATAATGGACTTTTTTTATTATTATGTTGCTCCTTTTTCATTTACTAGGTTTGTATAGATTGGTCTTACAAACAGTATTAGTAATGATGTTTTTCAGATGTGATGTGTGCTACATCATCCTAGACCTATCTATGTTTGTTTTGTGTGTCTTGTAGATGATACAGAATTCTGAGCAGACAGAGGGGTTTTAGTATTTTGCCTTTTGTTTTTTAGAAAAAGCATATAGGAGTGTTTCATAAAAATATATGAGAGTATTTTAAAAATACACAGGAGTATTTTAGATTAGTCATAGTCATGTAAGTTTAGTAGGAAAATTATTCATAAGTGTTCTACCTAATCATTGTACAAAAAGGAGCCCCAAAACCAGACATCTGTTGGTCTATCCAATTTACAATGTATGCCAGAATTCTGCAGTAGAAATTTATGGTCTCGTGTACTTCAAATAATGTTGGGTCATCGGGCAGTGAAATATTCTGAGCCAAATATTCCACACAGTGGGGGTCGTGACTTCTCAGACTCATGGATGCTTTTGTTTAAAAAATATTAATTTATTACAGTCAATACACTTAACAATATGTAATATAGATAAAGACAGGCATCTCTTGAAATGCTGAGTACTTTGAGATCAGTGTGCTAAATACCAAAAAATGTGCTGTTTGTAATTATTCTTCCTGATACATCCTGTGTATCTTATATATAGGAGAAAATGTTCATTTTGCAGGAGAAAAAAGTACTTTCACATTTTTTGTATAACCAAATATCCTTCTGAGTATGATAGATGCACGAGTAATATAGGTCAATCCTAGCTGGAATTCTGTTGTTTGACCTTTGCTGTGAAAGTTTGTGTTGCTGTTCTGCATTGGTTTATGGGAATTTGTTGGGGTTTTGTTGTGGGGGGTTTTTTTGGAACATGTTTGCATGTTGAAATGCAGTTTACAGAGTGATTAATATCCATATCAAAGTGTCTTTGCAAGGAGAAAAAAAAAAGCACAGGCTTCATTCAACCACTACGTTCAGTATAGGAAAATGTGAGCTTTCTATGTGGTTTATAATTACCTAAAATTACTCTTAAGTTTTTGCAGCTCACTTTAAATTCTTGAAATACAGAGAATAAATGTTCTGTCAACAGCTTGGTGAAGTAAAGCTTTTGTGTTAATTTTATGTAATGACCACTGAAGAAATGGTTCTGCTTTCCTGCCTCACGCGTCCTCTGCCCAGAGCAATCCATGACTATTTGCTTCTCTGCTCTGGAGCTCTGGTGACAAAATACTCTTCCCCCACCTCCTCAGCTCCCAGTAATATTTGTGCATCCCATTCTTACCACTCCATGCCCCCAGGCTGTATCCAGGAAAAGGGAATTAAAGTGAAATGTCCATCTAAAAGCATGTCTGGATTTTCTTTTCTCCTGTGTTTCAGCTGCGATACTATGACTCTGGTGAGGATACGAGCTGTAAGGGACACATAGACCTTGCAGAAGTGGAAACTGTGATTCCTGCTTCTCCAACAATTGGAGCCCCCAAACATGCCAGTGAAAAGGCATTTTTTGATGTAAGTATATCTGGTCTTTACTTGATCTTTATGTGAAACTTTTTTCCCTTGGTGTGTTTAAGCTACTGCTTCCAGTCCTGCTGGAAGGTGTGAGCTAGGAAGGAGATGTTGTGCCATCCCGAGACAAAAAATTTTTATGTAGCTGGCATCACTCTCAACAGCAATAGTTCAGAAGTTGTTCATTCAGACCCAATCAGCACATTGAGTACTACAGTTTAAAGTTTGCAGGTTTTCTTTTCCATGTGCTGACATGTGTCTTTGTGTCCTTGTTTTTGCTTTGCAGCTGAAGACAAATAAACGTGTGTATAATTTTTGTGCCCAAGATGCACAGAGTGCTCAGCAATGGATGGACAGGATCCAGAGTTGCATTTCAGATGCTTAGAAAGGAGAAAAATGTTCCATGGTAAAGTCCTGTTTAAAGCACCTCTTCCTGGAAGAAACTGAGTTCTGGAATGTTACTGACAACACAACCCGCCTTCCTTACATTTCAACCATAAAAGTTCATAATAAGTTCTTTTCTGTTTAATAATTATAACCACTGTAACTGCTATTTTTTTCCTCCAGGGAGGACTTGGAAAAATAATAATCCATTTATCCTGAATATCCTCTTTCTTCAGTACAATTCCTAGCTATAAAAGTGGGCTGTATTTGCACTATCATCTAATCCTGGTTTTCTCATTTCAGAGCTATTCTGTTAGGAAACCTGTCCAAAGGAAAGTGTAGAAATCTTCCCTTCAGAAAGAAGTGTATTTCCACTTTCTTTAGATTTTTAAGCAGAATGTTCTTATTTCCAAGCTAGTCATGAATAAGAGGGAACATGTCTACAATTCCTAAAAACAAATAAATAAATGAAGCTTGTGAGTCCAGTGACATACACACCAGGGTTGCCAATGTTTATAGACATTTGATATTTTTAAAGACCAAAAAAGTGAAATTGCCTGATGCCAGACTTTCAAGTGTCTTTTCAGTGTGCAGGTCATTCTCTAATCTCATGCTCTTCTGAGTGCTTCTGCAATGTTGTTATGGAATTTCGAATTCTAGGGATTACCTGAAGACCATAGCACTTTTATTTTAGATTCTGTTTGCAGTTCCAGTGGGATAAACGAAAGAAAACTGGCTGACACTATCCTGGAGCAATGGAAAACAACAAACTAGGAATTCAGTAGAAGGATCTCTTGTGTGTGAGTTGTATGTGTTAATTTATATGCTGTTCTGCTCACTGTAAAATAAAAAATAACGAACATGATAATGCACTAAACAATGAAGCAAGCACTTGCACTGAAATCTTTACAATGCAGACATTTTGCAGGACAGAGGTAAGTTATTTATAGCAGAACAAAACAAAACTAGCTAGTTAACAGCATTTACAGATATTAAATATGTACATAATCAAGTTTGAGGTGTCGTGATTTGATACTTTTTAAACATTTTTTTGCACATTAATTGGAAGACTTTATAGATTTTTACTTTTGATGAACTTGTGTTTGTTCTGCTTAAAATCCTGGCGAAGCATTTTTAATAGCCCCAAATTAGTAGAAATTTTACAGTCTACAAATAGTGAGGACTTTTGAGTAGAATATGTAGGTAATTAAGCCATTGTTTTTACTTTGAAATGTTAATATGTTAAATAGCACACTAATATTACAAAAGGTCTGTATATATGATTCACTATTTTCTCATTTTTCCAGACGTTCTGCTTGTAATTTAATGTCAGCCTAACCAAACTGACTATACTTACAAGATTTTTCAGTTATTAGATTTTGTGGGTTTTTTTATAACTAATGTATTTTGTCAGAAAGGAACATAGATTTCTCACCACACACAATAGGAAATGCAGCTGTTTTTAATGCATTTGCAATTTCAAAACAAAAATATGAAGGATTTTTCTAGCATTTTTCAATTGACAAATTTCCACCTGTGACAATGGTGTTTGCACATTTGTATTTTTCTTTGTATATGAAGTACTTTTATATGTACTTTGTAAAATACTGATCCTGTTCTTAGGTTATATGAAGATATACATACCACTGCTTATTTTGTAACTAGTTAATTTTAACTCTTGTATGTTATGTGATATATGTATGCTAACCATCTTGGAATAAATACACTCCTTAAGGAAAAGTAAAACCTTTCCTTCTACTGTAAAAGAGAAAAAAGCAAGACCCACCTGTTGAAATATTCCACGGGCACAAGACAAATCCTTATTTACTCTGTATTAAGAATAGTGAGTGTATTAAAAACTATGTGGTCTTTTGTATACTTGTAAATATTCTTACCTAAAAGTTGCACTTGGGCATCCCTAACTCAAACACTTGTCAACAGTAGCACTAAAGAAATCAGAATTTAAAGCAAAATTATCATTCTAACGAGTCTCAATGTATAGCCTTTGCCAAAAGGCTAAATACGTGTAATGTTCATACTAAAGTCTTTGAATAATGATGTTAAATATATTTTTTAAAAAAAAATTCTATATGGTATTGCAACATAAGTCAACTGCATACTTTCACCCTGAGACGTATCTCACTCGTATCACCTTACGCGAAAATTATCTAGTTCCCAAAAAAGAAACTGTCAAAAAATGGCAAGGTCTTACTTGTGACTGTGCATCTAAATGGGATTCCTGAGTGTGGTGTGGGATAGCAGAGTCCAAACGGAAAGGGAACGTGTGACGGAGGTAGGGGACCTGGGGCAGTTCTGGGATGCTGTGGTGCTTAGATGACGTGGTTTGCATATTGAGCTTGGCATGGATGCTAATGTTGCCTTAAATGTTGATCTCAGTTTTTAGTGTCTGTATTGATGGAAAATGGACTTGAGCAACTTAACTTAAAAGTACCCAAATAAAAGCTGAAATGAGAGATGTGATACTTGTGGTGTCTGTGTAAGGAATATGCAAGGGAACGGTAGAAAAAGGCTCTTGATGTGAAGGCACAAAGTTTGCAGTGTCCCTGGGGGGTCTCTCCTCTGCAAAATAAATATTCCAACAGAGACTTGGAGAAAATGTGGCGAAATCAGCACAGCTTAAGCTACAGGATTTGCCAGGGTGTTTGAGTTGTGCCAGCAGCAGCAGCAAATTAGGAACCGAGAATTTGTTTGGGAAAAGTTCTGTGTACAAAAGGATTCAACTTCATATTCCATGAAAGTTTTCTGGAAAAAGGAGCCCATCGAGGAGTTGGGGATGAGGCAGATGTGCTCCCTGTGCTGTGTCACATCGCTGTTCCCATACTGTGTATCAGAACGTCCCTGCTGTAGAAAGGAGAATTACAACAGGCCTTACATAAGGGGAGAGGATTGTTTGCCCTTCTCAGTGTTGAGTAACAAAACATCCACGGCGTAGGTGGAGGAATGAAGCGAGTTGAAGCTTTGAAGAGCTGTTGCTAAGGTATTATATCAGTGATTTCTCTTTCCTATCTAACAAGTGTTTTCTATAAAAACCCTTGCTTTTGATAGAGCCTTAGAATTACTACACTAAAAAATAAAATACTTAGCATGCCACACATGTGGGTCACCGGTTATGTAATGGTACACAAACAGCTAACAGACCCAAGAACAAATGTTCAAAATTTTGTGTCACATCCCACACACATTATTTGTATCTGCTATTTTGTGAATTTCAGACATAACAAAAATGTGGTGGTCTTGTCCAAATACTGTCATTTTGCCTTTTCATCCTGTAATATTCTTGGAGTATGTCGAAGTGGCTGCACCACATTTCTCATTTTTCATATTTGTGATCATCCAAATATTTTGTCTGTTCATGATTATCCTGTGGTTGCTTTGGAGAGTCAGAAAACTGAAATTAATCTACCCATTCCCCAGTTATGCTGAAGTTCATGCTGAGTATCACTGTCGCACCTACTTTCTGTATTTGATCAGTTTCTTCCCCAGTTTTGGCTACTGTGCAAGCCAAGGGCAGTGGTAGCATCCACATTCTCATTTAGGAAATTCTCATCTTTGAGTTTTTTTCCCATCCAGTTTTTCATTAACTGACTGTCAGTAAGGATGCTGCAAGTTCACTGTTGTTTCCTCTCTTCACTTACCAGTCATCATCCAGTGGGAAATTACATTTTGTCCAGTTTCAGCTTGCATCATATAGTTCAAGATTCTTCCTTGCTCTTAAAATTTTGCCTAGATGTCAAAATTTGCACACTTATGAATAGGAAATGTTGCGTGATTTTGGCACATTTACTGTTTTTCCATTGTCTGCTCTTCGGTAAAGATGTTGTGCTTAAGTGTCTTCTAGGAGATTCATGGAGAGCTGATGCTTGTATCTGTAAAACAGGCAATAGTAGGAGATGTAAATATTTAGGCTGAAAGGACCTCAGTGCTATCCTGGAGGGGATACGAAGGGAGCAGTTGTTTCAGGTATTAAATAGTGCTCCTTCCTGCCCCTGTACTCACCCAGAAGAACCTGAGGCATTGTCTTGATTTAATTTAAGGTTTATTTATTAATGTCCCGTTTATCAGTGTGTATTGAGCAAATACCAATGAATATGGTGTTGTTTAATGAATTTCTCTCACTGTTCAACTCAGAATTCTTGTAATTCAAGCCTGTCACTGAACAGGACCACCAAAACTTGGTAGTGTCCATTTGTGTTAAAGTCTCTATTAATTGTCCAAGATTTATACAAGGTGCAATATCTCCATTCACGTCAAGACCGCCAGTAAGTTTGAAATGATAACTTCATAAAATTGTGTGTAATTGTGAATGAAGCTCAATGTAGCAAGCAATAGTGCAGGTAAAATCACTCTCAGGTTTAAATTGCATGCACAGGCTTTGCTTATGTTGAAGAGGTTTTGTGCTATCACAATAGTTAAAACTTCCTTTTACTTCTGCTGTGCTCACATTATCCCCCGTGTTAAATATCTTAATGCAGTAGTTGAAGCAAGTGCTTGCACTAACTTTTCATTTAAAAATATATTGACTATGTAGTATAAAGCATTCAGATCTTTGCAGTGTTTCATGCAAGCAAGCGATTTAGGATTGGAATTTGAAAAAAAAATTAAGAGAGTGCTGAAATTGCCATTGATTTTTGATGAAGTTGGGCAGCCTATTTTTCTGAGATGCCTGTAAGATCCTTTTTACATTCTTTTTAAGTTTTCAAACAGCTCACATTTTCAGTCCCTCCTGAATTAGTGTAATTCATGTATGTGCTTTAAAGTAAAATGAAATTAAATTCAGAAATATCTTCTGCTTTTCTTACTTAAAACAGCTAGTTTTCTTCATCTTTAGAACTGTTTTCTGACCAAAAACCAGCCAAAATTTAAGTCAAAATTAACTTGGTTTCTTCCAGTTCAGGCCCCTGACTGAAAGGAAAGCTTGCAGTGAGTCTGTATCTGGTATAAGTATGTACAAAAAGCTGGAAATTATCCCATCAAGTGATAATGAACCAGAGCCAGGAATAAACTGGGGAGCTGGTTTTGGTCTGTGGGATGGTGTCATTGACCACTGTGTGTGTGATGTATGGTAGCAGTGTCAGGACAGGCTGTAGGTCTTCTGACAGTCCCAGAAAAGTATCATTCTGTTGCTACAGCAATCAGACATCTGGTTTTAACCAGGAATGTCTATGTTTTGCATGCCCTTCTTCATGCATAGGCCTTTGAGACTTTGTTTCTTCAGTGACACAAATTTCTGGAGAGAAAATAATTTTTCAGATAAACTCATTTTATCAGTTATTGTTTCAGTTGTTAAAACCACACAGCTGACCACACAGTGGCAGATGTGACAAGTTTCTCAGCCTAGGAACAAAGCACAAACACATAACTATTTCCTGTGATGCCGAATGTGTTTTAGTTCAAAGACTACTGCACACAGGTTTGTGTCATGCAACCAGATTTGCCATTTTTGCTATCAAAACTAAATTGTATTGCTGTCAATAAGGTCATGCATACCCTACCAAAGGGCTATGGACTACCACTGAATTCTTTTATTCTTTTTTAGCTGTTGTCTGATAGGCCTCTATTTTAAAATATTTCTCCCCTGGCCTAGGTCACTGCATGCCTGTTGCCTTATGGTGTTCAGCTATTTCCTGGAAACACGGTTCTGTGCAACTTCCCCACTTTATCTTTTCTCAGACCTGCTCCATTTCACAGTGAAACATTTTGCATATTTAATTCTTTTAAATTAAATTCATACAATACTTGAGATAAGGACAGCTTTCCTTGTTTCATGATAGTATCTCAAGAAAAGTGATAACTTTATTTGAAAAATACGTATGTGCAACCCAAACAGACAGAGATCCTTCAGTTTATATTGGGGTTGCAGCCCAGTGATTTCTGTTAATTTTCATTATCAGTTTGAGTTACATGAGCGTGTGATGAGGCCTCCAGTGACACTCGAAACTACAAGTGACTGTATTACTGCTCTCATTGGAGTATGTTAGAAGTTAGGATTTCAGGGAAAACTCTTCTCAGCAAGCCAGGATGAACAGAGATTATGAAAACTGTGGATGTCAGGAAGTAGAGAAGGGCAGGGGAAAAGCAAGCCCTGGCTGGTTGCTGGTGCCTGACACAGCAATGGGTTGGTGCCCGTGTAAAGCAGAGATGAAGACAGCAGATGTGAGCAGCTTAGAGCATACTCAGCTGTTAGACACAGGATCAGAGCATTAGACAGGAAAAAGGCAGTGCCTGTGGCAGAGTGGAGTGTAGGAAAGCTCACGGTGCAAATGGGAAGAGCTGCAGGTAAGCAGGCCCTGGAAGTGGGTCCCATACACCCACAGCTCCAGCAGCAAAGGAAGGCTTCCCGTCTCCTTCGCTTTCTACTGGGCTGTTGCTTTATCTGCTCCCCAAAACCTCCCTCTGCACTTGTCTCACTCCCTGTTTTGTTTTGACCTGTACTTGTCTGATCATGTCTAAATTTAGCAGAGAAATTTTTGAGAAGCAAAGATGATCCATGTTAGCTCATCCCCTAGGGGTGACTGGAATACTTGCAGGTGCTCTGATATGCTGCAAGCCAAAAGGGAAAAGCTCTTTGTTTTTTCCATGTGCTCTGAAACTAGTGGCTAGTTCGAGTTGTACATCTATATTTTGGAATTTTGGGGAGCAAGGTAATGGGGTTGGTCACTGAGTGTGGTCTGCTGGGCTGCCCTAAGGGATAACGCTGGATCTGAGCCTGGATTTCAAACACCCTCAGCATTTGACATGTGATTATCACTCTTAGGAATTAGATTTAGCAGCACTGGGGAAAGAGGTTAACGTGAAGCCAACATCAAGTATGCTGAACTCTGGTCTTTGGAAATACCATTGCTAATGTTGCTATCAGTGTATTTCCAGGAGAACATCAGAGCTTTGTTTATCAAGCGCCGACTTGGCCAAATTATTATCAGCTGCTGGAGATGGGTACAAAGGATGCACTGTCAAGTCTCTACTTGAATTTCCAAATTTGGGCCCTTCTTTCCATGATGTAACATACTTATCTGCTATATGGGTATTCTCAAATGTGGAATAAATAATAATACAGGATTTTATCTATATAGCAGAATATGGATGCCTTTGCCTTACATTTTTTGCTTTAACCAAAACAGTTTGATTATAAATTTTCTTGGCTTCCTTCAGTGTAGCTGAGCATGAGCTACTGTCAGAGACAGCACAGAAGACAAAATGGACCAGTGGGCTGACCAAAAATTGCTATTATGCTGCTGTGTCCTGTTACTAATTATTGCTAATGTTATTTTGAGATATTATGTAATTAATATTGTTATTTCCTGTAGGACAGAATTCCTAGCAGCTTGAAACACAAATAGCACACCTAAAACGAGTCTCCCTTCGTACATCCACTGAAAGTTACTTCAACCAGAAACCACGTAGCAAACATGCCTGTTCCATTTCATCTGCATAGGGAAAAGAAAAATATATGATAAGGCCATAAAAGTGGGCTCAAATATCAGTGCTAATAAATACTTGAGGAAAGTAATGCTACTTAGAACTGTTGCCTTTGCTGCTCTTAAAGGAACTTGGTAGGTAACACAAACAATTTTTGGATGGCTAATATGTGGTTAAAGCAAACCTGAGCTTCTGCTGCATTAGGTAAAGCTGCTCCTTTTAAAGACAAAAGCCCAGTGACACTGTGCACTTCAACTAGAAATAGCCATACAGCCCTTGAAAAAGAGGACCATTAATATACAGGATTTCTTGCAAAATCAGAAATTATTGTTATCAAAATTTGGTTTGCAAGGCTTGAAGGGAATGGGAAAGGAGAGAGAAACCTGTAGTCCTTTTTTGAGAACAAACGTGGGTAGTAGCCACAGAAGGGAGATGAGTGCTTGGGAAACAAACCCTGATAGCAGCCAACATCTGAATTAGTTGCTGCTGCATTAATACAAATGTGGTACAAAATACTTCTAAATTTTGAGTGTTATCCTGCATTTCTATATCAAATGCAAAGTCCAGGCCTTTATGAGAAGGCATTTACAAATACAACACATGCAAAATAAGAGAAGTATAAAGTAGATCCTAAATCTCTTTGCCCTTGCCTTGTTACACAAGGTAGCATTGAATGAGGAGGAGAGGGGCAGAGGAGTGGGCAGGGCAGCAGCCACACAAAGGGAGAAAATGGGGACTTGTTCTTTACTTACAGAACTTGAAAAAGGCTTCCATACTGCTTGGAATTACACAGGCTGGCAGAGACCCTGGGAGAATGAAACACTAAACATCTCAAACCCAGGAAGGACAGAAACTACCCAACTGTGTTTTTATCTGGGGTCAGTGCATTTGAATTACGTTTCAGGAGCACGGCAACATTTTCTTCTGGAGGAAAAGACTGAGAACAAAATTGGGGTAGAAAAACATGTGATTTGCATTAATGTTACCATTTCAGGATATGTTATTTAGATTGATACTTTGTTACTCTGAAGGGGAAAAGAGGATTGCGGTGAGATGCACAGGTGATTACCACCCTTGCCAGAAGCACCTTCTGGATGGATGAAATGGCAGAAGCCACCGTGTTGCCAGAGCTTTAAACAGGATTCTGCCAAAGGAGGTTCCGAAAGATAAGTGTTGATGGATGGTGCAATTCCAGGAATTATTTTCATCTAGAAACTACTAAAATATGGAAGGCTTTTGAACAGTGGTAGCTCAGTTTGCCACAGTCTTTTAGCATGGTATTTTGGGAATATGATGTTGCTGTGCTTGAGGGCATGTTCTGCTCTGGCCGGTTTGTAGCAGCCTGCATTGGGAAGACATTCACCGATGTCTCTTGTGTTAAAGGACCTATATCTGGAATGAGGAATTTCCTGGTGATTTTTTTGTGTGCCATGTAGCACGTCAACTTCAGCCTGCTTCACAGGGAGCACTGAAGTGCATGGGGTGAGACTGAAATGCCACGATCCAAGTGATGAACCTGGCCCTGGGAAGGGAAGTTTGTGTTTGTGAGTCAAATAATTGTCCCAAGACCAGACGCAGGGCTCGGTCGAGTGTTTGGGATGTGTTGCACTGGTCTCTCACAATAATTTTTATGTTGTTTGTGGATAGTGCGTCCTGCTGGAGCTGATCTCTGTCAGCTCTGAGGTAAATTCAGAGGTGTTTTCCCTTGCCTTTAAGTGGTAACACCTAGAGCTTTGCCAAGTCCTAGCAAAAGCTGCTAATATGCTATAGAAATAGAAACAAGCCAAAAGGTGGCTGCAGCTGTTGTTTACTACATTATTGCACAGTTCTGTTCCATATGTGCCTCTGTGGAAAATAAGTGCTTCAGAATAAGCAAATAAATATTAAACGAACTGGAGAAGATAAGTGAAGCTAACCCACCTTCAGCATCTAATTTCTACATTACACTAGAGCTTTTCTGTATCCAATCCCAACTTCCCAAAGGATTTAGTGTAGATCAGAAATACCTCTGAGCCTAATCATGTCAGTGGAATTCTTCCACATTAAAATAAAATACCAAATATGCACATATGCTAAACGTGTTGAAGTTGTGTAGAATAAAAGACAGTTTGGACATTCTGTTAATGTGATGGAGAATATTTTGATGTTGTAATTTGCTATAAAAGCATGTGTAATTGCTGCATGAGGCACTGAAGTCAGACTGACTGTTCACAGATGCAAACGTTTCCATCTCCCAACCAAGGAGTCTCGACTCATTTTGCATTACAGTGCCTCAGAAAGCACTGATGGGTACTCAGCTTTTTCCTCTGGTTAACTATGTCTTATATTTTATCTGAAAAAATTTCATGCTTCTGCTGTCTCAGAAAATACTTTATTTTTTTAAATTCTGTTACCTTATGAGCAGCAAGAAATCTGTGCTCGGAAGAAGAGATAAGCTATTCCTCTGTTCTGATCCAGGGAGTGTATATTTGCATATTTTGCATTTTGTGCATTTCGTGTGTCACTGACATGCGTGTGACATGCCAATTGAGGCAGAATCTTTTTTACTTGATGTTGTCCATCCAAACAGCTCATGCTAGAAACCATGATAAGATTTAGTGTGTGGCAAACTGGAGAAGTTACCTGCAAGCTGCAGGTGAATTCCATTGAGATGGCTGGTTTGGGAGGCATGGAATAGGATGGGCTGCAGTCAGCCCTCTTTCTCTGTGCAACAGGATGGATACATCATCTTAAAACACTTTTTAAAGATCCCTCGGCTACTGTGTTTTAATGGCTGTAGCAGTAATTTCAGATAAGCCAAGCATCTTCCACGAGATGGATCTTTCCTTGCCTTTCTGCAGCACTTTTGGATGTAGCTGACTCTCAGAAGGGATCAATTGCTCTGCTCCTAAGTGATACTGCGGCCAACTAGAGCATTTCTCTGTGATTACATGAATATAAACAGCATATATTAGATACTGCAGCACTTAGTTTGACTTATAACTAACTTCCTGAATAGCACTGTCAACGATAAAAATATTTGGAACTCTCCATTTTCTTGGCACATTGTTTGACAGGCCCTTTTCTTTGCTGTCATAGGTAGCAAAATTCAGGAAAACGTGCAGCTGAGCAGCTGTCATATACGTGGGACCAGGAAAAAGGCTACTCTTAGTTCCTTTGGTTTTTTACTGTTATTCCTGAAGTCTTTTTCAGGGGGTGAAATTATGGCCTGCTTAACTATTTGGCAAAGTTTGCCCTGAGTTCAGCAAAGCAGAGGTTCCATCCCTCATGAAGGTTATCATATCTGTTAAATTGAGTTTGAGCTCTGGTCACATGGAAACCAGTATTTGCTGTTATTATTAAAGTTGCTTTTCTTTCAGCAGAGTACTTTGGAGCAATGTTTCTGTCCTCTCTGGATTTACCATCATAATTTCCAAAATACCGTGTTCTGGAAAAAGAACAAAAATAATACATGTTAATAACCATGGGATGCTGGGAAACTTCAGATGGGTTTGGAAGTGAGACCATAAATTGCTTTTAATTCTGTGGATTTATGATTTCACAAAAGAAATTATGAGATTGTTTGTTACAAGCAGTAATGAAGATGAACGTATGATGCAGGAATTATTTTCTAGACCAGTCAGCTGGTTGGATTGTAGCTCTTCAGTAATGCAGCAACTACAGAAACTGGTCAGTGCTTCCTATGTAGTGTGGTCTGGTTTTCTGTAAAATAATGCAAAACTCTCATGTCACGGCATTCAGCAGTCCCAAGGAGAGATCTCCCTTAGGCTGGTTATGTTTGCTGTGTTAAATGTGACTCAGTCCTCCAACACTTACCTATAGAGACATGGCTCAAAATAAACTGGTGTAGAGCCATAATTTGTAGTATTGGCTGCAAAATTTTTCCCAGTTATCTCTGGAACTATTCATAAGTAAGGCATATATTCCTAGCTGTCAGGTATGGTATGAGGTGTACAAAATTCATTACTATTGTGTAATGAGCAATTGCCCCTGGGTCAGCAGAGCCCTGAAACTGCCTGCAGACCTCTAATTCTGCCTTTGCCTTCCTTCCTCATGCTGCATGTGCATTCACAGGCACATAAAGCAGACGTCCAGTGGTGCTGACCTCCTGCAAAAAGCACCACGGTGTGCTAGTGTTGCTCTCGGTGCCACTGGACGCTTTAGGATGGACAGCTCCAGTACTGGCAAATGGAGGCTGGCCCAGGGCATAGGACAGGAGCCTGTTCCTGAGGTGAAGGGCAGGGCAGCTCTTCCGTTCCTGTACAGCCTCTTGGATGAGCACAATCATTCACAGCTGAAAAGGAACTTCAGCAGGGCTGTTTACTCTCCATGCTGTGAGAGATCCACCTGGAGAAGTAACTCAGAGACATCTCCCTGTGTCATGATTCAACGCGGGGCCAAACACGATGGATCCCTCCTGTCAAGCTACAGGCCAACCACGCAGCTCCAATCCAAGGAATTCTTCACAAAGTGCGGGGGAGCTCAGCTCAGTTGTTCTGGTTCCAGCCAAACTTCGGTGAAGTCACGTGATGGAAGTTACACTGTTCTATGGCAAAGAAAACCAGCATTCCAAATACTTTGTGAAGCTGGTTGGTGTTTGCATAAGCTCGAAGGGCTGTGCCGTGGGACGTAGGCCCTGTTCCAGCTTGGTTGCCAGCACGGTTTGCCAGCGACGTTTTTGCTGTGGGAGCAAGACATGCAATGCTTTCAAACTCAGTGTTGCCAGTATTTCTCTACCTCAGAGCCTTCAGATGGACGTGTGTCATATGGTTTGCATTGAAATATTATTTGCATTGCACTTCATATGGTTTGCAATGCACCTCCTGCATTGCTGTCTGTTTAGACACGGCTTTGTATTGGTCAGTGCTGGGGTTCCATTTAAGTTTTCAGGGCTATTGTTACAGTGTGTCACAGATAAAATTGCTTTGTCAAGACACCACAAAAATGCTTCTGTGTCTTTGGCGTCCGTGCTCGGCATGCTGGAACCATTTCTTTAGTTCACATTTTTTTCCTTTTGTGTATCCACTATTTAGAATGTGGAAACAGTAGCACATCTTCCTTTTAACTCTGGTTTTGGTAAAGTTATAAACATTCCTTCTGAAGGGTCTGTGGCTCTGTTCATTGGAAAGAGCCCTAGAATGATTTGTGTTAGGAAGGACCTTAAATATCATCCAGGTCCATCCCCCGTACTATAGACAGCACACCTTTCTCTAGACCAGGTTGCTTAAAGCCCCATTCAAGCTGGCTTTGAATGCTTCCAGGGATGGGGCATCCACAGCTTCTCTGGGCAACCTGTGCCAGTGCCTCACCACCCTCACAGTAAAGAATTTCTTCCTAATACCTAATTTAACCCTGACCTCTCTCAGTTTGAAGCCATTCCCCCTTGTCCTGTCACTACATGCACTTCTAAAAAGTCCTTTCCCAGCTCTCTTGTAGCCCCTTTGGGCACTAGAAGGTGCTGTAAGGTCTCACCAGAGTCTTCTTTTCTCCAAGGCTGAACAACCCCAACTTTCATGTTTGATAATTTTTTCATTTTTCCGAAGACACAAATAAAGAGATATCATGAAGTTCAGCTTCATGATTTCAAACCAAACCAATCCAAACCAAAGCACATCCACAGAGCAAAATAATAGCTTTTTCTTATGTAAAGAATTTGCTCAAGCCTACACGGCCTCGAGCTGAGTATGAATTATTTGTGTATTTAACCCATGGAGAATGGAACCAGTTCTGGATGTGCTAACTGAAACTACTTTTTATAGGGGGACAAATGGAAGATCTTGTGAATTGGGAAGCAGAAACCACAGAAAATTGTACTGTGTCTTTTTTCCTGTCCTCTTTATCTGCTTTTTATCTTAGCAGTCAATTATCTCAGGAAACAACCACGTCTGTATCCCACTATGAGATTTGAGGAAGCTGAAACACTGCAGCGGATTCTGTAAGTGAGGAACATGACACAAGGGCCTGCAACTGTTCATGGATACAGAGAAATCTCAAGAGGGAGCATCCCACGCCTGCTGCTCAGCAATAGGGACAAATACTCTGTCCTTCTGCCTTTTCCATAACAAAATACTGTTGTCCATAATACCAGAGAGCATTTGCAGTCTCTAATGTCCTACAAAATTATGCGCCAGGGTCAGGCTTTCACTCTTGCAATGTGATAGTTTACTCCTACATTTTTTTCATAGTTATCCAGATGTTCTACTTATTCTGATTATCCTGAGTTTCTCATCTTGTTGTCGTTATCTAGGGAAGTTCTTGGCTTGACTAAAGCAAAACTTTACTCTCTGTGCAGTTTTTCTGGGTGGGCATTTCCAAAGTTTTGGTGTATTTCAAAATTATTTATGTCCCCTTGTTCTAGATCTTCTGGATCTGCTTTGTGCAGTAAGACCACAAATAGTGTGGTATATTTTTTCACTCTGTGCACAGTTATCTTTTTGTGTGCTGTAGTTTAAAATACAGAGGAGCTCTCCTGATTTACAGTGAAAGTGACTGCCACTTTGGGGTTGTGATTCTTTTTCTTCTCGAGACTTCTTTTCCCTTCTTAATATGGAACAACCTTTGAACTGCAAATATGACCTTATAGGAGTTGAGTGCTTGGATGAGAGGGATTTGGGTGTAATTTTTGCTTGTTTTCATTGATGTGAGGCTTTTTGTCTTTAGGAATCTTATTAGAGAGACACTCTTGACCTAAAAATTCCTTTTGCTGTTAATAATATCTCTGCTGTAATAATATCTCTGCTATAGAGCATTTATGACAGTGCTGCAATATTTGGTTTGCAACCAAACTCCTGCTCTTGGGAAGATGAACATTCTATTTAAATACCACTGGAAGTTTTTGTTTTACTACACTGCCCTGGAGTATAACAAACACTGTATAGATGGGAAGCTAAAAGCAAACGTTTTGAGAGTTTAGCTTTATGAATGTCTTCCTAAATGAATCCTAGGACTACGGAGTATGTTTCTTAATGCTTTCGAGAGAATTCCTAGAAGTTACTTTGGATTTTTAGACAATGTCCTTCAGAAACTTCTGCAAAATATTCAGATACAATATAACTTTCATATTCATGAGTGAAATTCACTGCATGCTGTTGAATAGGAACAACTAATCCTAAATTCTACCTCTGTAATTCCTAAAAAACACAGGTTTTCTGAACACTCAAACCAATTCCTATTAACTTGCTCCTCAAGTTTCCCAGATGTCATATTACAGATGGCAACTCTTTGTTTTTATGCCAAACCATGAGGTATCTGTAAGACTGGATTCCAAAATATCAGTGCTATTGTGGAATATACATCAAATTTGGGCAGGGGGAAGGGAGGGAGAGAGGGAAAGAGGGACTGCTTGAACCTAGTTTGGTTTTGAAGGACCTCACACACTCATGTGACCTTTGGTAATAAACTGAGTTTAGCTCTCACTGATAATATTAAATAATGCTGATCTAACCTTGTCTAGACCTAGGAGGGTTTTTTTTCTCCCCACTCCATGCCCCACCCCCAAAGATAAATGTATTGTTACACTGGGTATGGGTATTTATGCTTCAGCAGTGCCTTGTGAAATCTTCCACAGTGAGGTTTATTCAGGAGCAGACCATCTGAACCTAATTCAGTTTCTTGTTTTCAATTTGTTCAGGAACTATTATTCTAAACTCTTCAATGTGGAAATAGTCATTGGCTTTTGCAGTGTTCTAACCTTGTCCTCTTTTTGCCTCTTTTAGTAACCTCATTTAATGAACTATGTTTCTTGCTGGGATATGTGATTAGCTGTAGCTCCCTCCTTCTCCAGTGCTTATCCATGCCAGTTCCCTTAACGTTCATGACAGAAACAATCTTCTTTCAGAGCCTCTACCTGCAGCCCAGCTTCCTCTCTCAGCTCTGTGGGCAGCTAGCATCCACTCTGCTCAAAAGCAGGAGGGACAGGAGCACAGCCATGCTCCACTTCCTTCCCACTATTTTTGGGACTCGATGACTCTTGTGAGTCCCTTGAACTCAGCATATTCTGGGTGAAGCAGCCTTTAAATTTCAATCACCCTGCACATATTCCTATTTTGACTTAGCTTTGTATGGCTCCTTCCTATGATGGTCAGCCAGAACAAGCAAAACTTTACGATGTACCATCTTCCAGCAGAGTTCTCCAGAGTAATCCAGGGTGTTACAGAGCTGTTCCTGCACAACACTGCAGTGCTTGCTATCAATCCCAACTTTAACTGGGCCTCCCCAAGTGTTGCTTTCCTTTGAAGCCTGCTAAGCAGTAAAAAAGGATGTGGCATTGATCATGTTGGTACAGGACTACCTAGACATGTGGAAAGTCTTCAGGTACTGTCTTGGTTAATTTTGGTCAGTGCCCAGTTCCATGCTGACCTCCTGAGCCATTTGTGCTCCTGCCCTCAGCTGCACCCCTCATCTGGGGCTCGCTTGTACCTTGGTGTCTGAATAGGACTGATCTTGTGAGCTGGTACCAGTGTATGTAATGCCTTCCAAAAAAGCTTTCCCAGTGTAGCCTGGTGGTTTTCAAGAACATTTTCTACTACAATCTGAAATGCAGCTTCAGTACAGTTTGCTTCTAGTTTTATTCTGGTATCTTTTTTTTAAGGGTAAGCCTCAGATATCTTGTGGTCGATTGAGCATAAATGCCTTGGCCATATCAGCACAGGGAAGTGCTGCTCCGATTTATTTATACTTTGATAACAAATTTGGAATTGTTTTTAGCTCTCCATGGGGCCCTAATTGTAAGAATAGATGAAAATGCAAATGTTCCCGTTCAAAACAGCAGTAAATATGTTTTTAACTTGTTAACTCAAACAGAACTCAATTAGGGTAGACATGTATTTACTGCTGTCCTGGACTGAGGTCAGTGAGACCTGGCACTGTCAAGTTTAGTTTTTGATTTGGTTGCTACAAAATTATTTATATAAGTGAAAGAAAAACTTGTTTTTGTCTGGAGTCCTAGGCCTCTCAATGCTCTGTGATTAGTATCTTGGGAGCATAGTTTTCAGTACATTCTACAGGATTTGGTTATAAATCTCTGTCCTTGCACACTTCTTCAAACTACCCTGATGGGTACAAACTTCTGCTTATGCACACCTCCTCTGTTTGAGAGCGTTTACAACTGCTCTTAACTGACTGCATTCAAGTGAATGCTAGAAATGTGCCCCAGATTCATCCAAGCTTTCTCAAAGTTCAGGAATGCTCCTGAACACCTCTGGGGCTTCACCGGGAAGAGCCCATGAAGTTCAAGTTCAGACCCAAATTCTTGGAAAGAGCAGACACCAGTTGAGAGCCCTGTAATAAATACTGGGGACAAAAAGATTCCCAGTCAGAGCCTTGTGGGGGTTCACTGGTAAAGGCTGTAGTTGTTCATCAGGCTGCTTCAATGTGTAGGAATCCCACCTTGATTGGTGAAACAGAACATTTGCTTCCAGGAAAGGAAGCCTGTGAGGGGAAAGCAGAGTCTGGCTGTGCCCTTGATGAGGGAGCTGATCTTGTTATGTTGTGGTTTGTCCAGAGGAGCTCAAGCCTTGTTCTCCGAGGGTGGCATTTTCCTTATTTATTTGTTCTTTGTTTAGCCCTGCATTTTTACGTGCTGGCTGCAGGTCAGCCCCTGCTCAGCCAGCAGCTGCACTGGCCAATTCAGAGTCACTAAACTCAACTAAAATGTTAGCTCGTCTGTTTGTCCCTAGGTTTCCCAGGATTTTCAGCAGTAAATCTGGAAAATGCATCTAATCCCACTGAAGCATTCTCCAGCCTTTCTGACATGAAGGATTGTGTGGTGGCCATTGTGATTTGTGTGCAGCAGTGGAGTCTCTGGGACACAGACCAGTGATTAGGAGCTGTGTGATTTGGGGGGAAAGGGGAGAGGTTGTTTGCTATTTCTGGGTTAGGGAAGGAAGGCAGTTAAACTTCATATTAATGAACTGACTAGAGGAAACAGACCCAAATCCAAAAATCCTGCCAAATATTAACTTTTTGTTGACGGTAGAATTTGTTCAGTTTATACACCTGCTATAGAGGTGCTTTTTATCAGAAGCTGGCTCATTTCCAGAAATGAATATAAGCCTCTGGCCAATAATAGACAGAATAATAGAGAAACAAAAACAAAATCACAAGCAAGTCTGCCCGGTAATGATTTATTCGCATTTTCACCCACATGGAAAGCAAATGTTTTGATTAATTTACGGCAAGTTTACTTCTCTTGTTTTCCTTAACATTTTTCTTTATTATTGGATTTAGGTCTTAATACAAATAGTCTGCTATATATTTAGATATATTGTTTAGTTTATAACAGTGTAATTGGAACGGAAGATGAAATTGAAGATAGCTACTGAGATGCAATAAATTAAAGTTTATCAGATTTGTTTTCAGATCCCTGCTGCCTCTTAACTATGAAACATAGAAAACCAGAATTTCATCTTAATTTTGGTTTCCTTGTCATAGAGCTGGAGGTGCTGACAGAAAGGTTGATGATGGCTGAGTGAACTTAAAAAAAAAAAGAGAGAAAGAGAAATACTGGTGATTCCTTAAGATGGAAGGAAAGGGGATCTCTCCTGCTGTTGTACAATACCTTTCTGTCAGGGTATGGTATGGTACAGGATGGAAGAACTTGGCTCCAGAATGGTCTTGCCAAATAAACCCAAAGGGCATTTGAGGTGTTTGCTGTGACTCCTTGTGAAACTGGACTCCCTTGCAGAGCTGGTGCAGAAAACTAGGAAGGTTCTGTGCAGAAGCAAATGGATAGATATTCCTTGCTAGGCTTTTTTAATTTATGTGTTCTGAACTCCTGGCTTCACTTTGGGACAGAGGAAGATCTTAAAGTGGTATTACTTGAGATCTTACGAGCTGTTTCCACAAAATCTGTGCAGTTGTGCGTTTCCTACACCGGACTGAGCACGTTGACCCTTGGGTGCTTGCCTTTGGAAAGAGGCACAAGGCATCCAGGCTTACCTCTGCTGTCCAGGACGGGCTGAGCAATCCCCACCACCTGCTCCCATCCACCGGAAGTAGCGCTAATTTATTGAAGTGAACGGCACATCTGACTCTCCTGTTTGCTGTCGGAAAAGCTGGATCCTATTTTCCATGGCCTCACCCCTCCTTCCACCCCCACTCTCTCCTCCTTCCCCCAGAGGAGGACAGCGCTGCCATACGGCATAGCAATCACTGCAAGTGGCCAGTTCAGGACAACTGGAGAGGAATTTGAGCCATTACTGGAATTCTAATCTCAGACTCTTCTAGAAAAGAGCTTAACAACTTTTTGCTTGTCCTCTTGGGTCTGATGTTTGACAGGAAATGAGTTTGAAGGGTTCAGGAGCAGGTCACAGAACTCGCCTTGCTGCCAGCTGCTCTGCCGACCTTAACAGTGTGTTTGCAGAAATCTGATACGCTTGCTTATTATTAAAGCCTTTTCTCTGAGAAAAGTTACTTCCAAAGCCAGGTCCTACCAGACGTATTTCTAGAATATTGCATCCTCGCCTCTCTGAATTCTTCTCCACTGACACTTGCTATGACCTAAGACTTCAGCCATGTGAAAAATGCTGTTTTGTAATTCAAGGCAGAGTGAACAATTGTGTTTGCAGGCATGTTTATGTTTGTCTTCTGTAGCACTTACTTTGTTTGTCCTTTTTGTGCCCATCTGTAGGATCTCAAAGAAACTCAGATAGTTTCCCGATCTTGCATAATTAATAAAATACCTCATATACTTCATAAAATACCTCAAATCTGGTCTCAAGAAAACAATTGTAATGGATGGGCTGATTGTTTCCTGTGTAGCAGCTGAGAAGCATATTCCCAAGCAAATTTAAAAATAAAGCAACTTCCATACTTTCTTGGAATCCTATTGGCAAGTCAGTGTTGTTCAGACTAGTACGAAGTTCAAATAGGCCATGGAGACTGATGGCATGTCCCTCTTTCTTCACTATGTTTCTGATTTAGAAATCACTTTCCAAATTAAAAATATCAGAGCAGACAGACCAGATCAGGACGGCGGGGAAGCTCAATAACGGGGCTGTGCTGGCAGGAATATTGCAAATAAAAAGCTGTAGCAGAAGTACTCTTGGTCACCTGCTTTGAGAGTGTTGCATCTTCCCAAGAGAACAGTTCTGCAGCTTTGTGTGTTGTCTTGCAGGAGGACGTGTCTAGGGAATAATCTTTGCACAGAGCCTCTATTTCCAACCCAGCAGGCTTGTTTTTTCCCCTCCTCTTCCTCCTGCCTGAGAAGGTTAGGTGTTCTTGCAAAAATACTTAAGGACATGCAACTAAAGCAACCCAAAATAGGTAAGACTAACTGGCTATATCACTGCATTTTTAGCCTCTTTTTATTTCTCTCTTATGTCTTCGCTTCTGTAGGAATTTGGCTCCTCTGCAGCTTCTGCTGCTTTAATATATTGGTCAGTTTGCACTTCAGTTCAGCCTTCTCAAATGTCTGCTGTCTCTCCAGAATCAGCGTGTCCAGGAAAACGAAATGTGTGCAAACACACTGACAAAAACCAGACACATAGAATACACAAATGTACCATTATTTTGACTCCTTAGTTCAGCCGGTGAAAAGTCCTCCAGAAATCTTGAACAACAACTGAAAATGGTCTTGGAAGCTCAGAAGACCTATCATTCATGGATAACAACTACTTCTGCCCTAATCATTTGTGGTTTCTGCCCCAGTTTGAAAATTATTGTGCAGGCCAGCCCGCTATTAATGCAGAGCTAATAGAAAACCTCTGATTCAATTGTGTGATTGCCAGACTTGGTAGCACTGAGCAAAAATAAGATACACTGTTTGCTCCGGCACTATATATGTACAGCACTCTCCAGAATGGAAAAGCCAGGAGTTAAAACCAAGTAGGATTCTGACTCAAGATGTTTCTGGTCTCCTTGTCTTCCTTGGGGGTTCTTAAAAGTCCTGCTGCCTGTCCTTATCTGCACTATTTAAGAGGAACTACTTCTGTCTTAACAGGAGCTCTCAAATAAAAAGAAAGAGTGGAAACACAGCAAAACTTTTATATTATTTTCTAGTGCAGTGATTGCTGTGGGTATGGGTAAATAGAATGGGTCATGAGTGCACAAATAATGCCAGTTGAAGGAGTTTGAAACTTATTGTTTGGCACCTCCTCCTCGTAGGATACAGTCAGGGTTTTCTGGATAAGAGCTGGAAAAGGGCAGGGGGGAAGAAACCCAGCATGTTAAAGCAGCAGCAAAACCCATCAAAGCTCCAACGCTCTGGTCCTTTTGCAAGTTCATCCTTCCCTAAAATCAGAGCCAGTTCCCTTGCTGTCAATGGAGGAGCTATAACTGCGTAGTTTTCCGTAAGAGCACTTGGACTCAGAAACAGGGAAGAGGCTCCTTAGCAGGAACACTCTGTGCCCCTCCCTCCCAGCTCCCGCGTGGGACAGCAGGGCCATGCCCTCGGGTAAAACCTCCACACTTCCAGCAGTATAAACTGGCAGCTCAGACTCCTGTGGGATCCAAGCACTCTCTTCCATGCCACACCTGAGCTGTCAGAGTAGAGGACATGTGGGCACAAAGAATCGCTTGGCTTTTAGACACTTAGGAGCTTCTATCCTTTTCTGTGATGTAACAAAAGTTTGGGATGCTGTCCGTGCATCAGGACAGGTGTGTTTAGAAGGTGCAAGATGAGAAGTTTGTGGGCAGTGTGGGTAGGGATGTGGAGTAAGTGTACACATGACATGCCTCAAGAAACCAGCTCTGTTATTTGTTTTTCTGGATGAGATGAAGCCTGAGACCAACCTTAGCAGCAGGAGTCAGTACTAACTTTAGATTCAGAACAGAACATGGAATTTTTTTCTTCTGTTTTTTTCTTTTTTTAATTGCTGAAAGATACCTTGTTGAGATAGGCCTAATTAAATTATTTCCTTCCATAAGCATCACTGTTTCTAAGACCTGTTTTGAGTACAGACATGGGAGGTGGTTTGTGTGCCACATTTGTTATGACTATTTTAGGCTGTGAAGAAATGAACACGTCTGTTAGTTCAGCAGTGATGGAGATGTACAATATCTCTGTTGTAAGGCTGGGTATATCTGGAAGAGCATCTGTTCCAAAGAGGATAAATGTTTATTTTCCAAAATAACAAAACAGTCAAAATTATCTTAATTAACTTTGATGACAACAAGAAGTTAGTTCAGTCCTGGAAATGTTAAAGCCAAGAATGTTTGTTGAGGAGCTTCAGAGCACAGGCAGCTACTGACCCAGTGAAGTCACCTGCATGGACTGCTGAACGTTTCTTCACTGCACACAGTGTGACTCTGGGGGATTCTTTTGCTTATGTTCTTGTGGGTTTGTTTTCTTAAAGAAGAACATTCCATTTTACCATAATGGAAGCTGAGAAACCAGTATTTTTCTTGACTCGGCCTTTGTTTCAGAAAGTTCCTATCAGGAAAAAAACCCAACAAAACCAACCAGAAACGAGACCCAAAAGGTAATGATTGCAAGAACCATTAGTTTTCCCCTTCTGGACAGAGGCCTGAAAAAAACTTGCTTGTAAAGGCAGAATTTCAGGGGAAACTCCAACTTAAAGACTCATCCTTGACTCGCAAGCCAAACAACTGTAAATGATTAATTAAGAGCAATTTAAGTCAAATCTGCACATGGATTCTCCTATTTTTGTCATGTGCTATCAGCTTTTCACATTTGCAGGTTTTCCTCACTGTTGTGAAAAAATAACACAAAAATTCAAGGAAAGAATGTGAGCCTGACTGCACACAGTGGAAGTTCAAATGTGCAAGTTCAAATGTGCAGGTTCACTGGGCTGGAGAGAAGGAGCAGAGAGCAACGCTCTTTTCTTTTATCACCTCTGGTCATCCTGGGCATGCCAGCAGTAAATGGGTGGAAAAAATGTTGAAAACAAATGTTGTTTTCCTAAATTGATGCTCTTTACAGCAATTCACCTTTGAGTGCTGTGGCTAGATGCATAGAGTTTCAAATGCCTCATGAGGTCTGTGATTACCTTAGGCCAAAGTGCTGATTAAATATATTTTTCTGAAACAAACTTGATCCTTTGTGCAGAGCCGCTGTAGGAATCATCTCACGTGGCCTGATCGAAAAAATCCAGTGGCGCTGGAGTGGGATTCATTTAATTGACTTCAATAAGCTCTGGATCAGACCCATGGGGAATGAAGAATGACTTTCCCCTAATCTCTAAAATTCTTCTCCTCTCCCGTTCCAAAGCAATTACAAAACCGGTGAAATGGAAGGAATGGTTTCTCTTGGTCTCATGTTCTTCATCAATCTCCAGGTTTATTTTAGGCTATAAATTGCCCTAATCATGGATGCTTTCTTGTTTTGTCCTACAATGTTTAGCTGCAGAAGGCCATGTTTACTGCCTTTCTGCAGCTGCTGTTGTGCTGAGATTGTTTATCTGCATAGTGCCTGTCTGCTGTGGCTTCTTAGGTATTTCACAATCTAAGAAGCTCCAAACTCTTCAGTAGTTGATAAGAGAACTGAAGCATAATGTTCTCAGAAACAAAATCTATCAGACTGAAAAAGCTGAGGGTATTTTTTTTCTCCTTTTGCAAAAGCATCGCTGAAGGCCAGCATAATAAAAGCCATTTTTTGTGGCTGTGCTCTCTTGTCATGCTGCATGTCCCACTTCATTGCTGCCAGAGCACAGCTGTGTGTAGCCAGCGTTTTGCTGAAGGGTTTGCATGAGGCCGGTAACAAGATACACACAATGGTTTTGTAGAGTTGACTCGGACATCCACAAACATTGTGCAGGGAATGCTGCCACGCTGCAGCCAGAGTAGATTTAGCTGCAGATCACCACAACCACCCAGCGTTGCAGTGTAACCAAAGAAGTGTTGGGCTCTTGAGCCTGGCTTCCCCAGATGCGTTGCCACCGCTGTGTATAAACTCCCGGGACTTTACGTACTGTGCGGTGTGGCATCCAACTGGAAGAAGATGGAATTTTGAGGCTTGGAGTGAAATTTAAATTCCCATGATTCTTCTTATCCTCACATCCATCTTGTTTTTTGCAACCCAGCCAGCACCAGTTTAAAAGCGTTGGCAAGCACCGAGATGTTCGTGGTGATGAATATAAACAGGCTGTTGCAAGCATGTCTGAAGACATGCAAAGTTGTCAGGACCAGGGCAATAAGGGCAGCCAAGGAGGAGTCTGGCACCAGGCACGCAGGATGTCACCCCTGCCCCTACCAGACAGCCTTGCTCCATGGAGCATGGTCTGTCTGGACAGTCAGTGGTGACGGGCAGCAGGTTAGTTTTGTAGATCTGGGATTGCAAATGGGTAAAATCCCTTGTGACCAAAGCCCTCTGCAGGGCTGAGCAATCCACAGTTGGTACTCGTGAGTGCCTTTGCATTCGGGAGCCCCCAGGTTGTTTGATTTGGGTAATTCTGTTGCTTAGTCCTGGAGCCTCTGGAATAACTCCATAATGAAGGGTCCACAAAGCTTGCCCAGCTGAAGGTTCACCTGTATTAAGGCATGAGGGTCTTGAAAAGCCCCTTGCACCAGGGTTCCCACAGCCATGCTTGTGACTCTTGGCCTTGCGGCCTCTGGCACTGCAGAGGAGAGACTCGTGTGTGTGCCCGTTGTCTCCGTGTCAGGCACATCACCACTGAGCTCTGTTGTGACTGCAGGAGCTCTTCTGCACAACTTGTCATGAAAGGAAGAGCTGCAGCCTTATGGGACAGATGGGGGGAGGAGGCTGATAACCTTGAAGGCAGACTTGCCCTTATTCCAACCACTAAACAAGTGCTGCCATGGCTGGGCTGTAGTCATCCGTGCTCCTGCTTTGAGGATTAGGACTGCTCACAGAAAAATGTGTGTTGTGCTTTGTTTGGAACACATCCCGCACGTTAAGGTTGTGATGTATAGCCCCCATCCTCCCCTGAAGTGTGTGGCTGGAGTGGTGAACATGCAGAAATGCTTCATATGGGGGAGAGTGCAGCCTTTGTACCGAAAGAGGAGATTTCTAACAATAAACACATTTTGTGTGGGAGTGTGGTGAGCTGTTTGTTTGCCTGATTGTTCACGGGTTTTTAAAACAATTTTTGGTGAAAGATCTTAAGTGTGTGTCCTCAGTGCACACTGGTCATTGAATGCTTGAGATAAGCTGTCCTACTGGTAGGAAAAGGGGCTTTCTCAGTGCTCAGAATTGTCTTTGCCACCACTTCATGCAGCCATGAGTGCTGATGGATGCAGTGTGCCCCAAAAAGGGTGCTTGCAGAAGCAGAGGCTTGCAGAGGATGACAACAGTCTGGCATCTGTGGTGACTCTTAGAGCCTGAGGCCCTGTCTGGGTCAAGCAGTCTGACTCTTCAACCTCTGCAGCAGCTGCATCTGCAAGGCCACTTCTCTGCCCCCTGTTTTCACTTCAGGAACCCTTTCCTCCACTGCTCCATCTCTTTATTTGCCTCCTGGGATGCCCTTGCGAGCATTTTGAGCATTTTGAACATGTCGTCATCTCTGGAGCTCTTCTTTTTCCTACGTAGATTGGACAAGTATTTGCTTAACGACAATAGCAGCCCTGTCCTTAGTTGCCATGAGTTGTCAGCTGTTGGGGGAAGGAGAAAATGAGCTATTGTAAGAATGATTCTTTAATGCCAACTGGAACAAAGAGCTTGGGTTGCTCCCCCTTCCCCCTTTGTTTTAGCTTTCTGGTTCTTCCCAGCCTTGGTGACAGCAAGACATTTTCAAAATGCTTTTGCCTTTAAAAAGTGAGGGGCATCGGTCTACCTTGAGGAGAGGAGTTTAGTAAAATTCAGTGCAAATCAGAATAATGTCTGCATCTGTTCTTACAGAGCTTGCTGTGGCAGAGGGAAAACAATTTTGCCTGCAGAGGCATGGTGGTGTTTGTTTGCACACTGGTACTGGCTGTCCTCACTTAAGCAGGTATCTTTTCCAAAAGGCATGGGACAAACAGAGCTTTTGCACTGGACTGGAAGGACACCACTGGCTCTGAATGGTACTGCCTGTCACGAGTCACTTCGAGAGAACTGCACTGCTGTGCAATTCTCTTCCCTATATTAGATTTCCTTAAGGTTCTTCCTGTTGTTTGGTTCTCTTACCTTTCCCAACAACTACAGTCAGCATGAATTTCACAACAGTTAAGTGGCCCGACAGCCCAGAAAGAGGAATGCAAAACACTACTCGTGCCTTGAATCATTTGTATTTTTCCAATTCTGCATGGTTTCTTTCTGATCCTCAGCTGCTGCTTTGCCACTGGAGTTAGAGCTTGTCTCTCTGCTCAGTTACTGCAGTGTTGCAACCTTCATTTAGGTGGCCATGGAGGGTGGGGGGCAGAGGAAGTGTTAAAAGGAAGGTGGTGTAAGCAGCCGGATCGTACTGGATCTGAGCAAGTGAAGTGGTCATTCTCATCATTAGGAGGAGTCCAGAGAGCCTGTACTTTTGCCAGCCTGGCTTCTACTTGGAGCAAGTTAGAGATACCACCTTTAGTTAAAACAGAGGGTGGGGATGGTGTAGATGAATACCCTTGTAGGCTACCTGCAACCAGGCTGCCTTAATGATACAGCTGGTAAAGCAAGAGGAGCTCTGACACAGCAGAAACATTCCCACCTTCAGCTCTGTGTGCATCCTGCTCCACTGCCCAGCACCACTGCCCCGGCTGAACGTACTGAGGCTGAGGGCTTCGCTGTTACACTGGTCCTGTTTGGCTTCCTAATCACCTGCAGCAGGGACAGATTTCTTCTGTGGGGCCCACAAAGGGCTGTGATGGGTTTTACTGGAGGTATATCCCAGTTCAGGGAGTGGGAAGGTTTGGGTTTCTGTGAGCACTTGGGTCACCTGGGGCTCTGTTTTGTCCTGCTGGCACTGTCATCAAGGTATCTGCTTTTGTGCATTTTTTCCTCCCAGTGGCTGGTGCCTGGCAAAAACCACACAGGTTTTTGGGGTGGGAACCAGCCTCTGGCTTCGCAGCAGGAAATCTGAACTCCCATCTCCTTCTGCAAAACTGCTAGGAAGCTCATCAGTAGCAGCAACAGAATTCGAATTCACAAACATCTTTTGGTTGTTTGAGGTACTTGTTGTATTTCTTTGGGTTTGTTTTTATCTATAGAGAAAGTGCATGGTAAATTACAGCTACAGGTAAGTCCTAACACATGATACAATATAGGTCATACAGTCTGCTGATAGAATCCTGGCATAGGGTTATGCTCAGGATTTGTCAGAGACTCATCATAGTTTAGATTATATCCACTATAGGTTTAGGTCTGATTCCTAAAACTGTAGTTCGTACATGTCATCCTTTCCCTCCCTGAAGCCTCATTAAATGTATATTTTAGTAAATTGCTTTATGTTTCTGATACAGTTGACTGACCCCTAGTGCTTAATGGAATTTAACAGGAGTGCTGGAGCTGCAGTGGGGTGATGGATATCATCAAAGTGTAGGACAGCTTGCAAGATGCATCAAATGTGAACTCAAAATGTGTGCACGTACGAGGGAAAAATGGACTCCAGCAGTAAAAGTAGTTCCCTGATGCCATATGAGTTAGTGTGTCACAAGAGCATTAATCAATAAGTTTACTCTGGGAATTACTCTGAGGTGGAAGGGCAATCCAATCATCGGCAGAAGGATACTGGTGCTGCCAGAAACAAAGCTGCAAATGGCATAGGAATTTGAGAAAATGCATTCAATGCTGTATTTGTAATGGATTTACATATTTGTATAACTGCAGAGTGAATTAATTTTATTCCCACTGCGTACAATACAAGGAAATCTGGGAAGATAATATTTTCCACTGATGGCGATAATAAATGTGATCTGTATTAAGTAGTTAAAAATTATTTGAGCCAAAATTCCAGAAAAATTGGCAAGTCATGTATGGGCAGTTTTTCCTGAAAACTGGCAAGAAAGTGAGCTCAAGGAGTGTTGATGGAAATCTGCATGTTTATCCATGCTTCTAATGCTGTTGGGAAAAGCCAGGAGGTTTTATACTGGCTTATGCAAAAATATGTAAAATGATGAAACCCTACAGGAAACCGAAATTATTTCCCCACCACCTTTATGTTGCTCAATGCAGCTGCTGTGCCACCCACCTCGATATTGGGGCCAGGGGGCACGGCCACTTTGTCACCCCTCAGGTTCCTCTGTGCCAGGGCTGGGCCAGGGGGGCTCTGGTTGCCTCTGCTCTGCACTGCCAGCCCCTGGCACCAGCGAATATCTCCTCAAGGACTCTCTGGATGCTTTCGAGCCAGGAGGCAGAGACATTTCTTCCAAACTCCGGTGGGAATTTTTGGTATGTCCAAAACAAGGTAGTTTTCCCTCGTTGTTTCAGGGGAAGCTTTCAAAACCTTGTGTGTATTTACATGGATGTATAAACAAAAGTATCTCCTCATATATATATTTGGAGCCATATGCATCTGTGAAACAATGATATCTCTGACCATACATATTTAGAGATGAGACTGAAGCCAAATCTACCTTTTAAGCCCCAGATTGCCCCTGTCCCTTTGCAGTCAGCAGACAGGCAGCAGAGCCAGCTGCACAGATAAGAGCCAGTCCCCCTCTGGCAGGGTGATTAAACCCTCCTGATCTGAACTCCCACCAACTCCAAGCACTTCTGCTCCAGATCTGAGCCTGGTGGCACAGGCCAGTTTGTAGCACCAGTGCAGATAGCTGAACCACTCCAGCAATCACAGCTGAGCACTGGAAAATGGAAGGGGTGAGTCACATGAGGGAGATGAAAGCCAACACTAAGTGCTGTGATTATTCTATCAAAACGAGTGCTATAAACATGCAGTTCAAAAAAAAAAATATCCCTAGCTAAACAATGCCATCAGGTGACATTAACTGGTGACACTTTCTAATCTGGGATTCTGAACTAGCTGGCTTTGTGTAAGCTTTGCTTTGCTTTGCTTTGCAGCAAATGGGAGCAGAGGGGTAGCTGCACTCGGCAGGCTGGGCCCACTGAGGTTCAAGAGCCCAAAAGAGAGTGGTTTTGGGACCTTGATGGGCTCATTTCTGTGTTGCTTGGGATGGTAGTTTGAAACTTGTTAGTGCATTTCTGCACACACTGCACTCCCATGGCTCGAGCCGTGCTGTGGCTGTAAGAGGCAAAGCTATGCTTGGGCAAATTCGGGGGCCTGCCGCGGTTTGGGTCAGCAACTGCGGCTCACACAGTTACAGCCACTCCAAAGCCAAAAAGCCCAGTTGCTGCAGCGCTTTGATGGGTGGAGGAAACCCACTCCTTTGCTGTGGTGGCTGCACTTGCAGCTGCTGTGTGGCTCTCCTGGCAGCTTCTGCAGCTGGAGCCCTCCTCTGCAGGAAAAGCCCCTGTCTGCAACCAGAGACACTGGCTGTTCCTTTCAAAGAGCTCCAGAAGAGGAAAGGAGAGGTTTTTCTCACACCACTGCCTCTCTTCATGAGACCAGGAGAGTCAAACCCTAAAAAGTCCTTTTAAATGTCAGGATGATGTAAGGTACCTGTGTCCCACCCTTCTTGGGTGTTCTTGGCTCCACTGTCCTTGACCCCAGTAATTTCAGTACTATTTGTTTTGAGTAATTTTGGTTTTGCTGCTGCATGTCCCTGTGAATAAGAAACAATGTTTCTATTGGCAGCAGTCAGTTCTCCATCCACCCATGTCTCCTCCCCAAGTACGATAAAAGTGCAGAACAGACTCTCAGTCTCTGACCTTTCCAGTGAGTGTGCGCTTTGTCACCCAAGTGGGCCGAGAGCAACATTCCATCATTTGAATGTTTATGTGTCCATGCCAATGGCAGAAGGCACAAGGTTTGTTTCTAGGCTTTGAAGGTACCTCAGGATCTGGATTTGGAGGTTTGGTTGATGCCACTTGTAAATTCAGCTCCAACTTCTGTAACTTGAGAGCTGACTGTGTGAAGTCACTGGGAGCTCTGCCATGCTTGTTTGGGCATGACAGCTTCACACTCATAATTTCCTGGGTTTGAGATTCAGTGTTTCTGTCCCAACCAACTTTAAGTAGGGAGAAGCAGATTATTAATAAGGTTAGCTCTCCAGGGCTTGGTGTTTTTTCTTTGCATGTTGCCATTTCTGGGAACTCCACACTGCAAAGCTTTGGACCAAAGGTCTTCTCAGGTTTTAAAAAGCTAGAAGGGTTCCTGCAAGTCTGCGGGAGGCATCTTTCTGGCATCCTCATGTGCTTGGCTGCAGTCTTCAAGACTCCTGGGAAATGAGTGAGAATCCAGCCTTCTGCACGCAGTGTCAGAATGCCTGCTAGCTTTAAAGTTAAGAGGTTTGTAAATGGCTAAAATGTTTTCTGCTTAAGAAGAATGAATCTCTCAAGAAGTATATCTGCTGCAAATGAGAGGACTCCCCTTCCCATAAGCTCCTCCAAAGTTTGATGGAAGTTCCCTGCTAGATCTGTAAGCACACCCTATCAAGTTCTGAGTTATAGAAATATCTCTGAGTTCAGATTTCAAGGCCGTTTGTTCACTATAATTTGTCCATGCTTCACTGAAATGTTGGATTGCTAAATTCATAACATCTGCTGATGCCACTGGCTGCAAAAGGTAGAAGCTGTCACTTACTAGGAGTGTGAATAGACATGTTGGATGTACTTTGTGGGATGCCTAGTTTATTTTTCTTCAGTACAGCTAAGCAGACATGGTTTTCATCTTACAATGTTCCTAGAACCAAAAGCAAGACCAGCCCTTGCATCCCCCTCACTCCTCCTTCATGGCCTAGAAAGGGAAGTGTAGTGCTGTCGTTCATAGGGGAGCACAGCTCTGTGCACTAAAGGGGACTAAATATCCTTCTGGGACTGGGTGCCTGCCCCATGGCATCTTCAATTCCAAGCTCTGGTTTCCTTCTCCTAGATGGAATACTCCCAGTCCATGCTAGAGTAGCTGTTTCTTGGTGCATGACTGTAGCAAGATAATTATCTTCCAATGTGACATTCTTGTTTGGGCTGCGCCCTGAACACAGATGATTATTATTTCAGAACAGAAAAGTATGTATGAAGTTTATATGTACACAGTGTATATAAAAAGTACATATACCTGAACAGAAAAGTACTGATGCTGTTTGCAAGTGAAGTGAAGTAAGGCTGAAGGGATTGCTTTGTTGTTGTATGCTTACCTGGGTCTTGTTTCCTTTTTTTCCCCTGCCCTTAAGAAAGGCAGTAAGAGCCTACATTAGAGAAAAGAACCCTCTGAACTTCTTGTCAGGGTCACATAGTGGTTACATGATAAAAAAGGAATGTATATCCTTGAGCAGACCATGACTTGCTTGACCTGGTGAAATGTTAGGGCCTGTGATCCCATGAGAATCAGACAAACTGTGAAGTGGAGTTTGGACTTTTTCCTATGCATCCACATTATTTTGGTCAGATGTTCCCTTCACGTGCTGTTACTTCCATGTGATCCTGCACAAATCCCTAAATTTCTCCAGTTCTTCAGTCTTCTGCTCAGTGAAATACAGAAAATGTTCATTTATTCCTGCCTGACAGGGTTAACGTGTGGCTGGTTTGTGCCGTGTGGTGTGACGCCCTGATGAAAGCTATCATGTAAACTCTGATAATGCAGCATGCCCACACTGAAAAGCATGCAGGCTGGAGAGTTAGACATACTTTCTTCTCACTTGCAGAGAGGACAAGTCTTTCAACATGTTTTGTTTTCGAATTTTGATCTTTAACCTTGATACTTACGAAGGCTGGAAAAGGGAGAGGTTTGGCAAGTGTCTTTCTGGTAGAGATTAACCAGACCAAGAGCAGTGGAGCAGCTGGGGGGGATCCCAGCTCTTTCCTGCACAGCACACCTAGCCCAAGAGTAAAGCCTGTGTCATGTCAACACGGAAAGATCTGCCTCCACTTGGCAACAAGTCTGTAACACTAAACTTGCTTTCTTGCTGTTCTTTCTCTCAGCACTGCTGGTGTTTTCTTCACTTTCCTATGGCAGCTCTCTTCTCCAGGCACAAGGGGGGTCACCACTGTGTTCTCTTAACAAACTGGAGATGAAGAAGTGATGCTAAAAGTTCATCCTATCACAGCACTTAAGAATCTTCCTTTACCCCCTTGTGAGAGGGGAGAAAATGATGTGGAGACATTTTGGGGTTTTGTTTTGACCTCGATTTGCCAAGGTGCAGGAACTGCATGAAGCAGCCCAGGGTTTTAGTTTCATTTGTTCTGTCCTCTGGTTTCGTCATTTTGGAAATGTAAACAATGCACAGAGTATCTTGTTGCAACATCTTCCAATAAGAGCAGCATAAAATCACCCTGGCTACGTGACTCTCTTAGATCCCTGCTGCCTGTAATATTCCTTCTGATGAAGTAATTCAAAAGTAGATGTCCACATCGAGATGTTCTTGATCTTTCCCGATGCTGTAGTGGCATCTTCTGTAGAAAAGGCTAAGCCTTGGCCCCCTTTCTGCAGTGGTCACCTGCACTCCTGCAGCTGGAATGTCAGCACAGTATTTTGAAAGCAGCTGACACTTTTGTAGCACTGGGGGAAGGGCTGCTCTGCTCCTTGGCTTGCCCCAGGATAGGGGCAGAGTGCACAGGCGGGGTCCATCCCTCCCGGGCTGGCTCCTGGATGTGCAGAGGAATGCTCCCCAGGCACGTTGTGAATGATACATACCTACATCCCCCAAAGGCTCTTTCTTGGTGAGGTTTTGCATGTGTCTGAGCAATTTCCTGGGCAAAGCCCTTCGACTGTAAATCTGGTATGTTTGCATTACACCAACAGTGCTATACTCATAAACAAGTGACAGTTCTCACAATTAATGCCAGCACATGACTGGCCTCCTTCAGTCTAAAATAAGTAATTCCATGGTCTTGTGAGGGAGACTATGAGGAAAGAGATTCCGAAATACTAAGTACTTGAGGGGATTAGCAAAAAATGCAAACGTTTGTCTTTCAGGTTAATAGCCCATGTGGATGCTGTCATTCTGCCCCTGGGAACCTGTGGGTTGGCATCAAGGCTGTCTCTGAGCGTGTTGAGAGAAGTTAAAGTATTATTAATATGGGCCACATTCCCTGGATGTGCAGCTTCGAGGTGGTGAGGACACCCTTGTTAAAATATTGGCAGATCATCACAAGCATCTTCCATGCTTTTGGCCTGAAGGAGGTGTTTCTTTATGAGCTGCATTAGTCAGGAAAAAGGGGGAAGGTTTCAAAACAAAACCAAAGTTCAAACTCGGAGAAAAAAACCCAAAACTTTTAAAGCTAGGATATTGTTCTGGGGCATGTATTTGCAGGCACGTGCAGAGGCACAGTGAGTGCTGAGGAAGGTGTAAGGTTTGCTGAGAAGGGAGTGCTCAAGCTGCCTGCATGGCTGACAAGTACTGACTCCTCTGTTAAAGACCTGCACTCTGCCAGGAAGTTTTCCAGCTGAAGTGGACATGTTCCTGCCACTGAGATAAAACAGTTTACTGAACTTCAATGAACTTGCAGAAAGTATCTGAAATTTTTTTGCTCTAAAAACCTTTTCACCATGCAAGTAAATGGAATGCGTAGGACTTACGACTAATGGCAAGAAACTTCAGAGCAAGAGGAGGGTGTCATACAGTCAAAAGTGACAAGTCTGTTCCTTAGCACCTGGCCTGCCCAGAAGGCGGCTCAGGGAGTATCCTCTTTCCTCTTTGGCTGCAGCTGCATGAGGAACCTGCTGACAAGTGTTCATGTGACAGGTACCAGTTCTGCCTACACCTCAGCGGGGAGCCTCAGGGGCTGGGTGAACACACCAGGAGCAGTGCCCTTTGCAGTCTTACCCTACCAGTCCTCCTCCTGCCAGCACAGGTTAAACATTCATACAGGTGGATGTTAATCCTCTAGAAAGGGAACAGGCACGACAGCAATTTAAAAATTGTCCTGTTACACTGAAACTTTATCTCTGTTGTGTATTTGTTTCGAGCAAGAGTGGTAGAGGCTGGTTTAAATAAGAGCGTGCTTTAAGTTCCTCTGTGCTTTGTAATAAGTGTTTTCGGTCCCAGCTCTCGTGTATGGAAAGAGAAGTCCAAATAAAATGTAATTATAGCATGGAGTTAGCTTTTCTCCCCACTTCAAAGCTTGGAATCTGGTTGTTTTTACAGTTTGTAAAAACTCATGGTGTTGTCAGGCTTGGTGAAGCAATAGCCATTTCTGTGTAGCTGAGGACCTTCATTCCCGGCTCTTTTCTTCAGAGGAGGGAACTCCTGACCGCTGTCAGGACTGTACAGGCTCAAGCGGTCCCTGGAGTGGCCACCAGTTCAGGCAGGGCTGAAGTTTGAACATTGCTGTGTGGGTTTTATGCCGAAACTTCCCGGTGGTGCCTGGGACAGCAGCTGAACCTGTGGCTCTGCTCTGGTGTTGGTGACAGCCCTGCTTCAAGCAGGAGGCTGGGCTCACTGACACCCACTGGACCCGTGTTTTGTGGTAGCTCATGGAGGTGACTCCAAGGTTCAGTCAAATGCAAAGCCAAGCAGGCAGGGTGCAGAAACAGAAGGAATAATTACAACATCATCAGGCCACGAAGGGGTGCTGAGGGGTGGCACTTGAGTTCACCTTCCTGTATAAATGCTGGGGTTTGTCTGCTTCCACCATGTTAAGCTGGAAGTTAAAAGATGTAATGCTCCATCTCAAGAGATATCCAGCCTCCTTGAAATATTTATAGCAGTAAAAGTTTCTCTGTTCAGAACAAGCCAAAAATATTGGTGTGCTTTGGATGAGTGTGTCCCTATTCATATTTCAAAAAGTGCCTACCTCATAAATGACCTTCTGCAGGCTGCTAGGAAGTGCCAGGGAAGGGCCTTTATACATTTTTATAAATTACTTATTATATATATGTAATAGAAATACATATAAATACAGCATTGCTGATGTTGTATCTGCCATCTGACTTTGAAAAAAATCAGCATAAACAGAGGAGAAAATGTTTCCTATTTTAAACCTCTTTGATTGCTCGCCTGTGAACAGTTTATGAATCCAGTTGGCCTGCTGTAAATCTGGGAGGGATTCTTTGGACAAAGTACCTAGTGTATTTCATACTGTTTTAGCTGAAAACAAGTCATCTTTTTAATTATGCACTTTGAAAAGATGTCCACTAGCTAAATTCAGCAAAATTTTACATGCATGTTGGGAGGTGTTAAGAGTGGCCTGGAAACAACACTATTTGCTCTGAAGAGAAAACTTTCATCAGGGTGAAGGGAAATTATTTGGGGTTGATATTGAACTGTTAGTTATTTCTGGAGGGCAAATAAAGTGGGGAAAATTCAATTCTGCCCCACAGCCTATACTGGTGAGTAGGGGATGGTCATGCTCAGCTCACTGCACAGAAAAGAGAAACTACAGAACAAGGGCTCCCTTGTTCTCTCCGATGCATTTGCAGGGGAACTTGGTGGTTCACCACATGAAGTCTGAAAAGCTTGGTCATCACCCCCATTGTCTTCCCTGGGCCTCCAGGTGGATGTAATGCTGTGCTCCCAACCACTGTCCAGCACGCCACGAACACCCTGGGCCTGGGGAAGGTAAGAGCTCCCCTTCCTGGGAAGCAGCACCACATTTGCAGCTTTCCAGGCTGCCAGAGCAGCTGGTGGCAGCACAAGGGTGTCCCCAGCAGCTGTGCTGGCTGCAAGCCACCACTTTGGCAGGGCAGGAAGCCACAGCTCAGCCAAGCCTGGCAGAAGGGAAGATCCAGCCCAGGGGAGGGAGGGTGATGGTGTGCTGGGGTGGCAGGAAGGGATGTGCAAGGAGCAGTTGTCCAACCAAGGCAGGCTCCCACGGGAAATCTAGGGCATGCTTAAAGTGGATTTGCTCAGCCTCTGCCAAAGGCAGGCCCAGGGACTCCACTGTGTCCCCTGGGGCCCTGCTGAGACTGTGGAGTGGATATTCAGGGCTATGCTGGAGCAGAGCTAAGCCCAACAGCACACAGCTGTTTGACCATCATAGAAAGCCTAACTGCAGAGAGGAATTTTTCCTTGTTGATTTGTATGATTTTCTTTGGAGAGCAATGGTCCTTTGGGCTCTCTGCTTTTTCACTCATCTGTTTAAAAAGCCCCATTTTGGGACATCCCAATTCTTTCAGCCAAGAAAAGCTGGATTCTGCTCCTGGCTTGCTCAGAAATGGTTGCTCAAGAGCAAAATGAAGCATTCCTGTCAGGAACTGGATGCACAACATCCAATGTGCTCCCGAGGTCAGAGGAATAGGTCTCAGGCTCGCGGAGAAATCCTCCTCATGGCAGTGCATTACATCAGTGCAGAAAGGGCCCATCCAGCTCTGCATTCCGATAGGAAACACAGCAGCCAGGTGATATGTCCAACAACAGGCGAGCTTAATAAACTTCCTGCTCAGCTTGAGGACAGAATAAATAGTTCCATGATGTCTGCTGAACAAAGCCAAATTGCACACCTCTCTGTATTGCAGAGCTGCTTTGGTTGAGGGACTGTCAACATTTCCCATCTGGGTGGATGATTTAGCTGCTTTCCTTCACATCAGGGTGTTTGACTTAACCAGTGCTGCTACAAAACTCTGTTTTTACTGAATATAATTTTCATCCACTGGCTGTGTCATCCTCGGGCTTGAAAAAGGAGTTTTAAGCAGCATTAAAGTAGAAGGATAATGAACATTTAAATGCATAATTTTGCAAATCCCTGGAGAATACGGAGAAGCTTAGAGGCGGACACACGCAGAGTCTGGAGATGGCAAACATTCTCCCCTCCTTGCCTTTAGTTTTAAAAGGATCCATGGGATTGAACTATTACTCATTAGTGTCTGTCCCCCCAGCTTTCCGTTCCGCACCGGATGTGCAGTGTTTGTATAGAAAGCAAACTTATTGCACTGTGTAATAAGATTTGAATGCAAACATTTAATTAACATTATCTGTTCAGAAGCATTGTCTAAACAACAGTTAACCTTTCTGTGCCAAAGCTGAAGGAAACTTTGAAACTGGAGGCTGGGTTTTCTGTCCTGCTGACCAGTGCCATGGATTGATGTGCTGTTGATACAACCGCTTTCTCAGGTTTCACGTATGGAAGTCTGTGATGGAGCAGTAACTTCATTAATTTGGCCCATACCCATTCAGTTGAATGCTAATATTTTGACCTTATTCCCTAGGAAATATTCTTCCTGCTGCACAGACTTGGAAAGTGTGGCCATCCCTGCATTGTGAGCCACATTTATGTAAAGCTTTCAGAAAGATAATATTTCACACGTAAATGCATGAGTGTTGGTTGTTAACACCTTCTGTATTACCAGAAAAAGGTATGAGTCCTCATTGCTCTGTAGCTTTTGAGTGTTCCTTCATATTTTCCAGCATGGGTGTACAGTTCTGAGGTGTACAGTTCTGCCTGCCCTGTAACCCAGGAGGGACAAGGATGTGATCCTGAGTGCAGCTGACCTCACCTGGGCTTGACACGGTCGTGAACCTCGCACCCCAGCACGGAGGATAAAGATGCAGCGGTGCTTACAAAAAACCCCCATAAATACAAAGGTATTTAAGCAAACAGCTCCTTTAATGGCTTTGTGCATCTAAAGCCCTGTAGTGGATCCAGCAGGCTCTGTTTAGTAGGAGTGTGAAGAAGCTGAACATTGGTTACGCATTGACTGACCCACATAGACTAACTCAGTGGTCACTGAGGTGGCATTTGCCTGGTTATCTCGAGGAGGAGGAAGAAACTGGGCTAGGAATTATGTTTTGTAAAAATACAATACAAATTCCTAACCCAGTTTTCAGCTGGGAGAACATGTTATTGTTGAACAATTGATACCACTTCATGGAAGCTTATTTTCTGTGCCTTAAGGGAAATTCAATTAAATGAACTTCTATTTTAGAACTCTGCTCTTTCCTGTCACTGATGAAGCAATAACAGTTGCAGAACATGGGATTTTCTGGGAGTGTTGGCTGTTTGCTCTCATTTATATTAATTTTTTGGCCTCTATTTAAATCTTATCTATAATACCCTCCAAGAGAGCCCACTAGAGACCTAACTGATTTCACTGGTGACTCCAGGCTGCTGTGTGCTTGCTGCCACGAGGCACGGGGAAAGGCATGTCCCACAGCTGCAGGGGGTAGTGCTAGAGGTGCTGTGGCCCCAGTGAATAGGGCTGCACATGACATCAGCTGAGGTTTGTGGCATACTCTACCCATAGGCTCTTGCTGACATCCAGAGGAGCCTGTTCCTCCACATAGTGAACTGCTTCTGTCACTAACCAGCCCAGAAACCAAAATGTTCCCAAGTGGTGCAAGTCCATTGTCTAGTCTTGGCCTTTCCATGCTCATCACAGCTCAGCAAATGCAGAGATTTGAATCTCACGTGACAAGAACTTGTGTCAGAATTGGGGATTAATTCTCTGTGAAATAATTTCAGTGATGGGATTCTGCCAGGACGCTTGACTCTGCATTCCTCGGACACCCCAGCTTCCCACAAACTCTGAGGAGAGGACTGTGTGGGCAAGGAATGCAGCATGAACTTGTAATCTTTTCAGATAGGGATATCTTAGCACCTTAGTGGGATGCTCTCTAGAGCTTGCTCTGCGAAAAATGTGACCCTTCTAGGACTGGAACCATTTATAGAATGCTGGGTTTTAGTGCCGGGCACATTTTTATGACTCCTATAAAAGGCTAAATACCAGGTTAATTAGGCTTGACAGTGCTGACAGAGTCTTAATTAAATCACTGTGAACAATATCAGTCTTGCATAACTCTATTTCTACCAAAATCATCAGAAATTATGATATTTTCGTTGTTCCTTGTAAGAGATGAAGGTCTGACAGCTTGTTCCTGTTCCTAGTGCTGCTGGTTCACTAATTTTCTGAGCTTTCTACTCCATTCCCATCTCTCTCTGGTTCTCTGTTCTGCTTGCTTAGCACTGACATTTTGTGTCGCTGTAGCGTCTGGGATGGAGAGATGCAGCACACACAGATCCAGTGAGAAAATAGAGTAACCTTTACTATTTACAATTTCTGCTTATATGCACTAAATTCCATAGGTGATTGGTCAGTGGTCACCCACCTCCGGGGGTGATTGGCTGAAGTCCTACAACGCCCAATCCTAAACACTCTCTGCCTCAAACCAGACAGATCGGGAAAACAGCAGGTGTCCAGATACTATTTACAAAAACCATCTTATTGTTTTCATAGCTTGCATGAGAAAGGAGAGGTTCTCACAGAATGCTGCAAGAAGCAGGGAAAACCTTCTGCTAGCAGCTTTTCAGTATCCACACATTTTGGCTCATTCCCGGCCATGCTGGATTGTGCCTTTCCTGCAACCCTTCTGTCCCTCCATCCAACCACAGAGGTACAAATGTGCAGTCCATCAGCAAGGATGGATCTTGCAAAACCAAGAGCTTACCAAGAGCTACCAAGAGCTTAGATCTGATGAATCTGGTGTTCAGCACCTGTTTCGGGGTTGTTTTTTTTTTTTTGGAGACTGAGTCCCTGGGCAGACCTTATTTAAGAACAGTGGAAATCCAGCCTGAGCCAGGGCTGCTCCAGGATGCTGGCAATCCACATGACTCCTGAGTGATGATTAATTGCTGGGTCTGTAAGGGTTAAAGGGAATGCAATGCCTGGTCTTGCTGCCAGAGTCTCCTGCCTGTCTGCCTGGAAAAGGGGGGCCACTCCATGCCAGCCTTTGAGTCATGCCACAAGCACAAGCCAGGGCAAAACCCTCTGCTTGCTGCACAAATCCTGGTAGCAGCCCCCTTCTTTCTCCTTTTCAGTACCTGTGCTCCCAGGCACACTGAAGCAGCTCTTAGCGGAGGTGAAGGCAGTAAAAATTTTGGAACTTCAGCCTGCTGGGCTCCTAGCCAGGGGACAACAGCAGTGGATGCCTGTTGTCCTCTCCTGTCACCAGAAAGTGGGGAGCCCCTGCTTTCTCAGCGGGGAGCAGGCAGTACAAGTCTGGGTTTGTCTGGCCTTATGCTACCCGTGGGTCACCTCAGGATCAGGAAATTCCCAGCTGCTCCCCAAAATAGCCCGAATCTGGAAATGGTGCAAGGGGAACTTAACCTGGACATGATAGCTGGGATCTGGCCTGAAATGTCCTCCTCAACTCGAGAAATAGTGTGCTGTCTCTGTCTAAATGTTTTTGTCTGTCTCTGCTTAAAAGCTTTAAATAATGTCACAAAACCGCTCACACATCCCACACTGCAAAACAGATAAACAGTGAGAGGAGCTGAGTGTGTTTAACGAGCTGGAACACAACCAAAAAAGACTTAAAGCCTGTGATCAACTTGGTAGCACGCAGGAGCCACCAGAGGGTGATCACAAGGGTTGACTCAAGTTCTGCTCCCTCTTGTGCTTTCGGATCCCTTTGTACATCCTTGATCTCCAAGCAAATCATTCTCTGATGGCTTAGGCTTGATCAAACCTTCAGGTCTTGTTGTTGCCATTTCAGGGAACATGTGGATCAAGTTCTCAGGATCTTGAAAGAGCCACCATATCCTGAAATCCCATTTCTAATCCCAAGATGCAGTTCATCTTGTCTGTTCAACATAACTGCCCTCTTGCCCTCTTGCTTTGTGTTCATACTCAGCCCTCGTGATGCAGAATGCAAATAAAGAGGGTTTGTGGGAGACTACCAGAAGATTGTAATCTTCTTATCTCTCATTCCAGACGTATCCTGAAATGACTCGTTCTTTCTTCTCTTTTTATTTCACAATATAAGCATTTTGCAGAGGAGGTGACATCTTTCGGTGCTTTAGCATTTCATCTCCCTGTGTCTTCACATTTTTTCCACTTTCTCATCTGCATGTTACCAAGTTAATTACGCTGCACAATGACTTTAAAAAGGCAAACTCCAACAAAGGCTAACGAGGCTGTTTCTTGCCAGCTGGTCATTGTTTTGCCTTGGGCCCATAACTTCGCTTGCCGCTCTCCGCTGGGCGCTGAAGCTGTTCTTGTGTTTAAAGATAATTGCCCCGAGCAAGATTATATCATATTTTCTGTCTGTGCTTTCAGGAGGGTTTAGTGCTGCATAATCTGCCCGTTACAACCACATCTCCAGACAATAGCAGGCTGCAGAATACAGTGTGATAAAGCGTTAGCAAATCTTGTTCGTGTTCATTCCCTGTCATTATATTGAGGTTCTAATGGTTTAAGAGCACACAGAAATTTTAAAAGAGGGGCTCAAATTAATGGCTGCAGTTGTACCCAGTTTTCTTCACCCACAGCCAGAGATGACACGGACTCTGGAAGAGGTGCATGATATTTTTCTGAATCTGTCTGTCTAAGCATCATAAGCTTAAGTAAGATCTTGCTATCGAATGATGCATATTGACTAATCATGTTGATGTGACTGAACCAACCTTCAGTAAAGGCATTGGTGAATAACTGCAGCAGCTACCATCTTCTCCAGGGAATTCCAGGTAAATTTCTGAAGCTCAGCGTGTCCTGTCCTTTTATGACCCATTTTCCACAAGCAGTAGTACCATGATGCTCATTTCTTTTGTAGCAGAGCACTTTCTCATTATTTACTTTTCTTCTTGGAGCATAGCTGGTAGCTGAAATAGTCAAATTCCATTCAAGATTGAGCAGAAGTGACTTTGCCTCAGTTTCCTGTCTTGTTAAAGATACAACCAGTGTTTAAAGACTTGGGAAGTTGTGTTTCTTGAGAGACCAGTTCTTTTAAGTTCCTGCACATATATTTCATTTCTGAGTGCCACGTGTCAGTTAAGTCCTGGAAACATGGGGAAGACACATTATTTCCACATGGGTCAGAACCATCTTTTGCAAGACTAGAAAGGATCTGATCTTCTCTCAAATTGTACTCCTGGTTCCTAGAAATACTCTTGCTAGGAGATAAGGAATATGATGTAACCATGGATGTCCACTGGGTATTCTGGATTGAATGAAATCCTCCTTGTCTACCATGAGAGTGGTCATAGAATAAAAATTCCAGATGGGGTAATCATAAGAAAAACATTTACTGAGGCTTCAAGCTGGGACATCTGGGAGAACAACTATGGAGCAAAATGCTAGAAAGAAAAGGTGCATTCGTCCTAACTGGGACAGCTTTCACCCTGGAGTGGCCAGGGGAAGTGCTGTCTTCATATGGCCAGCAATAATTAATGGCAGGAATTCCCAGCCAGTCCACTCTTGGACTTGAAGGTGAGCTCATGAAGGTACTTACTGGGGGTGAGGAGGGGTCTCCTGGGGAGCCTTGTCCCTGGAGAAGGGCACTGTGGAAATCTCTGGTGCTTGGCTGAGGCTTTATAATGATATTCCCTGTTAGTCTTCATTAATGTTTAAATTTATTGTGCAGAGAATAGAGCCGACCTTGAGTTTGCTTTATGTGCCATCTACAGGTACAGGGATGAGAGAGGCTTCTCCTCCTTCTGCAACCATCCTCATGCTTTGTGTTTAATGTAAACAGTGTGTTTAGAAATGTATTGTCTGTGGCAGACCTGACATCACAACCAAATTCTTGAAAATAAAATGTTTAAGGGGAATCATGTGTCAGCTGCCTAGCGCTGAAATGTATGGAATGGAATTAAGCAAACCTTTTCTTAATTAAAAAAATGAAAATGGATTCTGAACTTTATCTAAGGGTCACTTTGGGATGATTTTTAGACAGAAAAAATCTTGGCTTTCTGGCAGGACAGCTGTGAGGGAGTGTTCTATTCATTAGAACACAATTTGTCCAAGAAAATACGTTCCAAGTCCTAATCAATCCTAACAACTTGCTGGACAGGGTTCAAGCAGGCCAGTTATGGAGTCTTATAAAGCCAAACCCACATGTCTCAGTGGGCAAGAGGCAAGATAATCTTAGCTTACAATGGAATGTTTAAATTTATACAGCTAAGACACTGACATAGGCACAAGGGTTGGTTCTTTTGTGTTGGGTTTTTTTTAACCAGAAACATGTGAAGAATTGGAATTTTTAAAGAGAGGGAATATCCCTTTAAGATATAATCACTCATGGTGAGTGGACTGTGGCCAGATCCATCCTTGCTTTAGCATCTATAGAAATATTTTTGGAGAAGACCGGCCTCCAAAGCACTAGAAACAGAGGTGTGCCTCCAAACAAAGGTGCTTGGCATCACAGGCTCTTGCAGAGTTTTATAATTCCCAGCTTTATGAGAATATTTTTTTAATGAGCTGCTTCAGCAGTGGAAATGGGGAGGTTTGGAGAAGCTGTTGCCCAGTGAGCCCCTGGGAAGGTGACACCATGCACATCATTGTTCTGCTGCTGAATGAAGGCTCTTTACGATGACACATTGCTACTGAGCACAGAAAACCACAGCTCAACACACCCCCAGCCCTCCTGGGGTTAATGGTAACTATTTTAGGGTTTGCTTTTCTGTCATTCAGTTAGTTTCTCCATTATTGCTGCTGGTAGCTTTAAAACAATCATTTGCAGATCCATGCAAATTCCCATAGGGATGAGATGTAAAACCTGAGCAGTCTTAAGCCTGGGGGATATTTCATTTCTTAATCTGAAATAGTTTTCTGACTTGCAGAGTCTTAGCTAAGGTTAATCTCCACCTCACACATGAATCTGGGGTGCCTTTCACAGTAACTTTCAATGCCTGGTAGAAAGCCACAGCAACAAGTTGGTCTCTGAAGTGCCAGTTCACATTCACCTCTTCGCTAGTGTATCCTCTGCTCTCCTGCATCCGGCGCTGGGAAGTGACAAACGCACCATTTCTCTTCTCTCATGACTCTTCTGGCACTGGAAGGGCCTCACTGACTTCAGGGGGAAAAAAAATTCTTTCTAGCTGTAAGTGGTCCTGTCTACACCACAGGGCAGTCCCTCGGTCCCAAACTTGTTACTCACCAGCCTTCTCCTATCCAGGGACTGAGACCTGAGCCAGGAGCTGTGTTTTCTCATCATGACCCCTGCGATTTCAGGGTGCAGTGGAACACCCCTTCTGCCAGTCCTCCTCCTTTGTCCAACACCACCACCCTGCACCTGCATCTCCCCTCTTGACTCAGAGAGGGATTTACCAGCGTGGCTGGGGCTGGATGTGAAGCAGAAGGAGCATACAGTATTGTTAAGCAACTTGTGGTTAAAGTCACAAACTCTGGAGACGTCTTGACTACTGTAAACGCCAGCGGTTCGTTGTCCCACAGCCTCTTCCTTCCTTCACGCCCCACTCTGCCAAGTCAGCCACCTGAGACCCTGCTTATTGCTCTTGTTTTCCCTGGCTCTTCTCACTTGTTTACTTAAAAATCTCTTTCCCTCCCCTTCCCTTCATTTGAATTTCTTGCAGGAGGGTCTTGTAAGGACACCTACTTTAATCCGAATTTCCTGTGAATTAATAGGCAGCTTTTTTTGAGTTTTACGTGTTTTGAAATAAAAATGTGATCATTTCTTCATTGCCCCTTCCCCAAACTCTGCTTTCAACAAACACTTTTCTTACGGAAAGCCGTGGTTTTAAAAGCCCAGCTCAAAAAGCAGGCTCTGTCCCTCAGAGAAGGAGGAGGAGGGGTACTTTGGATGCAGCAGGACAGCCTGTCACCCAAGGGAAAACAGCCGACATGCTGCTGAGGCTGGCTGCATATTTTCGTTTCAAAAAGCACTCCAGACTAAAACCACCTGTGAGTGAGGCTGGCTGGCTGATTTAGAAGGGCCTAGTGCAGGGTGTCCTGTCAAAAGCCACACTTACTTTCACAAAGGCAAATGAATCAGGTTTTATGTGGCAGGGCGACAGCTTGCTGGGGCAGGCCCATTAAAACTTTGTAAAACAAACTGTAAGTGAGAGGTGCAACATTTCCTTATCCAGACCCCGAGAATAGACAGGCGTCCTATGGAAAAGTGAGTCATATTCTCTGTGGTACATTCTGTTCATTCTGTTACAATAAACACGAGTGTTTGTTTGCTGAGTCCATCAGCATCCAGATCTAAACTTGATTAGGAGGACAAGCTCCTCGGCCGCTGCCGGGCTCGCGTGTGCACTGCTCTTTGGTCGCTTTGTTGTATAACAGCACCAGTCATGACAGGCTGCCATTCCAAAAGGAAATAACAGCACTTCCCTCATTGCTTTCAAATCCATCCCAAATTTCTATTAAAGACATCAAAGCAATTACTCTGATACTTTCCGTGCTTTCCAAGTGACTCATCTTTTAAAGAAACTGCTGGAAAATAAGGCGCAACCAAGGTCCCTTCGTTCCAGGGTTTGAGACTTTTAAGAATCTCATGGAAACAAGTCAAAATAAGAAGCCACAAACCCACCGTCTCATAAAACCCTTCTCCATGTTTTCTATGTTTCTGTGCTACCAGCTGGAGTTGGTTTTACAAGCTACAGTGCCAGAAGATAGAGCAGGTTGTTAGTCCAGCTCCGTGACTGCAGAAGGTGAATTAGCTGGCCAAATGTGTTTATTGCTACCGCTGTTGGAAGAGGGCTTTTAAATAGGATGATGCTTGGCTGCGTCTAGAACTAGTAGTGAAATAAGGGATGGTCTGCTGGAAACAAGGGGATCTCCGGGAAGGAAGTTTCTATGCAGCAGGAGTAGCATTCTGGAAATCTGACTCTTGCCCATTTATAAGAAAGGGCAAGGTCTCCAAAATTTTAAATGCTTGCTGCGTTTCTAAGAACGGTAGACAGGGCAGGAGGGATCGCTTCTGACTTCAGTGGGAAGGGAGCTGGAGATTAGCCGTGGGTTAGAAATTTGTTGGGCTATAGCTTGAAGCATTCCAGCTTTTTCCATAGAATCACTTGCTAACTACAATTACTTGTCTAATGCAGCGCTCCAGGAAGTGAGGTTACTGTCCTGCAAAATCTGAAAGGAAGGGCTGAGGACAAGGAGCGTCCCGTGCCTGGCTCTGACAAATAGGAATTCCCGGCTTCTCAGGTGCATGGTGATACCCCTAAGTCTGCTCATTTTGCTGATGTTTTTCTTCCACCTTTATGCACACGTGGAAGGAGCAGTGGCATTGCCTTTGCAGACTCTCTCATGCAAGAGGACCACACACCGACAAGCTTTGGGGTACCAAACAACATAAGACTGCAGGTAAAATGGCTACTTCACTCCTCAAACTGAACCTACTGTGGGGCACTCATGTAGGAAATAAATACTTTGCCTTTTTGCTCTGGCAAATATCTGGTGATGCTTTTTGGGATGTTTTCTGCCCCAACAACAATTTTTTAAAAATTTCTCCTCAAGTTATCCAATCATGAAAGTCCATTTGTCCTTTTCAGTCCTGTATTACAGGTATTTTTAGCAGTTGAGGAAAACTCTGTATTGTCCCCCCCTCAAAGTCTCCTTGTACCAGTCTGTGTTGAGGCGGAGCTTCAGAGCCACGTAAAACGCTCTCAGCATGCACAAGCCAGCTCCAGGAGCCAGTCCAACACCAGGTTCCCAGAAAGAACCCAGAAAGGTCTCCCATTCTGCAGGGAAGCAGCAGCCAAAGGCTCTCCTTGCCCACTGCAGTGTCCCAGCTTCCCTCTGTGAGCCATGCGTCACAGGAGGGCTTCTCTTGACCATAAGTGGGATATTTAATAAACCTGAGGTTTTTAATCTTTAGATGTTCACAGCTGTGCACAAAAACATAAAATACACGGTCCAGCATGAGCAGCTACGTGCTGAGAGAAAAAATGCATAGCATTGTACTTGAGCAGGGTCGGGATCTCTCAGAGTTTCTCTGGCAGGAATGAATGGTTGGCATCGTATTTTTCTAGGTAAAAAGCAAGAGGTTTATCCGGTAATAGAGCCATCTAGAGCAGCCTGACTTCTTGTAACACCCCCTGCATGCCCATGCCTGTGTTGCGGGTGGAAACAGATTTAAGACGTGAGGAATGACTTAGAGGTCTTTGCAACCTAAACTGTTTTATGATTCTAAGATCATTGAATTTAATTGACTTGATTTCTGCTTTTTATCCCTATCAGTGACTGTCTTCTTTCCTTTGTGGAAATTGTCGCCCTGTGATCACATCGTTGAAGTGGCTATGTTTTACCTTTTTTTAACCTGCTGGTTATGGTTTTTAAACCATACTTTTTAATATTTTATGCGTGTGTGTGCTTAGACAAAAGCAGGGGGTGTTGGTAGCTGCAGGTCCTGGTATTTGCTGTGCTGGCTGCTGGTGAGGCACAGATGCATAAAGCTGTTTGGTATGCTGGCTGCTGCAAGAAATACATGTGCAAGCACGATGAGGTATCTGTGGGTGCAGGAGCATCTCCCTGGGAACCCTAACGTTTGGTTTGCTGACAGTAACGTTCCACTCAAGCTGCTTTTAGCTGCTTTCCACCTTGGCTTGTTTATCTGTAAAATGGAAATGGGGAACTTCCTAGAGAACTCAGAGCTGTATTTTTAATTATTCATAGCTTTTGCATACCCTTGAGGAGAGTATAGGCTGTAAATCTCTGAAGCTGCATACCAACATTTCTGTGGTTTAAGCATCAGGGGAGCCCCTTTTCCAAAGACACTGCTGTACTCTCCCGGCTGTGTGTTTCATGGCAAGCCTGTGCTCAGCCCTTGGCGTGCAGACCAAGCCCTGGGACCCCTGACCCCTTTCTGTGTGCAGAGCCAGGTGTTTTCCTGCAGAGCCTGTCCTGCTGGGCCTGTGGGCTGGAGCTGGGAAGGTGCCTGTCGTGCGCGCTGTGTGTTTGAGGTGCCGAAAGCGGCATGTGGCAGACCTGGGCTCCCCAGTCTGTGGGGGCACGGGGCAGTGGCCCCCTCCCAGCACCAGCACGGCCTTTCCCCATGCCCCAGCCACACTCTGCACCCAGGACCAAGCCCTGCCAGGGCTATGGGCACACGCAGTGCATCCCAAACAGGATGGGAGGTCACTCAAGTCACCCTGTGCCTCTTGGTACTTGGCCCCGTGCTTTACCACCAGCTCCCTGGAGGCTGTGACATTTGAGCTTGCACTGGCTGCCCCAGCACAGGGAGGTCAAACAAATTGAATTTCTCTTCAAATTAGTTGTCTATGGCTTTGATCCCTGTCCACTGGAGACCTTGTGTGTTTTAGCTGGAAGAATGCACGCCACGTTCCAGCCCCCTCCCGCAGCCGGGGGAGCGGTGATGCCCCTGGCAAACGCGGAGCGGTGCTCAGCTGGAGAGCCATCACTGCAGCGTGGCCTCTGTCGAGAAGGATCCCAGCTTCCCTGGGCCTCTGTCTTACAGATGTTAATCCCTTCCTATTGTCTTTGCAAGTTCTAACAGAATAGTAAGCTGCGGTAAAAAGAGGGGATACGTTCAATTTGAGCAGTGAGATTACGATGTTCCGAATAAAGCCATATTTATTAATAATTACCTCTCTGCCATGACTTTAAATTCAAACAGCTGGACAGCCTCTGCTCTTTATTAATTTCCTTGGATCCTTGGCACGAAGCCCTCAATTCCTGTGATGTAATGGTATAAAAAGTTGGCTCCTGACCGAGCTTCCACCCACAAGTTCTAAATTTGGAGCATGGCAAATTTCTGCAGATTCCACAGACAGGCTATGCTCAAGACGTGCTGATGCCTTCAGTCCCATCCTATTGCACCAAACAACAAGGTTGTGTGCTTTTTATAACGGGGATCATAAATATGACTCAGATGCACATGTTGTCTATGTAAGCACTTGGGGTTGGCTATCACTTTATGGCACTGGGAAGAAGCCAAGCCAAATAAAAATTGTTTTGAGTAAATATTACATTTCTAGAGCATGAATAACTTTTCTCTGCAGCCAGCGTGTCACTAATGGGAATAAGGAAGAAGACGGGGTGGGGGGAAAAGCAGTAACTAAATCATCCCTCTAAACACAGACAGTCTGCAGCAAGACCTGTTGTTTGGACTCGTCTGGGGTGTGATATCCCAGATAATTCGTAGCAGGTCTCAGCAAGGCCACGAGAGATGGAAATAAAAATAGCTGTGTAGCTCAGCGCCATCCTGCTGCGCAGCTCTCCTTTGGGTGGGATCTCCAGGAGTGGTATGTGAAACAGGCAACCAGAGAACCCAGTGTCCTCCTCTCCCCTGCTCCCAAATGTGCAGAGGCTCAAGAATGTGGATTGCTCCATGGAGATCAGTGTTGCTACTCACATGCTCAGCACTAAGCATGTGCACATGTCTGTCCAGGATCCGGGCCAGAAGGAAGGACGAGTTTTTCATCCTGAAGTTTTGGGACCCCAGGGGATGTCTGCACTGCAGAACAGGGGGAAGCAGAAAATGAGAGCCCACGTGCAGCTCTGCATCCGGAAGGAAGCAGCTCACTGGCAGCTCTGTGGGGCAGGCATGTGCCATCCCACCACCGGCACACGGCTGGTTCCTCACAGCTGCTGGCTCTGCTCCAGCTGCTCCAGCAAGCTGATAAGTCTCAGCATCCTCCAAAATCCCAATTACTCCTGCCCCTGAGCAGTACTTATGAAGTGCTTCATCTACCTGAGATGCAAAGGGATTTAAAAAAATAATAAACCTGCAAGAACTTTTCAGGAAACATTCCCTGATAAAAGGAATCCTCAAGTCTTTCAAAAATAATAGCCAGAGAGAAATAACAAGTGAGAGTCTAGCTTTGAAAATCATTAGTGCCTTTCCCATTTTCCCAGTGGGCATGTACATTCCTTCCTGTTGCACCTGTGAGGTTTTACATGTCAGATAAGTTCTTTCCTGAGCTTTGCTGTCTTCTCCTGTTTTAGGCTTCTTTCCGACAGCAGGCAGAAAACGTGGCTTTAAAAGAGGAGCTCAGACAGGAAGCAGCAATGTTCCAGGATTTCTGAGTCAAGCAGGAGAGCAACTGGCTTCTTGAAGTGTGGATTTCAGAGATCCCTAAAACCCTTGGCTGCACAGTTGGAGCAGGTGAGTGGGGAGGCGTCGAGAGCCCTCGACATTCCCATGTCCCAGCCACCCCTATCAGAAGCTTCTGAAGAGCTTCTCTGTGCAGTGGGCTGGACTGGGGCTTGCAGAGAGAATGTTTGAAGGGCTGTGAGCCCTGCAATAACCACAGCAGGCTTGACGTCAGCAGACCTGTACCTCCAGGGATTAGTTCTGAGAAATCAGTGCCGGTTTGCCCAGCTAAGGCGGTTTTGACTCTTTGAAGGATCTGGGTGATAAGTCCTTTTTCCATGCCTTGCACGCTGCCAGCGGTCATTTTCTGCCAGAAGAGCAGCCCAAACAGTGTACATGGGGCTGGCTCCCTCCCCTTTGTAATGCATTTTACAATTTGGATAAACTTTTGTAGCACAAGAAAATGTTTTTACATATTAGAGCGTCTAAATTGTTAGAACAGTTGGAAAATCCTAATTGCCTGTAAAAGTCAAGGAGAAAAAAAAAACAGCAAAGAAAATATTTTGGATTCAACAATTAACAAAACTGGGAGCTGAAGTTCGGTTTCCTGGATGAAAAATTTATTCAGGGAGTCCTGTTGTACTTGTGACTTGAAAATAAATACTTGAACCTTCAACAAGGGATTTGCACCTATCCCCAAATTTGCTCTGAGTTGCAGAGCTTAAGCTCTGAATACTCTCCGGAGATGCATTGTTGAGGTTGGTCATGTTTAGATTTACTCCATAGTGTTTTTGGGGTTCCACACGCACAAGGGAGGGGGAAACCTACCCGGGATTGATTCAGCAGCTTGAATGAGAGATGACAAAACAGGGCTTGGCTGAAGTGCTGGCCTAATTTCCATGAAACTTTGGGGGTAGTTATGTGGTGATTTAACTCCAGTTAATTAGGGGCTAAAGGCTGCTTCAATTTGTGGTTGTTACCCAACAGTTCAGAGGAGGTTTTCTGGCTGCCAGCGATCAGGAATAAAGGTGAAGGAGCTGGAGGTGATGCTGCAAGGGGCTGGCAGGGGCTGGTGCCAGGGGGCTCTGGTGGTGCCCTGGTATGTGGTGCTTTCCAAGATCTCACTCAGCAATCTCTGATTTGCACCTTGTGAACACAGGTTCAGGGTATCACTTAAAGAGCCCTGGTTTTAGGGACAGATTACAATTTTGCAGATGTCTCTGTGCTTTTTTAATGGATAAACATCACCCATCTTTCATCAATGCCCAGCTGAGCCATAGGGAGGTTAAGGGACCTGACGAAGGTGATAGCAAGTCAAATTGTTTGGAATTTTGTAGCTCTGAAAGATCATCTTTCTAAAACAGGAACCCTCTCAGGAGTAGTAGGTTTTCATTAAATCAACAGTTCAAACCTGTCGATCTTGATCTATCAGGAAAAAGAGGAATGTAGAAAATGTGAGAGTTAGCTTAGCCTGCCTTAAACTAAACCACCAGGTTCACGTTCCTATGGAGAAACAAATACCCTGCAGGCATCGTGGTGTCTTTGATTTATTTTTGGAAGTTGAAAACTCCCCCTCTTCGTGTCTGAACTAAGAAAAAAACCAAGGATTTTGTGAGCCAACAAAAGGTTTCTGGAGGAAAAACCCTCCAGTCCCACTTCTCAAGGGCTTATGACACGAGCAGTTGAGCTAAGGTAATCCAACTTAGCCTCCCCTACATTTCAAAACTGGGTTAAAGTTCCTAAGTCATTGAGGGAAAATGTTACCCAACAGAGTAATGACTCTCTAATTGGCGCGTCAGGCCTTGGCAGCGGCGGGTGCAGACCCCGGTTTCAGTCACCCGAACAGCCCAGGGTGACAACGCGCCCACAGGAGGGAGCGAGGGCATCGCGGCTGCACAGCCGCGGGTGAAGCCCCCGAGCCGTGCTGGCAGCCTTGGACATCATCTGCGCGCTTCTCTCCCTCCTTTCTTTGGAGGTCAGGCGGCCCCGGGCAGAGGCTTTGGCTGCTGCTGGGCGTGGGTTGCTGGGGCGGCAGCAGCGGTGTGGTGCCGCACGTACACGAGTGACGCGGCTCCGAGCGTGGGACCGGCTCCGCGCTGCAGCCCCGCGCGGTGCCGCATCCTCCCCGGGCGGGACCCGCACATGTGATTCATTAGGAGTCTGCCGAGCAGGGCCCTGCTCCCCGGGCTCTCCGGGGCCGTGCGACGGTGTCCGGCTGCCATCTGGTGTCCGGCGCCCGGGGGGGCCCCGCGCATCCCCCGCGCATCCCCCGCCACCGCGGCCGGCGACAGCGCGGCCTGAGTGGCATCCCCTGGGCTGCGGCCAAGCCGTGAGCAAATCCTGTCCAGACTCTCAGGGCCCCCCGCCACGGTATCTCCCGCATTCCTGCGGCAGATCTGGTATTTCTTATTGTTCTCCCCGTCTCTGGGGGAGCAGCTGCCGCCTGCAGGGGCAGGAGCTGGCGGAGCCCTGGGCTGCGGGTCCCACGACTCGCCGGGGGCTTTGGAAAAATCGTGTCAGTCTTCTCACCCTGCTTCGGCACGTAGGGACTTGGGGCTCATCAGGAGGGGCGAGAAGAAAATGAGAAAAGAATGGAAAACTGGAAGAGCAGCGAGTGGTTGTGCAGCTCCGCTCTCCTGGAGGTGGTGTGGGCTGAGCACACGCTCCCCTGGACCCTGCACAGGCTGCCCCGGGCTCAGCACTCATCGGGAGCTTTCTGCTGAAGTAGCCGTGCCAGCCTGCAGCACAGAGCACCTCGGATTCGCTGGCAGCCCCGGGACACCAGTGGCAGGGACTGGTCAGAACAGGGCGAAGAGGGAGGGAGAGACAGAGCTGCCTTCGAAGCTGTGCAGGACTGCTCCCTGCTCTGCACCCACAGCAGCCTGGCCCAGCACGGGTGTTCAGCACCTGGTGGTGTTTCCTTGTCGCCTTTCCCTCTGACAGGCTGGTTCTCCTATCATGCCCCCAGCCTGTGCTGTTCCTTGAAGCATGATTTCAAGGAATACAGGCTCTGGATTTTCTCCTGCTGGAGGGAAGGATTTGCTGGCTGGAGGTGGACTGAGCAACTGTAGGCTTGGCTCTTGCCATCTGTAATGGTGACAGTGAGGAGAGTGTGCTGGAGCACTGGCAGAGGGGCCACGTGCAGCTATTCTGTGAGACCAGGCTTGGGGCGTTGGTTGTTTTGGGCCAGCCACCTCCCCAGGAAGCTCCCATGGGCCGCCAGAGATCCCCTTGGACATCGTGCAACCCTCACAGGCAGGCAATGGCCGTGCTAAAGCACACCAGCAAACACAGAAGGTGGCACCTCCATCCCCATAGGGAGCGGTGCCACACCACTCAGCTTTTGGTGGGGCCGGGGTGTGAGCATGCTGTACCCTGCTCCCATCATTTCCCACCTCCTGTCTGGGAAAAAGCAGTCCATGGGCACACGATCTTTCTGGCAGGGAGGAAAGCCTGGCTGAAAAACAGGCCATGGTCCTCCCTCACAGAGAGATGTGGTGGTTGACTCTACGGCTTGGAGAGAGTAAAATGGCCTGAAGCATCACTGGCAAAGGAAATGGTTCAGAGAACACAACCTTGCACTGCTACAAATGCAAAACTTCAGTCCTGGTGGGAGAGGGACTTTCCGAAAATGTCTAAGCAAAGTGTGACCATAAATAAGTTTTTAAAGTGTGGGGGGTTTTTCAGTTGTTTGGTTTTTTGTTTTGTTTTGGTTTTTTTTTCCTTTTTTAGCTGTTACTGAGGAACTAGCACCTCAGAGGAACTGCACTTGCACCTTGAGTCAGGGCTGAGCTGGACAAGTCTCCTCAGAGCGGGAAGAGAAATCTCTGTGCAAGTCCAGGCTGCTTTTGAAACTCATGTCTATGCCTGAGCTTTTAATCCCATCTGAGATATCAATGTGTGCTCAGAAAAAATGTAACAACAAGAGTAACAGCAGCTGTTTGCATGAAGATGTTGTTAGGCCCAGATGCTGTTAAAGCCTTTTGTGTGCTGCAGCCATGGCAAGTAGCTCTATTAATCAGCAATTATATTAATAACAGTGTGTAAAGCTGGTGCTAGATCAAGACCCTTTGGTAGGCAGGAGAGTGATGTGAGCAATGACCACGCTGAGCAGGGTAGAAAGGGTTAATTTTTTGTGCTTTTATTCATTAAGGAATTTAAAGTAATGGCTGACAGGGAAAAGTGAATGCAGTTGTGCTGGAGATAGTGATTCCTTTTTTTTTCTTTTTATCAACATTCTGCCCAGTCTGCCATGGGCTTTCCTCTGACCCTGCTGCTCATATCCTTTTACATTTCCTCTGTAAAAGAAAAAGAAAAAAGGCAGGAGAAGGGCTCTTGTCAATTGGTTCTTCTAGGATTGTGCACGTAGGTGTTAAAAACTGCCTCATTAAATCTCCCTCTCAAGGCTTTTCAGGATGTTTCTAATTTAACTGTTTTGCATCATCCTGGTCCAATTTTAATTTCTTTTAGAGGTGAGATGCAGCTACATTTGCCAAATATTGTTTCATCTTATGTGTTAAAACAACCACTGCACCTTCCTTTTGTTTGAAGGATGTGTACTTTTGAAATACCCAGGAAGCCAGTCCATAAAATGGAGCCTTTCTGCACTTTTGCTTCCTGGCATTTCCGAGTAGCTGGAGTTCACACTGAGAGTAAGTGTGTGGAAGCCACAATAGTCTCTAAATTCACGGAGTGCCACAAAGTTTCTATTTGCATTTTATTTTGGCCCTCACGGCCGCATTAGCCCTAAACCACGGGCTGATATCCTTTCCCCACACACGCCCACCCTGTTTGTGGCTTGAAGGGATGAGCGTGAGCCCCGCTCCCAAAAGGGGAGTACGTGATGCTGAGCACGTCCTTCGCTCCTGCAGCCTCGGGGCGTGTACGCAGGCACCTGGGAAAACGCTGTTTGCAGGGAAGCAACCTTCCTCACACATTTTCCCTTGCTCTGCTTTGCCGCCCCTAGGAAAGCCGCACGGCAGCCCGAGCTGCGCCTGCAGAGACTGCGGGATGCTGTGTCCCACTGTACACATTGTCCTCCTGCAGTGCGGCGGGGTTTCTTTGGAAAATATGTCTGAATTCGCGCCAAGGCCAGTGGTAACAAAAAAATCCTTTTTTCCTAAGCTGGCGGGATGTCTGTGGGCATACTGAGCTAGCAGAGGAACCGAACGGGCTCATGGAGCAGGGACAGAGCTGCGGTGGGCATGGCAGGGAGGCGGTGATGGTGCTGCAGCCGCAGACTGGGCGCACAGCGCTTTCCCCTGGCACCCGCTGCTGGGAGCGAAGGGAGCCGGAGGGTGGCTGTCCCGGGACACCTCCACAGGCCGGGAACACCGCAGGATCACAGTCGGGGGACGCTGGGCTGGGCCACCACGAGGTGGCAGCCGGAGCCCAGCGATGAGGCAGCCGCAGGTTCCCGAGCTCCGTGTGCCGGCGTGGCCAGCCGGGGGAGGCCGCAGAGGGTGCCACAGGGTCACGAAAAGATTTATTTAAAAAAAAAAAAAAAAAAGGCAGAGAGACCCACAATTATCGAGTAACCAGTATGGTACCGGTAGACTCGGAAAGCCCCTAAAAATCTTGCTAATGTTGAAGGAGTTGGTCATTCTGTTAGAGGACAAGTGTACGGCACACCTGCTGCCATTCTGCACTCCTTCCTTTGGTAACAAATAATGACCTCTCTCCCTGAAGCAGCTGAAAGGCCTCGTGGATATCCCCTTCCCTGGCACCAGTTTCTTCAAAAATTGTTTACATAACTGCCTCACATATTTGAGATAAAAATCAGAGCAGTTATTTTCCGTTTGCTTTTACTGAGTTGGATGGTGCAGCTCCTGTTCCAGGTGTTCTGCGTGACTGAGCCATAGGATCACAGGATGGCTTGGGTTGGAAGGAGCCTTAATGATCACCTGCTTCCAATCCCCTTGCCATTAACAGGGACAAACAGGTGCTTCTTTTGGGGTTGGGGTCCCCCCCCAATCCCCAGGATACACTTTCTGTCGTAAGACACTGCTCCTTTCCCCCACACAGGCTCTGCTTTTGTGGCTGTTCATGCAGGACAGGGAAACAGGAGTAACACGAGCTGCTGGAAACCAGCCTGTTACAGTTTGGGAATGTGTGATCCAGTGTGCACAACTCATAAATCAGCTCCATAAAATGGTCACGGGGAAAAAAAAATAACAACCCCAAACCAAACCTCATCCTGTTTTTAGAGGGAAGAGCACGGTACTGGGGTAGTGGTTTGCAGGGCTGTTTCAGCAGCAGCAGGTAAACGAAACCTGATTCTGGCAGACAAAGTAAGTGGGCTGAGCCCTCCAGTGCATCTCCCAAGGGTTCAGGAACAGCAGCCACAGCTTTGCCCTGGCCTCCGTGTAAGCCCAGGGGGTAATTAGGGCTTCTTGGGCCGACCACAGACATCCCTGATCCCACAGTTCAGATCCTCTCCATGAGCGGGCTCGTTGGTTTGTGGCAAGAGGAGAGCTGTAAGCCTTGGCCCCACTGGAAATGATGGCACACTGGGATGCAGCTTTCCATGCTCCCTGACCCATGACCAGCGCTGACTCACAGCTCTGTGCTCCCTTTGGATGCTGCTCAGTGCCGCTCCAAGGGGCTCATTCTCAAGTAGTATTTTTGCTCAGCATGCAAATAGTTTAATTTTTAAACCAACCACTCCCCCCAGCTTTACAGAGCAAAGCTTTGAACAAAGCTTTCCTAATTTGTCAGAGCAAGCAGGGACGACAAAGCTAAAAGGAACCTTGTCTCATTTCCGCTTCTGCCGGTGAGTAAGAGCTGACCCCAGACAGACAGACAGACAGACAGGCAGGGCTGACACGTTGTGAGGGGCTGCTGTGTGTCTGTGCTGAGCCTGCCCTGCCCCCGTCCCAGGCTGCATCAAGGTGTACTGAATACGAACATTTAAGAGCAGGAGTGCTGCTAAAACAAAGTCCACGTGTGTTACTGTGTGACCACTGCCTTTACTACGCCCTTAACACCCCACTGATCCGACCATTAAGCTTCTTCCACACGACACTTACTGGATTTTGAACTCCAACAGCCCAAAAGAAACCCAGGCAAAAAGACAACCATTAATTCCAAAATGTAAATGACTTTATATTACTTTATTAAACAGACAATTCTAAAGAACAGTAAAAAATATGAAAACATGCATCATTTGGTGTTCTTAAAAAACCGTTGTCCAAAAAAAAAGACTGTTAGAAAAATTAAACAAGTTTAGCCCCAATACCCCTTCTGCTCTCCACATAAAATGTCTGGCAGTTATAAATACTGTTCCAGCTCCTTTAGCAAAGTTTAACCTTGTGCACATTAGTAATTCTATTACAGGTGGTTGGGTTTTTTCTTCACATTGCTTCTGTAAACATGATCATTTTTAAAAAGGCCTTGTTATCAAGCTTAAGGAGCTATTGTTTCCCTGTACAGTGAGTATAAATAGAAGATCCTGGATTTTCCTGCCATTCTAATCAGCACTCCATTTACTGAAACATTAAAGATTTCAATTAGTATAAAAATACAACCAGAGAATAAATGTCTGAGAAGATTCAGTATTTGAGTGAGTCTTAGTTAATAGACAAATAAAATGCTATTGACTTCCAAATCTGGACACCTCTTCTGTACAGCTTCTGCTCTTTCAAGACCCAAGTATCACAGTGCTGCACTCTAAGGCACTGCTAATCCTCCTGAAAAATTTACTTCCTATTTACTACAAATAATTTAACATGTAGCTGAACTAACAAGCAGGTGAGGGATGGATGGTTGGGGTACAGTCAAAGCTGCTCACAGGCCACACCGATGGGCACCTGCTCCTCGAGGGGGGATTTCAAAATGTCTGTACAAGTTGGCAGGAATCCTGTTCTACTGAGCAACGCCTGGTGTGGGAGATCTGCAAAGCAAAGTCATAGGCTTGTTCCTTTTCCCTACAGAAACAGAAATAACTGGCTTTGTTCCAGGAGAGAACTGTGAGGCAGAGCAGGCTCTTTGGGAAGCCTTGGTACTAGAAAGACTGAAGTTATTTTATTGACAGGAATTACTTTTTTTTTCTAAAGCGCTATCTCCACACATTTATCATTCTTATTTAAAAAAAAGTTTTTTTCTTACTTTTTTTTTAATCTGGCCTCCAATTAAAAGTAAGATGAAAGTGCTACATCTAAAAATGGTGGGATGTTATAATCAGATTTCTTGCACAAACACAGAGGATATTTGCCCTGTGTGTGCTACCACCTTCCATTCACCTGCTTCAGAAATCTGTGAGCCAAAACTGCATCTTTTAAACTATGAAGACAACTCTCAAGGCTTTATTTAGCACTTCTCAAGTATGGGACAGTACAAAAACAGTCTTGCACTACTACTTTTACCAAATGTCTTGCAGCAGCATTTTCTACATGCCTATCTCCAGTTCTTTTGTTTGGATTCCTGCAAAGAGAGGGAAATGGGACACCAAATCCAAGCAGGCAGCAAGTTCCCAGTGATGCCAGCCTCCCCCTTGCCAAGGGAATGTGTCTGAGCACTAAGCACCATGCAGAGAGCAACAGAGGGACAGAGCAAAAGTGAAAGGAAGATCAGTGGAAGGAAATGTAATGCTCCATCTCAGAGCTGGACACAACCTCCAGGACTGTTTTATCCTGGTTGAAATCATACTAAGTAAACCAGTGGAACAACTGCTTCCCTCGCTTTTTAGAATGAAAGTGCTGCTGCCTGATTGGTTAGCTGCTGTCAGATTGTTACAGGCTAGCATAGGAACAACTCTGTCACAAGCTACATTTCAATACTTCAGCTTTACTTCAGCTGCAAAATCTTGGAAAAGTGAGGGAAAACAGCACGTCCTGTCAGACACCACACACTGTAATGGCTGAGCTCTGAGCAGACCCTCCAGCATGGTAAACAGCATTTCATGAGCAGAAAGGCCCAACCTGCTGAGCAAACTAAACTTTGTAAGCAAGAGGCTGCTCTGTGCAAAGCAGAACGAGGGGAGGTGGGCTCCTGTTCCCGGCCACACATCAGCTGCCACCATCACTCGGAAGTGGCTTTTTTCCCTTTCCAGCTCCTTTGTCTTTCCTCCAGTTCAGCTTCAGTGAAGGCAGCTGGGCCCCAGTTTGTGATTAAGTGAGGATTCTTGGAGCCTGGAAGATAGAGAGCAACACTAGAGACAGGCAATCCTGACAGGGACGTCACACACCTCCAATGCAATGCTCAGGCTGACCCTTGCTTTGTTTTGAACATAAAAGAAACAAACAACAATGATAATAAAATCATTATAGTAGGGCCTGTAGAGATAAAGACTTGCAAGTTACCATCAGCAGTTGTCACAAAGGGTGATATCAATAGGCTGCTGTGAAACCAGTGAGCTACAGGAAAAGGCAGACTTCAGTAATCACCACGTGATGTAAGTACATGAGACAGAATAAATACATATTTTTGTAACTCTTCTGTTGATAACTCACCTGGTTCTATTAGCCTAATCAATCCCTCATGATGAGCTACTTTATCTTTCCAACTCTTGGTGTTATTAGCTGCCGTTTCCAACTTCTTCTTAACCTCCTGAAATAAGACACAGCCCGCTTGAAAACAAGAACAACTAAGTCTGTTTATATAAAAAGATAAAACACCTTTTAACCCAAAAGCCAGAACCCTGCTAATTCACCCAGCCCTCTGTTTAGTGTGGAACCATCCTAGGTAATTAGTCACCACCACCCTCCAGAAAAAAAAAAAAGTTGTCAAACCAGAATCCTGAAATAACAAAGTTTTACAAGATTCTGTAGCTGTGTAATGAAGCTAGTCTTCATTCTTAAGTCTAGACTGGTCTGTTGGGCAATTCCAAATGGAAGGCTAGAATGTTTAATTATTTCTAAAATAATTGTTTTGTGGATTTTTTTTGGTGGTTTTATATGTCTATTCTATTCAGCAATTCCTTTGGAGTAGTAAATGATGCCTCACACACAAAAAGCCTGAGATGTCACCTAAAAAAAGCCAAGTACTAGCCAGCAGCAATCTTGTGATGGTGTGAGATGTAACACTACCCTGGGAAGTTGTAAAGTGGCCACAACTACCCCAGCTGGGCCCTTCTTGCAGTGAGTGCAGCATTTGTGTTCTGTGCCAGGCGAGACAGCTCCCTGGCTTGTCCTTCAGAGCTCACCCCATAAACACCCTCCCCTGTTAAACACAAACCCAGCCAGGCTTTCTTTCCTGACCTAAATAAATGCAGGATCAACACCTCTCTAGCCCAGGAAAGTGTGGAGCACTTCAGCCTCTGTGCTTGCTGGATTCTGGCTCTTATTTCTTCCATGAACAGTTACTGACCTTCTCCAAAAACACTAAGTGGAGCAGAGAGCAGGCCTGGCATCCAGGACACGAGGCACTGCTGCACACTGAGAAGCTGAGCTAATTCCTACCTATCCTTGACTTGCACTCAATGCTTAAATACATTTTTGAGGAGTAGGTGCCTGCAGTAACACACTGACTTTTTATCTGTAGAAGACAATACTGTCCCAGGAACATCATCAAAACATTTCAAGAATTACTAATTCAGAAGCAAAATGCAGCCAGTTATGGCAGCAGTGGGACTGCACATGAAGTGAGTCTGCAGTAGAAGACAAATGTACACAGAGTATTTCAGGATATGACTGAGCTGGCCTGTATGCAAATTAGGACAAAAATAAAGAAAAGAGGTTCAGAGGTGTGTCTGAAACAGATTCTCTTCTTCAAATGTATCTACTGGTCTAGAAACCGAGTAAAAACTAGAAAAAAAAAAACAACATAACTATCCTACCTCTTATTATAACTTCTGTGCCATACTAATCCTTAAAGAAGCATAATATCGAAGAACTTCAAATTCAGTCAATCTTTGGATAAGGATGAGAGGTTGATAACCAGAGCAGCTCACCTCATACTGCTCAAGGGCCTCCTTCCTTTCCATTTCAAGTTGTTTCAGTTGCTGCATAGCCACTTGAAGAGCCTGTTCCTTCATCATTCTCTGGTTTTCCAGCTCTTGCTTCTCTGCTTCTGTCATCTGAATGGTCTGTTGCTGCTGCAAATGCCATTTTTCCAGTTCAGCTCTCTTTGCTGTCTCCTCTTCTAGCAATCTGCAATGGGGATTGTGATGTTAACTGCACGTTAACATAAGTTGTATCCATGTAGGGAAGCCAAATTAATTTTTTCTTTCCTCTTTTTTTTAAGGGAAAGAGAATATTATTAAGAAAAAAAAAGCTTGGGGAGCAGGGAAAAACTTATTGTTTGTTGGCTTGCCTTCAGTGTCATGCCAGCAGTGCAAGCAGTCTGACTGCTACAAAGGGCTATTCAGAAAATGTAGCCAATAATGCAAATACACAGCACAGAGCCCCAGAAGAAACAGGCATGCGTAAGTTATCTTCATTGTCTTAGGAGGACTGAATATATGAAGGAAAAAACCACACTCCACAAAGCCCCCGTGAGCAAGAGGAAACTTAACCCTTTATCATTACAGTTTAAACCTGTGACAAAATACAGCAGAAAGTCATATTTAGTTACTGCTTTGTAAAAGCAGTCTGTACAGTGATCTCAGCTTTTCACAGGCTGACATGCACAACACCTGATGAAAAATAACTGCATCTGCTTTTCCAAAATTGCTGAGCTTGCCCTCTGCCAAAGGCTAACCAGACGTATTTAAAAAATCATAAATAGCAGCTTCAGCCTTCGTATCTTAAGGAAAAATAAAATCTGTCCTGTGTCTGAACTTGAAGGTTGTCCCCCACTCCAGCAGCATGTCCAAGAGGCAAACCCTCCTTAGTAGCATGGCACAGGTACTCACTATTGGCAGGGGGAACTCAAACACTTTTCTGCCTGGTCAAAGCAATACCTGGCCTGAAGTTTCCTCACAGTCTCTTCATCTTGACGTGCCTGCTTCTCATCCTCCAATGCTTCCTGTAGCTGCTTATACATTTCTTCCAGTTCACGTACTCTTTGTAAATACTGTTCCAGTTCAGACGATTTCTGAGCAACCTGCTCTTCCATTTTTTGTCTTACCTAGCAGCATAAATTTGGGACACATGAGCTACCATTCAACTCAGGTTTTCAATTTTTAAAGGAATTGCCAGGTTTCCCTCAGGTTATGTTTTCAGAGACAAACCTTTTCCTGCTGTCTGCAGAGCAGAACTGATAAAATTGAGGCCAGATCTGCAGATGTGGAACTAAGAGCATTTAAAAAAACAAATAATACAGGCTACTTACATTGCCCTACTTCCTGCAGCAAAGGATTTTTACAGGGGTTCAAACCTAATTTCAGTCAGCTTGATCTTGTTGCTTAGTTTACAGATAAACTGAAGGAAGACAAAGGTTGTAGGGAGGCCAGACACAAAGGTCAGGCTGATTTAATGGCACTGTTTTCACTCCCTCCCTTGGCAGCAGTGTATCACACACACTTATGTCTCTGGATGATGGCACAGGATGGATAAAGGGCTGGAAGACACCTAAGGAGGTTGGCATGTCCTGCCCCACTGGTCTGCAGCCTGCTGCCCTCAGCTGACCCAAATCCCAGTGACCCAGAAAGGGATTGTATTCAGGAATTCATGCTCAGCCCATCAAGCAGCACTGTGTGCATTAATGTTCTGAGATGTCCCATCACATCCACTTAACTTTTTCTACTTCTTTTCCCCAGCTAACAGAACAACTGACAAAGCCCTCGAAGACTGAAAACCAGTTCTTTGGGGGATTCTCTGTGTAGCTGAATAGTAACAGTATTGTAAAGCAAAAATATTTATTTTTTTGTATTTGTGTGTGTGTATAATTGTAAAAGAACACACAGCATAAAAAACCAATTGTTCTAGGAAGACATAAAATGCATTTTGATTATGCCTGATTCATTTTGCTTATTCATACAGCAAGTACCAGTCTCAGGTTCTCCATCTCTGAAAACTGCAAGGAGAACTTCAGTCTGCATTTATCTTTCAAACAGACAATTTTTCCCCAATTTTCAATAATATTTAAACTTTGAATGCTGTACAAATTGTAGCCGAGCTGTTCCAGTATTTGAATTCACCAGTAAAAATATTTTATTCCTACATCTCAGATAAATGCAACGCAGGTTGTGTTCTCCAGCCTCCTGCAAAATCTGTGGAATCCTTCCAGTGGCTGCCCGTGAGGGAAGCCCTTGCTGAACACCTGACCCTCTATGAATAATAGCAGCAAAACCCCTCGTGCACTACTCACCATTTTTTCTCTCTCCAGCTCCAAACTGAAGCGATCTTGTAATTCAACTTGAGTCTGAAGTCTTTTCTTCTCCTCCTCAGCAGCACGAGCAGCTGCTGCTTCCAGTTGCTGGAAGAGAAGGGTGGGGGGTAGGGGGAAAAGAAAAAGAAGGGAAAAAAAACATTTGTCAGAACTAAATCATTTTGAGGGAATGGAATTTTATGTTAACAATTTTCGGTTTTAACAAAAATGGAAGAAGCCCTCAAAAGCATCAAGGCTCCAGCTTGGGTTTTTTAATGTCTGAGACTATTCTCAGTCTTTAAATATCATTTTCTATCTTGATTGTTTGCAAGGCTATTTTAAATTTACCAATGAAAAGGCAATTACCTTCAAGTTTCCTCTGAGTCCTGCTTTGCACAAGTGGTAGAAATCACTGTATTTCCTTCTCTACCTCATATGGGATAGAGAACTATCATGGAAAACCACGTTTCAGGCAGGACTGCATAGGACTTCCAATAAGGAAAACATGCCAGCATGCACAGAGTTCATACAGAAACAAATATGAGAAGCACTGAATTGCCATGGGAAAGCAGAAGTGCCACTAACTTTGACTAGAATAAGTGATTGTGCTATTGTGAATCATCCCTCTAACATCCCCTAAACTGCCAAGTAAGGTAAATAAAATCCTGGTTGATAATCATCACTTGAAATTAGGCAGAACATTAGCTAAGGCCTAGGAAACAGCTGCTGGTACCTTTCCACCTTCTTGCACCTTATTTTACTTTTGTTGCATCTTGATTTTGCAAATAAAGACAGTGGTCACAGTTTTTCCTTTTCATCAGGATTTCAATCCATGCAAGGTTAGAAATCTTCAAGCACCAGCCTAAATTTTACCAATACTGAAAACAAAACCATTCTTTCACAGAATTTTCCTAAGAAACTTTTTTGATGCTTCTTTTTTAACATGCTGGGCTGCAGAAAATGTTTCCACTGACCTCTAGTAAGAGCAGGGCACAACAAAAATGACATGGACCTGTTGGAGCAAGCCCAGAGGAGGTGACACGGGGACAGGCTGTCCAGAGAAGCTGTGGATGCCTCATCCCTGAAAGTGTTCCAGGTCAGGTTGGACGGGCCTTTGAGCAACCTGGTCTAGTGAAAGGTGTCTCTGCCCATGGCAGGGGGACTGGGACTGGATGATCTTTAAGGTCCCTTCCAAACCAAACCTTCCTATGATTCTGTCATGCTCCTGAAGGTACCACATTTAAACCATCCTCCCTCACCAACCTAGATGAACCAATGAAATGCCACAATGATTAGAACTGCCAAGCTAAAACTTTCACTCTTTTAAGTGCTTGTAGTATCACTCTGGTCTGAAATAGATGGGAAGAAGTGAAGGAGAAGGCTCAAGTTTCTGGTGTTCTCCAGAACACAGCACAGAACTGCTCTCCTTTGCAAGGCTTAAATGATGCCAGTGTTTTAGAAGCAGCATTCCTCCTCTGCCAGGACATTTAAAAGCATGTAATTGTAGCCAAATCCAAGATGCCTATTTAAGTGAAATCTCCTCTAGATTTCCTTCCCCACTTTGAAATTAAACAAACATTGCCAATACTGAGCTGAGAGGGCGAACGTGCAGACTCACAGGCAAGGGCGGGTGCCAGGCCCCTGCCAGAGAGCTCAACAAGAAAATGCTGTTTGTCCACTCAGTATCAGCAACTTCCTGCTTAATCCACAAACAGCTGTTCCTGGCAGGTAAGGTTACTGGGAACTGTGCACCTCAGGGAAAAGCCACAAGTGTTGGCCGGGGAGAATCAACAGAACACACCATTCCAGCAGGCCTTAGATAGCACACTGTCTCCAAAGCCCATGCAAGACCCCAAACTGAAACAGAAAGGGTGCACACATCTTGTGCATGCTCTCACACAAGAAAAAAACTTACCTTTCTGTCTGTTCAATGTGCACATGTCAAAATTCCATTAAAAATAAGAAAAAAATCTATTTTAGACAAAAGCTCTTTTTCTTTTGAAATACTCTACTGCAGGAGCTACCAGAATACAAACCAGTCCCAGAGTGCACTTTGGCAGATGCTGCATAAATGGTGGCTCACTGCCATCAGGAGCAAATCAACCTCTCAGCTTCCCAGAACAATCCAGTTTCCTGAAGCATTTACAAAACCTTTTCCTTGAAGAACATTTTTCTAACTAATCACTCTCAGTTCCTCCAACGGTGTACCTCCCCCCTAGTTCCACTTAGGCAAAGTGCAGTAGTTCATGTCAGAGCCCAAGCTACTTTCCTTGAGAAGTCATTTTAACCCAGCCTACTTCAAGAGATGCTTCTGGCCACAACTCTCTTTAGTTTACCCACTCTGATTTGTATAAAACTCCCTGGAGCCTGTCAACATTCTACTGCTCCACTGGGGTTGCTCTCATATTGTCTTCCCCCCCTAAATATTTTTCCATACAGTAAACAATGCAGAAACCCAAACATATGATTTCTGTCAACAGGTACATTACTTACCAGTAGCGGGTAACACAGGCTATCCTTTACTGTCTATTTTGCATTCTGAATCTTAAACACATGGGAGACTACAGGTGCCAAAACTAAATTAAAAAATGGTTTTCCAGTGTCAGACCCCATTTAAGGCAAACAGAATAATACCTACATCGGTACTAGTCAGTGCAAGATTCATTTTAAAAAAGACAAATTTCTCCTTGCCACAAATCGTGACAATGACAAGACTTTTAAAAATGGGTGGGTTTTTTATTATTTTATTTGCTTTCTAGACTCAAAACCTTTAATGCCCTCACAATATTTATGGCTGCAAAGATCGCTGAAATTTTTTTAAGGGCTAAAATTAGTGGGTTTTATTTATGAAAAACTCAAGGAAGGATGCAGATTTATCCTAAATGGGAATACAAAAAACTTACATTAATTTAGGGAGGTAGTGGAGACCTGTAGAGTAAGCACAAAGGAACATCTGGACTGCTGCAGCACCAGGGACTCAGCCACCAAAATGTAAGGCAGCAAATGGGGAGGGTTTGAATTTGAATATTGAGTTCTAAGCTGTTTCCAAGACATGATCCACACTAAAAGCTCTAACAGCAAGAAAAGCCACATCTCTTCTTTTTAAAGATAGAAATTACAGAAATTACATCTGTGGTAAGAAAACAGTTCCCATAAACAAACAAATCATGTAACAACTTTGGAAAACTATTTAAGAAAATCTTCATGGAAAGCTCCAGGTTTGACAGATGTTTCTGACAGAAAAGGAAAACAAAAAACCCCAAAGCAACTGAAAATACTGGTCTCTCCTATCCCCAGACACCATCCACAGAGCTGGCAGGTTCTCCTACACCAGACTGACAATCCCCTGGCTCAGTACAGCGGCCTGAAACAAGTGCAGCTCCTCTGGAGGAGTTTGCCCAATGTGCCTGACCAGGACAGAGATGCCCAGTTACTCTCCAAGAAGCCCAGTTCCACAGGGACTGAGCTTTAGGCTGGAAGCTTGGCAGCTCCCAATCCCACCTTCCGCACGGTCTCCAGCTCCTTCTGCTTGTTCTCGTTGGCCGCCTGCAGTTCCTTCATCTGCCGCTCCAGCTCCTCCTGCTCAGCCAGCAGCTTCTGGCGCAGCTCCTTCCGTTTCTGCCGCGCTTCTTTGTGGGGAGGAGGGCTCCCCGCCCTCAGCAGGTTCACGGTGGTCTGGATGGCTGGAAGGGAAAGGAAGAGAGCACCAGTGAAGGGGAATGCTAAACCTTCTGGACAGACTTTGTGAAATGACTTGCAGTGCTGTGCTGTCTGTTGGGTTGGGGATTTTTTAATATATTTTTACATCAGAAAGAACTGTTGTCAGCTGTCCTACTTCTCATCTGGCTGGCTGTCAGCACAAACCAGAAGTGAAAGACACTTAGCTCTCAGTACTGGCTGCGTGCCACAAGGATAAGGTCTGGCAATTCCACTGCATTATGTCAATTCCAATATTGATTTGTAACAGGCTACGGACACGTGACTCACTTATAGGCCCAACTGCAAGAAAAAACCCCAAAACTTCGGGATTTCTTACCACCTAGACTCAGTGACTCCAACCAAGGAGTAAGATGTTATCTATCTTCCCTAGAGCCAACCTTAAACCCTGTATTCTTACAGATACTCCAAGGGAAAACTTTCTCCCAGTAAGACAGCAGCTCTCATTTACTTACATGCTGTGAGAAAGTATTTAAGACAGCAAAGCTGAGGAGTGGCAGATGATTTTGGTATTTTATTCACCTACTATAACCATGAAAATTATTTCCTTTTGAATCATTCATCATACACCTGACTTTGGTAGAATGAAACACAAGCTGCAGGTAAAGAGGGAAGTTCAAATGAAAGCCCACAGCTCCAAATATTTAACTGCTGCATGTACTTCAAAGGCATTGGCAACAACAGCTTTGCAAGGGCTTCTGCCTCGCTCTGCAGATGGATGTGCCCATCACACAGCACTTATCTGGAAAGGTCTCACAGGAGGAATGACTTTACCATCGGAAGAGAAAAGCAAGCCCTAATTCCCAGCTTTATCCTCAGCTCACCAAACCATACTACTTCAAGCAAAACTGTAAATGCAAAGCCAGTATTTTACAGGGCCAAAATGAGAAAGTTCCTGCTTTCTCATCCCAAAAGCAACAATTTACAATGCTGCTTCCCTCCCCCATCCCTAAAAGTACTGCCAATATAGAAAAGACAACAATAATAATAATTTCATTTTGGATATGGCTGCCTAAATTGAGGCACCTAAGTGACAAAAATCAATTACATTTACATGGATCCGTAGTTCTTCCTGAGTCTCAGGCCCTTTAAAGATCCATGTGCCCAAAACAGAGACATCAAAAAATCACAAGACCAAGAATTTCAAACTTGAGTAAAGCACCGCTGTAAGAATTCCACTAACCCGAACTTTCACACAACCAGCATTTTTGAAACCTCACCTTGAATCCATTCCTGCTTCTTCTTTTTATCAGAGGCACTGATCTCAAAGGTTTTATCAAGACATTTTATGAGAAAAAGGCATTTTTTCCCATCTTTGTCAGGCAAAGCCTAGGATGGATAACAATAAAGATTAGCTTTGCAAACTCTGAAATCTAAGTTATACAGTCAAGCAGCATGTATGCAGTTTCGTGTCACAGAGCTACAAATACCAGCACTGAGAGCCTTTATTAGAAGGGTGTTTAAGAACTGGTGTCATATAAAGTAAAAAAAGCTCTGTTAAAAGATATCAGGAGTCAATCCCACACACAAAAAAGGATTAATTCTTTAGAGACATTCATAGTTTTCAGAGTGGTTTTACCTCTACACAACAGTTGCCATCCAGTATGATGTCTCCCTTCTTGTCCTTTAAATCTTCACTTACATAGTAGGAAATAATATTAGGTTTTAGCACAAACCATCGTTCCATCCAGTTTTTCCGTTTGTGACCTTTTTTCAGCATATAGCCCTGTTAAAAGCAACAGATCAGCTGAAATGCCTGGCCTCTGCTGAACCATCTGGTCTTTTGGTTATGTAAAGGTGTAAGGACCCCACAGAGCACACAGAAAAGTTACCTCATAGCCCCAAATACTTTCAAAGTTAGCTGGTATTTCGGCTGTACCTGCCATTTCTGTAATCATATTCCCCAAATACCTACATGCTTTTGTCTGACTTCTGACTTCAAAAAAAAGTCAAATCACAGACGAAACTGAAACACCGACATCAATATAAGCTATGAACAAGCCATACAGAAAGTATACTCAAAGCATTCCACATTAAGAGGATGAAGAAGTTGGAAAAAAGACCAAGGAGCATTTTTCTGTAATGGCTTTCATCTATAACAGTTTTTGATACATGCAGATGTGCCTGTATTTAAAAAAAAAAAGATATAAAGAAATGTGCTGTGGCATATTTAAGCCAAAGGTATCCTTCTGTACAGGTCTGAGGGGAAAGAAAGCATTCAGAACAGATAGAGAAGCGTTTTTGTTTAAAAAACAAACCAAACCAAACAAAAACCCAAACCACCCCCTACACATACAGCTTATCTGTGCTCAGCTTTTCTAGCCACTTAAACACGTCCAGAGCCAAGGCCGTGCCTATTCCCATGTGCCATCCCACTCCCTTGCTCCAAACCAGGAATACAAAGAGAAACAGCTTTGTTTGCTGCCTCCATACTCGGGTCTGAGCTCTGGGTGAGTGCAAGGCCATGTGAGGGACTCCTGCAGCTTCCATCTTTCATGCTTTGCACAGTCTAAATCATAACCAGGGTTTTTTTTCCTTTCCTGACTTACCAAATTTGCTTTCAAAGCCAAGTCAGACTAATACTTTCCCCTCAAATTTCTGCAAACTCTTTACCTATTACTTCAGTATCAGCTGCTTCTCATCTTCCAAGAGCCCACTGAGAGCTCTTGAATGGCAGGAGCTTTTCCACACCAACTATCACACGAAGGACATCTTTCAGAACACTAAATACCACAAATTTAACTAATGCTGCTACCTGCCATAAGCCTTGGAGATCAGGATGTGTTCAATAAAAAGGGTAGCATGACACTTGGTTACAAGACCATGTGTCATTAATTAATACCTTGAAGCAATCATATGATTACAGCAATACACAGGATGATTCTGTGAATCCAAAAGGTATCAGGATACTGATACAGAGAACTCTGCTCTCCAAATGCCCAGGAGGCACTGGGCCAAATCCTGACACTATTTTTAAGTGTCAAGGAACCATTCAAAGGCACTCAGACATCCTTGAGAAAGAAGGCCAGGCACCAAGAGAGGAAAGAAAGGAGACACAGAACAAAACAAAAAAAGGTGTGGGGGAAGACACACAATGCAGTATCAAAACTGAAACAAATCTGATTTCCTCCTAAGTTTCAAGTAGGACTGATCTGACACTGGTTAATTTATTTTCATGGTATCAAACAGCAGAATGACTTCATTTTGCCCTCAACTGACTTCATGTGTGTGTGTGTCCCCAGCCCTCACCTCCAACAGGCAACCAGCAGTTAACAAAAATAGACTTTTGCATTGTTCTGTGGGTATTCTGAAATAATTTCCTGTGCCAAGACTTTCTTATGGTTTCTTCAGAACAGCTTAGGAAAGCCTGCCAAGAAAGCCTTTGTTTCTCTTCTCACCAAGAAATCAAAGACGAAAAAAATTCTCTTGTCAGGTAAAAGTCAGTTTTAAAGAGCTCTCTAGGTAAACTCTGCTGTGACCCCTCAGGTCCCTGTGGTACTTCCAATTCCCATGAAAAAAATGCAGTTTTCAAAGGCATTCCTAAACTGGTAATCCAGCCACTGGAAATCTGAAGAAAGAAGTTTGCTAAGAATACAAAGGCCAGCATGGCTTCTGGAGTCTGAGCACAGGTAAGTAAGTTCTCAGCCACACAGGCTGCTAAGCAGAGCAAGAAGGGAGAGCCCTTTGGAGCTCCTCCACACCTTTTTGCTCTGTTGAAGTGGGGCAACTTAGAAGCCAGCCTTTCAGCTGGAGAACAGCCTGGTCCAGACCCCCTTGTTTGAATACAGAGGTGGTGCCCAGCACAGCTGCATTTCCTACAACATAACTGAAACTACAGAAAAGCACTTCCAAAGACTGAAGAGCTGTCACCAGTTTAAGAACTGAGAGCATGATGCAGCTATTCTGTGAACTAACAAGCAGCTGATACTAGCTGAAAAAAGGCCATATTTCAAGTCAGAGCCCACTTCTTTCCTTCATTTTCTAAAAGCAAGCTCTCCCAAGAAGCAACTCATTCATAATACTGCTACAATTACAACAATCTGAACAGCAGCACAATGTCTTTTATAAAAATAAGCTCATATTAAAGAACCTTTATAGATAATTTACCTAATTTCCTCCTGCTCATCATTCAGTAGTGTGCAGAAATTTGCGTACAAATTGAAAATTTTCTAATTAATGCAATAAAACATTCTGCTTTAAAACATTAGTTCTCTGTGGTTCTTACCTGCTTGAGTACATCTAGTATGAGCTCATTAAAGACCTCATTGATTGCCATGGACACTGTCTGCCTGTCCATTCCTTTACTGAACTGCCCACTTCCGATGAGATCAATCAGCTCCCACGCAGAAAGACCCTCTCGACTGGTGTTGAGAGCAATCTTGTAATGGTCAAACTGCTCTTGCTGCCAGCCTGCTCCCATTGCTTCGGTGATTTTTTTAAGTAAATACTCAATCTGTGCAGAAACACAAACAGAAATCCATCATTTGCAGCAGGCATGGAAATCAAGTGTTTCAGAGCTGTAAACTAAGCTTCTCCAGAGACTCTCATTACAGCGAGATTCCTACGCTCACATGTAGGCCCCTAAATGTAGGTGGTTTAATTAACAAAGGTTTTAAGCTCCTGTCTCAGCTGAACTCTTGACTGCCGAGCCCATCCCTCAGCTACTCTCTTCACAGTGAAACAAAGAATTGAACCTGACAGCCTCATTTAATATTTCAGATTCCTACAGAACACATGGGACCTTCCCTGCAACGGCTTCCAAACTGTGATGACTGAAGCGTGAGAAAGCACGAAGTTTCAGAAAGTATTCTTGTAAGCAAAATGCAAACAAATTACAAAAAAATAAGAAAAGGAGGCTGTTTGGACAAGAAGTGAAATGAAAAATGACCAAGGTATGATCTACACCTGACCCCTCTTCTCTAGCTCTCAAGCACTTCATCCCTGGACACAATCCTGACAGTTCTATCAAGAGAAATAAAAGAACAAATCTTTCACATCTGCTTTCATAGTTTCCCAAATGAACTCTCCTTGTCCTTTAATCTTTCATCACTCTGTAAGCATTACCATGTGCAGGATAATAATACCAGTAACACTAGTCAAAACAAACACAAGAATAAAAAAGAGGCAAAGAACCCCAAGGCTGGGGTTCTTTAGTCTGTTTTATATGTTGGTTTTAAACTCACCACTGTTCATTTGCAGTATTATAACTAACCCCATCTACAGCTTTGAGCACATGCAAAATGCTTTTAATAACTCTCTAAACAAAATAACTGGTGAGGGCCTTCCTGCTACACTCAGAGTCACCTTTCAGCTGGTCTAACAGGATTTTGAGCACACGGGAGTCTCTACACAAGAGATTTGGGAGTAGAAAGAAATAAAGAAGTGTTTTTGTCCCCCCACACACTTCACCACGAGTACGCCCAGGCCTCAGGGTTTTGATGCAGCACACATGCTAATATTGTGGCTGCTGCTTCTCTCTCCCCTATAACTGGTACAGCCAAATCCCTTCCCTTCCCTCATGTCTGTGGTCAGGAAACACAAGTGTGTAGTAGAACAGTAAATTCCCAAATTCACCCTACAGATGGATGTGCTTTTCCCACTATTTCAGCTCAGTGATTGCTCTTGGTCCCACAGCCCCTACTCCAGGAGCACGTGGGTAATGCTACAGCAAAATGGAGAAGCTGCTGCAGTGCCAGGAGGAAAGTTCCTGTTCCACTGAATGAACGGGAAGTGCATACACCTCCAAGATGTGGCTGTCACATCCTCCTCAAGCCTCTCTTAGGAGAAGACAGCCCAGCCGGGCACAGAACATGCCTCCAGGCATTGTAGAGAGCATTGTTTTTCATTTCAGCTTCACCGAATAAGACACTTCAGTATTTTTTAGCTCCTCATGCAGTTCTTACTAGCAAAGATACAGTCTAACAGAGGCATCTGCAGCAGTGGCATCCAAATTCACAGTTTTTAAAACAAGCTTTGATGATTTTCACTCTCCAAAATCCTTAAGTTAAAAAAAATAATTCAAGGCTTTCAACCCTTGACTACCATAAATCCTCAGTATTCAGTTAAGGGCAGGAAGCAGCTTACTTCCTACTCCAGACAAGTTTTATAGAAAAAAAAAACCAACCCAAAAAAAGCCTCCACAGTGTGCAAGAACAGGAGCACTGCAAAGCTGTTTCAAAGCAAACCTCCTAAAACCTCAATTTTTACCCACATTCAAAACACATTCTGCCACTCTGTTCATTCCCTTTGAGGAACATCAGTTCTGAACTATGATCCTGGACTTTAGCTGGAAGGAAAGCTAAAAGAACTCAGGCTTAGCTAGGCAGATAATATAACTGCCAAAATGCTACTCGGTAATAATAATAAAAATAATTTTAAAATCTGAACTCTAACTTTAAAATGCATTGTTCCAGAATTTCACCACCTCTTACACTGCTTGAGGCATGGCAGACCTCAAATTCCCTTGGTTAATTATCTAAAAGTACCAGGTCTCACTTGCAGACAATGGCACACACACACACACAAAAGAGCATACCTGAATTATTTTATTCCCATTTTTGTTCAAGCCACAAAAATAAAATGTGGCTCAAACTAATGGTCTGGAAATGCAGCAACCCAAAACTCTTGGCTAGTACACATTATCATACGATACACTAAAAATAAGCCAACACATTGTTTTCTTTAATGTTATTTGTACACATTTTATCTTATTTTGGTTCACAGGATAGATTTAACCATTTAAGTCTGCTAACCCGCATCTACAAGTCACTTACATGACCACAAATCTCCTATAATCCCACTAAAGTACATAAAATATTTATTATTTTAAACTACATTAACTCTTCTTAACTGAAAAATGGCCTGCGCATCTTACAATTCAATTTCTAACATTAAAAAAAAAAAAAGAAGTTTCAAGGTTTATCTTGAATTCAGTTAAGCAGATGGCTAACCAAAGTCCCCAGAAAAAGTTAATCTGATATTTCTGCTCAACAGCAACAGTGACTGTTGCACAGTATGAACATGGAAGTATGAGGTAAATACAAAGAAATAAGCTGCACCAGCGTGACAGCAGATAGAGACCACTCACTGCGTGCTCAAATGAGGAACCTCTGAGAGCAAACGACCTTTCCCCTCCTCCACAGAGACATGTCAACCCAGCCAATAACTGACAAATTAAGTCTCTTGTCTCAAATATAACCTACTCTTGTGGTTAAAAAGCAATGTTGAAAAGCAAAAGTGAAGCGAAGTTTGCTGCTATTCTGATGGGACCTTGCTTTCAGGTCCAAAATATGCAAAATACAGGTGCAAAAATACCTGGGAGGTGTTAACACTACATACACCAGCAGGGACCAAGTGGCTCCACACTACTAAAACCAGCTTCCATCTCAAATCAACAGAAACTTTTCAGCTAGAATTTTGCCAAGATAAATAAAAAATAATACAAAGAACAGAGCTCTAACATGAGTCTGTTTGGGCACCTCTTTCAGAGGGCACTTTCTTTCCCCCATGTTTCAGTGTCTATTTGTTTTCTTTTCCAGGTATTCCTTCTTCCATGGGGAATAAAGTATCACAGATTTTTCACAGATTTTTCTGCTATGAGTGGGTCTCTTAGAATAAGAAAAATAATGCCTTCATGCCCAGCAGAGCACAGCAGACAAGGCTATTCTGGTTCACACTATTCAAATAAGGTTTGTGCTATGAACAGAGCAGATGTCACAAGTCTACTCGCATTGTACAAAGTTCTGTGGGAGTACATGTTACTGGGCAACAGCCATGAAAGCAATCACAGCCCCTCTCACAGTCATCATCAACCCCTTTTCCTCATCCCACCAGAACACCACTTACATTTAAGTCAAATACTTGTTTCTTCCTTTCCACCAGCAAAACTGTGTTCATTATCCAGTGTAAGCCACTACTTTCTTTCATTTTTTTCAAAATTAGATCAGTGTTAAGAAGAGTATAGTGAAGGTCAACTCAAAAAACAACTTGCTGCATGAGCTGAAAACTGTATTTCATGCAGCAGTCAAGGAAGAGGGCAGTGAAATAGGAAGAACTGATGCAAGTCTTCAGTGACTAAAAATCTTCCTAACCACTGTCATAGCCTTTTAGAGATCATGGGTCAATTAAAACCCCACACAGGCAGCTTTCATTCTCTTTGTATCAGTTTTGATGTTATTTCTGAAGGGCCAAGGGTTAATTCCCAGAATTTCACTCTCAGTTTCTGGTACTAGAATGCAGAACGAGGAAGCAAACATGGTCATAAAACCCAATTTTTCTGCAAGAAATGCCTCCATGAGAATCACCACTGGATCAGATTCTCACCTCCTCAGGCTAAGAAAACATCGCCTCACTTTCAAATGCACAAAATCCACACAAGGGTTGGTCCTCTCAGGAGGATTAGAAATGCCATGTGTTAATACAGCTGAAAACTCCAGGACAAGTGAAAAATGACAGTACAAATCTTTCCTCATGAGGCCAAAAGCAGCAAATATGTTTGGCTTATTTGAAACAAACTGTGAACACTGGATTACAACACTGAGTATGCAACTTGCAGCATATGTACCTGTGAGTTTCACCATGAAGGATGGCCCAGAAACACAACTAACCACACACCACAGCTCTCAGGCGATAAAGCATTCCCAAGGCTGCAGTCACATGTCCAGAAATAAGGGGAAGTGTTTGAAAACCTTTTTATAAAACAGAAAATGTCTGGTTAAAAAATACCAAGACACACACACGAGTCTGTAACAACTAAGAGGTGAGCTCTAATGAAATAAGCTGTAATGAAAGCTCATGACGAAATGGAAATATTTCGCCTCTTATGGCTTCAGTTCTCTCCACCATTTTTCCTTTATTTTATCCTTCTCATGAAAGAGATAATGCCTGCAAGAGCTGAAGGAAACACATGCTTGGATGTCTGCATCTCAGCTGATCTAATGGAAAATCTGGCTGTGGGGAAGGGAAGGAGCTCCCACCCGGCCCCCGCTTTCTGCCTCGGCACACGAGCACCTTTGCAAAAGAGACATTCATGGATCTCTGTTCCTTCCCAGCTCTCCCAAGTGCTCTCAGCTGCCCACCAGTAGGCAGCAGAAGGAACACTGGAGTGCAAGGAACAAAAAAAAAAAAAAGAATTACCAGTGCTCCCTGTAGCCACCAGCTCCTGTCTGTGTCACCTGACTTCTCCCCACAACACAGAGGGATCCTCTCAAGCTTGAAGTCACATTCCCAAACTGCACATCCCAACCCAAGCCCTTCCCCACACTGGATTTTACAAACCTTATCTCCCTTAAGTGCAGGGCTGACTTCCCTGCTTCCAGGGCAGGTGAGGAGCACAGACCAGTCACTGCCTCTGGCTTTCAGCCTGGCCTCTGCTAAACAAGCAACTTCTGGCCCTTGTGTCACCTCTCCACTGCTCCAAATTCTCTCCTGGTAACTCCTTTCCTCACTTTGTTCTTTCTAAAGCTCTTCTCAGCCTGCAGCTCTGAATCCTTTCCAATGTAGCCTCTCTTCCTTTCTCTGGATGAGCTTCAGCTGCCCATTCAATACTTGAGCAGGGAATAAAGACTTTACACTTTGTAGCTGGGGGTAACAGCCCCACCACAGCCAGCTGTCTAACAGGAAAGGCCCAGCACAGCAGCACCAGTGCAAAAGTACGTGACATGCGCAAGAAGAAAGGACAGCAGCTTCAATATTTAGTCAGCACACTGCAAATAAGGTGAAACTGCACTCAAGCAGGAGGCTTTTCCAGATATGAGATATGAACTCTACGAAATGACTGCAGAAACCACTTATCTCATTTTAAAAATCACAAAAAGAAAAAAAAAAAAAAAGAGGAAATTCAGACTTCCAAGCAGGTCACAAAGAGCAGCTCCTCCAAGGAGAAAGAAAAGGGATCCTTACAGCTACATGAAGCTACAGTAGTTAGTACATTCACTGGAGACCTAAGAAGTCTTGCCATCCACAAGGTAGGATGCAAAAATCTTCAAGGGATCACCTTTCCAGCCTGGAAGTATGTGGCAAGTTTCTCAGTTACTTATAAAGTGGAAAACAAACAAAAAAAAGAAAAACAAAAGCCAACAATGTGGAAAGGAGGGAGGAGGGGAAACAGCTGAATCCCACACAAACAGCTGGATCTCTAAGCCAGAAACTGCAGTAGATTGTGTGTTGCAATATCCTCAGCCAATGATAAGAGCAGCAGTCGGGCAGGGAAGGAGAGCCTGCTCCCTGGGTGGGAAGCTGTAGTCACACATGAGAGGTTCACACTGCTCTCAGCAAAACATCAACAGCACAAACAGCAGGGCTTCCATCCCCCTTCTCCTCTCTTCTTCACTTTGTAAAAATCTCCTCACTTTATACATGACCTGCAAGCCATTCTGTAAAAAGGGACATACAAAACATCTGAGAAAAAGCAAAACTGACTGAAATTGAGACTTTGCATTTTTACTGTGGGAATTTTGTGCAAAGAGTAGATGAGTCAATGCAAAATCTTCCAGAAGTACAGAGAACTTGATGCAGGATCAGTGCAAACCAGAAAGGAGTGTGTTCAATAGACAGCATTCCTCCAGTGGCTGCTTATATTACCTGTGTGGTCTGAGTGAAGGTGGAGTGAATACAGGCATTGTGTATGATAAGAACAGAGCAGCCTTTCTTTGTCAGTCAGGCTCTGTAAGCTTTCTTTAAACAAATTGCACAATTTAAGTCTTACTGTAATCAAGGAGCTGCAGACATAGATCCACAATCAGAATTTTTTAAATAATCCAAGTAGAAGAGCAATACCGGTTAACCTGGACATTAAGGATGGGAAGGAAAGCAAACAGCACATACAAAATCTGGAAATCTGGCAAACCTCAGCTCAGTGCTGACTCTGCAGCACATCTGCAACACACAGACACGCTGCCATTGCCTGGCAGCAGCTACGGAAAGCAGCACCAATCTGGGGCTTGCTTGGTGGAGAAGGAGTGGGGAGCAATGCCCCAGAGCTGGCAGGGCTGAAGCTTTTAACCATGCCAGCAATTTAGGGGATGTGAAATGTCTGCCCACAGGTAAGGCAGGCTGCACAGTGGGGAACACACTGACAAATCAGAGACGTGGATTTGAATCCCGGTTTTGGCATTTATTAGTGGCTCTGACCTACCAAAGCCAAATTTGGCACCACTAAGAAAGGAGCTGTCTTAGCTTTTATAACCATGATCCTGTTTCGCAGATCAACAGAAAAAAATTGAGAAAACAAGCAAGAAGACTGTCTCATTTCTCATGGGAATACAGCATGCCAGGTAGGGCCCTGGCATGGGCCAGTCTGGCAAAACCAGAAATGTACAGAGTGAAAGACTCCTGCTAAAAAGTCAGTGAGGAAGCAAAACTGAACCGTTTATTTTGATAAGGGAGTTATCAGTACTTGAGGGTTTGGCACAACACCTTGGAGTCCAACAGTTATGTTGTTAGTGGGATGTTAATCAGACTGTTTTGATCCCTGGCTGTTCAAATTTGCAAATATTTATTATTCAGTCCTCCAGTGCTGAACCACTGGAGTGCAAACCACTGGAATTTGTGCACACAATTTTGCAAGGGATTATTTATGCCAACAGTTGTGATCATTCTGCTTCTTTCCCCACCCATCCCAAAGGGGAGAATAGTGGAGATACCAAAATCTTGCTTTAGGGTTAAAATACCTATTTGAGCGCTGCCGATGCTTGTTCATGAACTGAAAGTATAAAGAGATCTCTCTGGTATTATTCTGTCTGACATTTCAAGCAAGAGTGTACAGGTGGTACACAGCTGGTACAGCTGGTTTGGATCAGAAATAGACACCATCAGAAAATTTTGTATTGTCCTTTCCATCAGGGGGGTGACATGAGACTGAAGACTCCTCTTGCAAGTCACAGTAACGCAGAGCAGAGAAGGGAATTTTTTTTCAGAATCACATTGAGGTATTGACCTTGCAAAATTTTAACCACCTATAAGCAAGTGCAGTGATTAAAGATCACATCCATGCATGTCCTGTTTATCCTGTTTAGTCCAGACACACAGAGCTATCAATATCTCAAGTATTCTGTGGAAATCTCCATATATACACCCTGGAAGGCAGAGAAATGCACCCGAGGCCTTATAATCCTAAAAGAGGTGAATAAAAGTTTTATATTAAACAATATTTTCTCTTAAATCTCTAGAGAGTACCACACTAACATAGTTCAACTGGGACATCAGGCAAACTCCTGTTAAGAGCTTAAGTTTTTGTTTCTTACCTCCTCAGGTACAATGATTAAAGGGTATTTGTCCTCTGACAAGAAGTTAAAAATAACCCACACTTTAAACGCGTCTTCATCGCTAATCAGCAAGGGACTTTTAGAGAGGTTCTTTTTAGCACAGAGAGTCCAGCACATCCTGTTGAATTCAACTTTATCAAAGTTTCCTTGAACCTAAAGAGAAGAAATTGAACAACAACAAAGAAATTGATATGCACAAATGGCACAGAATAGCAGACAGACAAAGTTTATCAGGTTTCATCATACAAAAAGCATCGAGAAAATTGTAGTTTGCATGAAACATCAAGGCCCAAAAGGAGCACTGTAGCAACCTAGTCTGACTTCCTGCACAGGGTAAAATAAGGAATTTCTCCTAGCAAAACTGACATCCAACCTCCAATTTCTGGTTGAGTTAATAACACCCTGACTTCATGGAAAGGAGGCTCCAGTGCATTCTGTGCTTCCTCTGGCACATCAGTGGCAGCTTCCAAACCATCTCCAGAACTGTCTTTGTTCCAACTGCCCTCCTGTTGCACTGACTTACTGAGATTTTATACAGCAAATTTGGACACCAGCATAGCCAAATCCACACATGGATATGCTAAAAGCGATACTAGAGCAACAAGTGGGAAGGACCTTTAACATGTTTTTTACTTCACATTACTCAAACTAAGTCTTGCAGGGTATTGATAAACAGAATAATTTTTTCCTCAAATGCTAATCCACCTAAAATCTTTCTTTTTCTCAGGCTTGCAAATCTTCACCTCACTGATACAAAAATTCCTCTTGTTTTCATTATCCTTTATCCTACCTAGCAGCTGCACCCACGGACCTGTGAATTATTTATATAGGCAAGAGCTCTAATTTACTGTTTTCTTTTTAAACCCTCATTTAAGTTATACATTAAACCTATTTATTATCTCCCCACAACTTAGCAATGCTATTTCTTTGCCAATGTGTAACTGATAAAGGCATGTTTGGCGCTGTAATGGAAACCCCTTCGAGATTTCGGAAAACACATCTAAGAAACAGGTTCTTGTACTTCTTGTGGTAGTGAGACCAGTAATGGTCAGTGATTTTTTTTATGATAAGCCAAACCACAGCTCTTAGATGCTTCAAGAACACCGATGCAAACTGTAGGATTTCCTATCCAGTCTAGTAAGTGGTCAGATATAGTGACCACACCACACTGGCTCAGTCAATGACAGACATGGGAAGTCGATGAACTGATGTGGGTGGAGGGGAAAAAGAGAAAAAAGATAAAAAAAGAAAGACAGAAGTAAACAAGAAACCAACCTGATTACAAGAACAGACTCCAGGCATAAAAGCGAGACTATGAACGATAACCATAGACTCTGCATGCTTGCAGAGGCCACCAACGTGAATGGAGATGCAAGAGGCTACAGGCTACAGCTGTCCTTTGAATTAGGTGACAGCTGTAGGAGCCAGAGCTGCTACAGCCACAATTGCAGCATGTGTCTTGTTTGCACACAAAACATGGGCTTTAAATGAAACACCAACTAAATGAACAAACACCCTCTGGATGGAGGGACAGAAGTCAGGATTCCTTCTTCTTTGTTCTATTTGCCAGCACTTTACTCCTTGGCTACTCTTGCCTGTGGTTTTTCTATCTGTCCTCCCCACCCTGCCCAGTGAATCATGACTGACTTTCTAAAAGCACTTGTCCCACCCTGCTGGTGAGCAGTTCCACCTTGGAAATGTCCTAGAGATGCATGGGTTCTGCTAACACAGCAAAGCCACACTGCAGCGCCTCAGACACTCCTGCCAAAGCCCAGGTCACCCGCAGCACATCCCTGCCACCAGGACTGTGCAGCAGTCGAACAGGAGGCTTCAGAACCATTTTACCACAGGGCAATAGGTCCTGTGTGGTGCCAGCAGTCCCACTTCGGACATGTAAGCCCTTTTTTCAGAATCCAGAGTTGATTCTGAAATGGACTTTGTGGAGCCCACGTGTCATCCAGAACAGAGACACTCTTTAGGAATTATTCAGGACAGTAATTACATCAGCACACAAACCCTTGCTCTCCAAAATAACAGTTCCAAAAATATAACAAGCATTGGTAGTGTAACTTGCATTCATGAAGTTGCCTGGAAGATGAGATAACCTGAGGTTTGAACAATGTCCTTCTTTGTTTCCCCCCACCATGACCCTTCCCTGCTCTAAATAAGGTCTGCTGTAAAATACCACCATTGCCATCACTGAAAAGGAAACACTTTCAATTGGTATTTAAAGATATACATTGTAAAAACAGAATATACTAAAATATGGTTAAGAAACCAAGTAAAACAAATTATGAAGACATTATACTGGCAATCACAGCTCCGTCCTGAGACATTTACAGAACAAGACAGATTTCGTTTCAGATGCAAGAAAATCCTAGACACATCTATCTGCTGAGTAACAAGATGCGTAACACTAGAAATCATCAATTAGGCAATACTAATTATTCACACTATTTACTGAAATTAACTATGTGGATACAGGAAATTAGTTGCAGCAAATGTACCTCATTTAACTACCTTGTCTTTCTTGACAATTGTCCCTTTCTTGATGATTTCTTGGTTCTATATAAAGAGGCTTTATTGCAAGGGTAAATCAGCACAAAAAAAGCCACAAAAAGTTACAACTGCATTTAAGACTACAATGAAAGTTATTTCCAAAGGTTACAAAGTCCTCTCAATAAAATTCTAAGTCACAGTTACATATCTATTTTTAAAGAAATTTAAGAAATCATTCTTTAAATATTTTATGAATGTCTTAAAGCAAAATATCTTAAGATCAAAAAACCTCTCTTGAGTCAGTGGCTCTTGCTTGAATCAATTAATTCACCATAACATGCATGACTGGAAATTGAGAGAACTTCCTGTGTATCTGGGGTATAAAGCATCACTCCTTCTTTAGTAGCTCTGCTTACTAGAATATACTAACAGCGATTTTTCTACGATCACCCCATCTAAAAGAACAGATTACGCCTTGGAAAAATAAAGAAAAAAGGAGTTTCTTGTTTGCTTTTTTTTGCTTGTTAATTTTAAACAAAGGAGACATGCTATGAACCAGTGACTTCATCCCTCTGCATGTTGTCTTTTGGCACTGATGTAAACTCATCTCTAAAAGAAGAGAGGTCACAGTCAAGATTTTTCCTGTCCAAAAAGATAGCCTTCTGTCAAAACAACTTCACTAATTTTCTTGTTTACAAGCATTTAGTCAGGATCAAAAAACAGGAAGTTACAGGTAATTTAATCCTGTTCCCTAACACTTTCCTCTTTTAAGATTAACTGATGATACGGATATATCAGGCAATCACTGGAAGCCAGATCAGTATATGAATAAAACAACACAAGAAACCACACAGAGGCATGCTCTTCCCTTTCTTACCTACTACTTATACAGCAAGGTCTGTCATTTTCAGGTAAAAGTGTTACTTAAATGTAATTGTGCTCTTCATTGCTGTAACTATTCTCCCTATGAACACCCTTTAACAATACAGCATTTTTATATTTGAAAAAGCCATACTTATCTCTTTTGGGTTTTCTTTATTTAATGGGTTGCTACTGCCTACAAAGAGTATTAACCCACTGTGTTTCTGCCTCTCCCACTGTAATCCTTGGGTCAAAATAAATTAAGGCCTTTTCTTTTTTCCCAGGATTTGTACACTGCTTGGTCCCCACTGAATCTCACGGGATCTCAGGCAGCCAAGATGAGATTACACCTTCCTAGGGACAAAGCAAGATTCTTCAGCATCAAACAACCAAGATATTAAGGAGGTACCTTTATGTGTATTAAAGGCCAACAACTCCCCCACATCAAATAGGACACTCTTGGGGTGTCTCTCATACTCTTTGGGTATGAGAGAAACACAGACTAGAGAGGCAGAGAAGCTGGTAAGTCTTTGCTAGATATAAGCTGCCAGACTGCATTATATATATCACATTTTCCACCACCATTAAATGAAGGAGCAAAAATCAGCAAATGGGGCCGAGGAGTTTGCATCATCTGCAATTGCTGCACTGGACTTCTCGGCAGTATGTCAGTTCAGGACCTTTTCACATAGCAAAACAGAGCAAACAGCTCTGTATCTCTGGAGCCACAACATCAAAGTTTGAGGGTTTCTGGGGCTGGCCCTCAAGTGTACGAGAAATCAATGGTGTTGAAGCTGGTGTTTCCATCATCACATGAGCTGCATTTGCTGTCCAGCCCAGTATGTGAACAGAAATCAGAAAAAAAAGGAGGAAGATCATTGTTTGGGGTTTCTCAACTTTCCAACCCAGTGATTATCTATTTTAGAACATGATGGAGAGGAGAGGAAGGGAAACCCTGCTGTCTTTCCAGAGTTTCTCCCGAAACAAGGCACAACGGAAGACTCAAGAGTGCTCAGACATGAAAGGAAAGAACTTGCAGGACAAAACTTCCCAACACACCCTAATGTCACCTACTGTAACTCTCTGAAAGGACCTACTTATTAAAATACTTTGTGACTAACAGTGAAGATATTTTTGCCCTTTCTGTTTGCAGAGGCGTCTGTGACAATATGCTGTTACAGCTGTAGTATAAAGTGGGACAACCTATAGCTCCCAGACACTTTCAGATAAATTCATGCCGAGGTGCTTTATTAATATGAACACAGTTCTGCATGAACACAGCTTAGGCAAGGGCCAGATGTAACAGGAAATAGAAACCAAGGAGAGAAGAGGTAGAGAGCAGTGCACCCTTCCATTTTTAGGAACAGACTCTCCAGAGTAGCCGCCCTGTGATGACCCCACAGACACACTCCCAACCAGTGCCTTCACACCAGCAGCAGCCTCCTGCATGCACCAGTCACTGCAAAGACAACAACAAAAGCTGATACAAGAAAGCATGGAATGTGAGATTTCAAAACTTACCTTTTCCAAGATGAATTTGTTTAGGTAAGGCATGTAACCCTGATTGGAAACTGGTCCTTCATCATCGTCCCTAAAGTGCTCTTCCAAGGCCACTGGATCATGGGGAACGTTTAACACTGTGCACAAATTGTGAGAAAGGACCTGAGGACAAAAGAGAAACCAGTGACATTGCTGTCAGCCTTAACCATGGTGTGTTCCCTCCAGAGCAGACCTGTGACTCCAAAACCATGTGCAAAGTGACGCTTTGATGTCACCACAAGTTCTGCCCCACAGTTTTGTCAGAAAGCAAAACATAACTAAAAAATCCTGATTCAGTGGTTTCAGAGAGCTGCATGTTACAGAGGCAACGTGAGCACAGAGAGGTCCAGCCCTAGAGAACTGCAAATGCAGCTACACAAGCTCCCCTTTGTACATATATATCCATGCAGCTGAAAGCCAGGAGAGGCATGCATGAACACCAGAGTACTATTTGCAGAGTGAAGTCAGATAGCTATCAAAACAACCACAAACACCTAGCCCTTGAAATGATAAATATTTATATCTAGTGAAAATGAGTAACAAAGAAAACAACTCAATATGTAGCTTTAGTTTACAAAGAAATGACTATTCGGATGAAAGCATTAACTATGGATTTCTCTCATCTGCTTGCTTTTGGGCTGCTTCTCAACACTGACCCCATGTTTCAGTTGGCAAAGGAAAATAAGGTTAAAAGAAAGGGGAAGAGTTTAGGTGTGCTTCTCAAATTTTTATTTTAAAAAGCTATTTGCATGAAGTATGTCAAGAACTTGACACCCACTAACACTCATGTCTGTTCTTGAGAAATGACCTTCAAGAAGAGACTACACACTTGACTAATTTTAAGGAAGTACTGAATTACTGAAAACTAACTGGTAGCCAGCACATCTCAACTTCTTCAGTCTGAGCTGAGCTGTGCAAGCACAGACCAACACCACAGTACCAACAGGAAGGCAGAGCCTGGGCAGCAGCAACTCCTGTGCCACCAGCAGTTCCCAAAAAAAGGCAAAGCACCATCCCTCCCTTTTGCTCTGCCTGGAGTCGGGTCAGACCTGTAACAGGCTGTCACTGCACCCCCAAGCAGTGGGGAGCCCTCTGTCTTGGCATGATGCAGAGCTGAGCCTCTGAAGATCCTGTCCGACCTACATGAGCTGCATGAAGGATTTAACATCACATGCCTTGCCATGGTCTGCGTGGAAAATATGTACCAAAGGCAAAAAATACAGCTAAAACAAAATTACACAGAGGTAAAACAGATCACATCTTTTGAAAAGGTATGCCGCCAGTGCTATTATTTTTTTTTTAAATCAACAACTACATGGAACAGAGTGCAACTGAATTTTGTGGGTTTTACAGAATTTTAAAAAATAGACCCAAATGATGCAAAGAGAAAACAGTAAAAAAAAGAAGTGCAGAAAACTTTTAAGCATGTCTGTTTAGGTGAGAAGACATGAAGTGGTCAAAGATGGAGTAGCTGTAAAACAAGAAGTGAAAGTCTGAAGTTGTCAAAGCCTAGGAAATCAAACCAAAGCTACACACCTAAAATGTCTGGGCTTTCCCCCACCCACCCACCCCCAAGAAAAAAGAAAAAGTAAAAAGTACATTTACTATTCTGATGCATGATAAGGAGACAGCAGAATCTAAGTGTTGGTTAGCAGAAAATACTACAAACATAGCCCAAGATGTATATTCAGTTCACAGAATTCCTTTCTACATACCTCTGAAGTTAAACTTGCTTTTAGAAAAGGAGATATTTACTTGAGAAATACATATTTTCACTGATGCATGCTAACACTAAGGTATCACAGTTAAGGTGTAGAAATTTAAAAACAGTTAAACAACAGCATCAGCCATAGCACAACAAAAGCTGCACTTCCCAAAGCAGCTCAAGAGCGTTTAGAAGTTATCACATTTCACACCACTCTCCATCAAGAGTATATTTCACTTCAATCTATCCTTGTCTCTAACCACCACATCAGATCAAGTATTTGAGTCCATGTGATTTACATATGGGGTTGGGGGAACGTACTATCATGTGTGTTTCCCCTTCTATTTAAGGCTTCTGTTGTTATTTATAGAGTCCTGACAGATTCTTGAATTTCTGAGAGATAGAGATGATCACTGTTTTCCAACCACACTGTAGTTGCTAATATTATAACTAAAAAAATACTCACCTAATAAAAATATTCTAAAAGCATGACTGATTGCAGCTTACTACCAAAGTAAACTAGAAGTCTCAATAAAATACTTTTCTTATCATGTCCTTTCTACATATCTGTCTTTTTTTTTTTGGCCTTCTTGCTGTGCTTGGGCTGTCAGAAACCTAGGTGGTTTCCACATCAAGCGACCAATTTACCAGGAAAAAATTCCACTTTCAATGATTTTCTAAGATCTGCCTTATCTGCAATCTCTCCTGTGCCCAGCGCTCTCTTTTCATAACTCAGGAAATTCCTCAGCGCCTGCCAAAGCCTGCCATTCTCTAACGCGGCCAAGCGCCAGCTGAATTCTTCACTTGCAGGGAAAGCCTGAAAAATTCTGCCCTGAGGTCTCGTTTGGTTCTGTTCTCTCAAATCACATTATCTGGACCAGAAGATACTCTACGTCAATTAACAATTAAAATTTTAAAAAACCAAACAACAACTAGCTGAGCACTAGGTTAATTGGGGTACAAAAAAATCACCTTGCCTTGCAGAAGCTACATCAACCATGAGGAAGTTTTGCACCAGTCAGGATTATTCCCCCAGTGCCCACAGGGTTGCCAGGCAGCTTTCTCTTTCCGCATTTCTTATGCTCTGGATGCCACATTTAACAATTTACCTTCATGCCAAAGCCAACTCCTGCCGCAGCCCAGAGACTCACCTCTGCTGCAGCACATGGGTACAGTGGGGGTCCCCAAACCGCAGTGTGAGACAGCACAAGCAGCCTGCACGGGGTTCATGACACCAGTGAACTCCAGGTGCAATTCCTTCATTTTGAAGGAAAAGTTTTGTAACCCTAGTGGCATCCCATCTTTCCCTGGGAACACTGAAGGTGTTCTGTTCCAAATACAAATAGAAGCAAGCTGAACGCCAAAGGTCATCACAGACTTTGGATTTACTTTATTTATGCCCCATTTCATGCTGCTTTACCTCCTGGTCTGCTCTGCCACAGTTGCTCCCCTCCGAGCTCCCATTTTCCAAAACTTTCAGCACGTGTTGAATTGTTACCATCTGAGTAGTTCCATTTAACCATGTCCATAAAAGTGATCTGCATTTCCACAGGGAGAGGGAGGATGTGCTAGACTACTTATTGCTCAGTGACAAAAATTTGGCCCAGATGACAGTGGGAGCATTACCAGGGCAGACTAATCCTGCAGCAGCTATTGTCAGCTTCTTTGGTAGTTTTCTCTTTTTCTTTTCCATCTTTCAGGGGGCTCTTCCCCCTCCCCATCTCTTTTTCAGATTTTAAAATGTTGGCATCCCAGATCCTGACAGCTCCATTCAGTGGCTTCGTGTGAATTCATTCCAAGACATTCTTGGCTCATCTCTCCCTAACATCCATGTCAGCAGCCAGCCAGCCAAAATAAGGCTACTCACAAGTACTTTCCCTTTTTTCTTTTATGACCAGTGTTAAAGTAGCATCATATAAGCCCCTTGTCACAAGCACCAGGTCTTTTCATCCAGGTACACTGTAAGTACACCATATCCTGCATCACCTCATCCCCAAGGTACAGCTTCCTTATCCACTCTGGTAGCAGACACCCCATTTGGAGCCTTATTATTTAACACTGGGGTTACTGCAGCAGCCTCTTTCACAGTTGGATGAGTGTATTCCAGCCCAGCCTCCACCAGCTCAGGCTCCTGACACTTATGCCCTTCACCCACATCAGCTCCTGTTCCTTCCTTCACTCCCTTCGCCCCTGGGCACTTGCACACCCCTCATCACCATCTTCAACAGCCTCACCCTTCCTTTTGCCTTCCTGATCTGCACAATCCCCCTTGGCCCCCAAGTCACATTCTGGTGTCAGCCTGCATCTGCCCAAGTTGCCAAGGGACTTGCCTTTCTGTCCTGTAGCTCCCAGCCCTTAGGAAGAGCTCCTTGTAAAATATATTCCATGTACTGCATCTTTCTTATACATCTTCCCTGAAACCAGTTGACAAAACAGAACCACAGAATCAATTAGGGTGAAAAAGACCTCTTGAGATAAGTGAGTCCAACCTATGACTGAACACCACCGTGTCAACCAGACAATGGCACCAAGTGCCATGTCCAGTCTTTCCTTAAACACCTCCAGGGACTCTATCACCTCCCTGGGCAGCTCATTCCAATAGCTCTCCAGCCCTTCTGTGAAAAAACTCTTCCTAATGTCCAACCTGAACCTCCTCTGGTGCAGCTCAAGCTCTCTTCCTCTTGCTGGTTGCCATGGAGAAGAGGCCGACCCCCACCTGGCTACAACCTCTCTTCAGGCAGTTGTAGACAGTGATAAGGTCACCCCTGAGCCTCCTTTACTCCAGGATAAACACTCCCAGCTCCCTCAGCAGCTCCTCATAGGACCTGTGCTCCAGACCCTTCACCACCTTTGCTGCCCTTCTCTGGACTTGCTCCAGCACCTCAGTGTAGTCCCTAAACTGAAGGGCCCAGAACTGGACACAGCACTCAAGGTGTGGCCTCACCAGTGCCCAGTACAGGGGGAGAGTCGCTGCCCTGGTCCTGCTGGCCCCACTGTTGCTGATACAGGTCAGGATGCCTTTGGCCTTCTTGGCCACCTGGGTACACTGCTGGGATAAAAGGTTAAACAGGCTGCTGATCCACTGGGAGCTGTTAAGCACAGCGTCACGGCCCCGTCATTTCCTCATGCTCCCCGTTTTAGTCTACAGGCTGCCTGGGCTTTCCTGGCAGAGGAGCATCCCTCCCTCACACCTCACCGACAGGATTGCTCATGGCTACCCTAACACACACACTTTTAGCCCCGCTGATAGCACCAGAGCAGGACCCTCTCCCCGTGAGTCACAGTGACTAATTTCCTACCATCCTCCACCGCTGTACAAATCCGATTGTCCGGCCGGGATCCTGCCCACTCGGTGCAGGCTCCCAACCCTGCCCCTGCCTCACTACATTGTTCAAGGTCTTCCTCTCTGGTCAGACCATCCCTCTCACCCCTGATTACACCATTCTTCCTCTTCCCACAGGCCACTGACTTCACATTTAGTGGAAAGGCAAAGCAAAAGTAAGAGATATAACAACCCTGTAACACCCCAGATGAGAACAGACCAGTATACATTTTCTAAGCCTGACAAGCAGCTTTGGTCACACGGAATTATAATACAGGCCTGAATGAGACAGTATTTTCACAAGTGGCTCACCATCCACAGTCTGCAGGTATCATCCAGGAATCCAAGACCCCAAGACTTAGAAAATCCACCCCAATGTAGCATGTAAAACAAAACAAGAACAGCAAAATAAACCCACTGCCTAAGCAGAGACAAGACACAAAGCAACGTGTGGAAGAGCTTCCAGAGAGGGTGTAAGAGCTAATTGGTGTGTGTTCTTTCCAAGATCCAATCCTATGCACTAAAATCAGTTCTGCTGGCTATCAAGTGGAACTATTTTTAAAACCACAGTGTTTCAAGATCCAGATGAAAAGCGGATTTAATGCTGGCACCTTAGAGAAACTTTTAAAACACTTTTTAAATTGCAGATTGCAAGAAAGATGAAATTGGATTTTATACATAGGAAAGGAAGTAATTTGCATGTAGCTCATGCTGGAATCACAGCAGCAGCTGTAACTGCATACACAGAACTTAGACCTGAGCCTTGCTGTATCAGTGTTTGAACGTGCCAAAACACACTGGCAAAATGACAATTGTGTCCAGCTTTAAAGCTGTAATTTAAGAACAGAATACACAAATGTTTCTGCTGATGTAGAAAAAAAAACGAAGAGCTGCAGCCAGAATAACAGTAGAACTTCTGAAGATTACCAGTTGAAAAAAAGTAGAAAAACCCAAACAAACAAACAAAAAAATCAGTGCATACTGGAAGAATATTTAAAATTACACAGAGGACTGACTTAACTGTCTCTTCTCTCAGCAGCTCAGAACAGATACAGAAGATACAAATGGATAAAAGACATCTCATGACATACTTACTATTCCAAGCCAGTCCCATTTTTGCCCCCAAGCACTTGCTGTTTCTCCAGACTACAAAACAGACCCAACTGACTCACCTCCATCCATCTGCTCTAGATCTACTGAAAACAAATGTGTGATGCAAATCTCCGCAGTAGGGCCTCAGCTGCAGAACACACACATTTATTTTCCTCATAGTATTGTAAGTTAATTATTTATTTTTATGGAAGGATCAAAGGTCACTTCTAGGCAGAGTAACTAGAAATTACTGCCTTTAACAATGAAACGTGTTACCCTTAGGAACTTCCACGCAACGTGATGGCACCAGCTTATACTGGATTACACAAACCAAAGACCCATTGCCAGGAAGTTGTCTTATTGAGGAGGGAAGTGTTCGGCAGGTTACAACACTGCCATTCTCACGGAAAAAATCAGTTTTAAGCATTTTTTTAAAAACAGCAGTTCCACTAAATTATTAAGCATATTTTTCTAATGTCACAGATCTCTACTAACCTGTTGATCTCCAAGCACCATCTCTCCATTTTACAGGAGTGCTAAACCTTCCTCACGATGATGAGAAACACTTCATTGTGAAACACCTTCTTTAGGTCAATATAGCCCTATCTTTATCAGATAAGAACTTCTCTTCTGCTGTCCTGCCTGCCCTTTTTAACCATGTGGGATCGCTGCCATCATGCACACCTTTTCTCCCAGCAGGACTGTCAGCTTGACACCATGTTCATCATTTGCCACAAAAAGCCTATGTAAGAACACCCCCAACCCCCTCCTCTGTCTCCTGAAAACTAATTCTTGGTGGCCACAGAAGAAGGTGGCAGCCTCATTTCAGGCTTGTTTCTGCACTCCCAGATCCTCCACCTGACACTTCCCACAGGGGCCTTTATGTCACAGACAGAAGTGCACAGACACACAAATCCCTACTTTTTTTCATCTTTAAGCGATGACACCAAGACAGCAGCTGTACCAGCCCACGAGCACACTGGCAGCTTCTTTAGCCATTTCATTCAGCCCAGCACCTGAGGACCACAAGAGGTTTTCCACTGGCCTGCATGACAACGCATGCTACAGACACCCTCAGGTGTGTGCATGGAGCACATTAGGTGTGATAGGCAGCATGACAGAAAAACTGGATTCCTATAGAGAGCAGGACAATAAAAAAAAAAAGCTTCTCTGCAACCTGCTTCAGTTCGTCCTGCACCACTGGAACACAAATACTCACTTTCATTGACACCCCCTGTGAAAAACCCAGGACCTGCACACATTTTCAGCTCGAGCTCACAGCCAGGTCTGGCGTCTCGCCCGACTCCTGCCCCGCAGTCACTTCTGGCCAAGTTCGGCTCTATCTCACAGCCTGGTCACCCCAAGAGAAGAAAAGGAGAAGAGGAACAGGCTGTTTGCATCACGTTGCCTGCCCTGGACCCTCATTACATAATGCTAAAAATAAAGCCCATGAGCAACCAGCCACGCTTGGAAATACTGCCCACAGCGCGGCCACTGTCGCTTGTGAAGTTAATCCCAGAAAAGGCACAAACCTCAGCTAATTGCTGTGGCCCATGCAGCCCCAGCACGGAGCACAAGGACCCACAGTCTCGAATGTCAACAGGTGTTGCGTTCTTATTCAAAATATTTATTTAGCCAGATTCCTGCTATTATTCCCAGGCCAAGATGGTCCCATAAGGCAGGGCCAAGATGGGACTGGATTCAGCGAGCTGCCTGAGAGCTCTTTTAAGAGCACAAACACTACTTCAGCGTATAAGCTAAGGAAAGAATGGCACAGTTGGAGCCTCTTGACTAATTCTCCTGTTTATATCCAAATAAGAGAGCACTGTGGAACCTCTCTCTCCCCTTGGCAAGCTGTGAATTTCACTTGGACGCAGCCAACCCCTATAGATGGGACCTTGTGGCTACCCCACAAAAGATTTTGGCCAGAAAGGGTAGCAAGGACATGTGGTTGAAAGCGGACCAGAAGCACAACAAGGGTTTGTGCACTGACATCTCGGGGAGGACGGAGCGCTTTCCTGGGCAGAATGAAAATCAGCCTGCCTGGGCTCCAGGACGGGTCCGCGCCAGCCTCCCGCGGAACGGAGGCGTCCCGGGCCCGCAGGGACAGCGATGCCCGTGGGACGAACCGCAGCCCCGGCGGGGAAAACACGATTTACAGCGCCCAGGAGAGCCCCGAAAGCGAGTGCCCGTGTCCCCCCGGAGGTGGCCGCCCCAGGCAGGTCCCAGTGCCGCCGGTGTCAGCGCTCGGCGGGGACCGCCCGGGCCGTGTCCCGGCCCCTCGCACCCCACCGGGGCCCGGCCCCGCGCCCCCGGACTCGCCGCCCCCCGCTTGCCTTGAGCTGGGACTTGGAGACCTTCCCGCTGCGGTCGAGGTCGAGGGCGGTGAAGGCGTGCCAGATGGACTTGAGCAGCTCCTCTTTGAGCCCCACCATGGCCGGCCC
>VZRQ01003305.1:618111-636535 GCA_013397975.1 Machaerirhynchus nigripectus
CGGAGCCTGGGGGGGGCGGCCCCGCGCCCCTCATCGCCGCTCGGGCGGGAGCGCCCTGCTCCTCAGGGTCTCGCTCTCCGGCCTTCCAAAGCTTTCTCTGCTATCGCAGGTCTGCCTTTCCCCGTTAGGAAATGCACACGGTTAAATGGACAAGCGCAGGATTTTGTCCCTTTCAGTTTTTTTCTGATGGCTCGCGGTAATATGGATGAATAAATCAACAGCTGTCATTTTATCGTTCTTCAGTATTATTAAAATACTGCTCAGGGTTTTCACCGCAGTTGAGATAGTAAATGAAACAGTCTTGTCACTGTGATGTGCCACTAGATAGATAAAATAAGTACTACATGGTAATGAAAGCTGTCATGAAAATATCAGTGAGCCTGATACTTTTCTGTCTTTCCAAATAATTCCACCCTTGAAAATTGTGGGTTTTTGAAGAACAGGAATAAAATTAAGCCTGTGAATGGAATTTATGGAAGTCTCAGGTCCAATTTTCCCAGCAGGATATACCTCACATGGAGAGGAGCAGGTTTCCTCTTGGAATTTTTCTGCCCCCCAAAGCAGCTTGGAAGGAAGGCTGCACACAGCTGGACAGAGTGCAGTGCGGTCCCAGTGCAGGGGGAGAGCTAAAAAACCCTTCTTCTCCACTACTTCCAGAGCAGAAGCCAGACAAAACGTGATCACAAGGAAGGACTTGTGCTGTTGGAAGTTTTTTTTGAGAGTTGATGGGTGTTTGGGGTAGGTTTTTTGTGTTAAGTCCTCTTTAATGCTGTGGGTTGGGAATAAGCACTGGTGAGGGCAGCAGCTGTGCAAGGCCTTCAACTGAGATTAATAAATTTATGCATCATTTCTTCTGCATGTTGTAGGAAAAGCAAATTATTATTTATGATGTATGTTACATGATCTCACTGGTCTTTTTTTCCACATATGGAGTCCCTATTTTTTTGGCTAAGGGGTGTGTTGGTTGGTCTGCATAGCCAAAAATACCTCTTCAGACCAGCTTTGGGGAGAGGAAGGATGGAACGGCCTTTTTGTACAACTTGATGGATGTCTTTGGCATTTCAGTCTGAACAGCAGAAACCATAAATCGTGTCAGCCAGGATCCAAACCCCAAAGGCACTGAAGCCCTAGGCCCAAATATGAGCCACCCACTGAGAGCATCTCTGTGAGCTCATTTTGCAGAAAAGGACAATGAGTAAGAAGAAGTGAGGGATGATGGGCATGGGCTTAAGCAGCAGAAGGTACAAAACTCTCTAATACTTACTGGCTGACAAAGGCTGAGAAATAAGACTCTTGCATGCACTATTTCCTGCAGCTGAGAGAAAAGCTCACCCTTTTCTGTCTGTCTGCAAGTGCTGAACCCAGATACATTGCTTTGAGCACCGCGTGTGATTGTCATTCACAGAACACAGCCCATGATCACGTTAAGGTTTTATTTTCATGGATTTCAGACAGCACCATTAAGATCCCAAACTCAAGACACATAATAAACAGAAGGGGAAAAAACTTAGTTTTTGCCCAATTTTAGTCTTCAGTCAATTGCATCATCAGAACAAAAATAGCACTCCAAGTGAAATAGTTCTGCCAGGTACATTTTGATGACTGTTTTGTACCAGGTGGTGCTGGTTTATTGTGATTCCAGTAAGAAAGGCACTCAGATTCTAAAGTGTCACTTAAAATACCATTTATTGCAGCCAACATTATAATGGAGAGAACAGTGTAGATAACCTTACATTCCTTCATGAAACCTGGGCTGTGCAGCATCAACCAGGTGCAGCATGTCACGCACATCCTGCCCAGGGAAAAGTTACACCATATTGGTCATTCAAGCTATTACAGGATTTTCTAACAAGGAAACAACTCTATACATTTTCTATTTCTTCTATTTTCTACTGTTTCTATTGCCAAACATAAAGGCTGTTCACACCAGAACCCCTTGCTGCCATTTTCAGGTAAAGGGCAGGGCACACAGTGGTGTCATCACAGGTACCATGTAGGACCTGTGTGAAAAATCCTGTGGGACAATCAGCCAGGGAAATTTGTCCCCCGTGGGCCTGGAGGCCAGGCTGGATAGACAGCACAGCTCAGCACAAGCTGGGAAGGCACAGACCTAACTTGCATGGATCACTGATCCTCCAGGTACAATGGGCTTCTGGCCAGGACCAGGGCAGATGAGCAGACAGCAAAGTCCACTGTTGGAAGTACTTGTAATTCTCATAAGTGACAATTCATATGATTGGTTTTGTGTATGCGGTGAGTTGGAGACTAGAATCATCCACAAATTTCTGGTAATTTTTATTCTTTAGTGTCTTCTCTAGCAGAGATGTCAGAGTCTCCCAGCAGCACAGTCAGCTGTCAGACACAACCTGCCTTATTCACTGAGCATATCCTAACAGCCTTTCCCCTCCTCTTTTTTCTTAAGCTTTTTCTCCATAATTTATTCAAGACTTTGCAATCCACAAACATTTATGCTCTTTCCTCAGGATGAATAGTGTGAACTGCATGATTAGCATCAAAAATTATTTGGATTAAATTTCCTAATGAATCTGATTTGCTAGCACTGTAGCTGTTACTATTACCAGAAACATCTGCCATCTTAAAATACATTAGCACTTCTCTAATTTGAACACAGCTATTCCACTTAAGACGGAAAGAGACAACTTTTATATAATTTGGTAGCTGAGCGCTCACAAAGTCACCAGTGAAAACAGAACATCCTTATTAAAGTGCATTAAAATACAGTTAGATTCTGTGAAAAGTCAGTGGAGAAAAGCAATTAATGTAGTTCACACATGAATCTTCAATGACAGAGACTTAATCTCTGCTTTGAACAGAGTTCAGTGATTTTTTTGGCAGTTTGAATTTTTGGTTAAAACAATAGAATGGAAAAACGAAATCAAAACAAAATGCCCCAGAAACTGTAGAAAACAACAAAACTCCACCACACCCATACACATAAAAAACAACCAACCAACAACAACAAAAACCAACCAACCAACCAAAAAAAAACTTCCACAAAAAAACCCCACTAAAACCCTGTGTGCTGCCTTTCTTTTTCTCTTCATTCTTTTTGCTGGTTTCTGTTATTCCTGATTTAAATGACATGCTAAAATCCTTTGCCAGGATTTGTTTTCCACTCAGAATATAAATAGTCCCATTCAGGTCACTAGGTTAGCAGTCCGTGCTTAAATGTTTCATCAAAATGAGTGGTTTATACAAGTCTCATCTGCTCCAGCACTTGGTAGGTTAATCAAAAGGATACTTACGAGTTACGCATAAACCTAGTACACGATTTTATATACTCATACTCATGTTTAAAATTGTTTTTGTAGGATTGAACTAACTGAGCAAACCCAGTTAAAGTGAAGTTCGTATGCAGACAAACTGGCTGTGGAACGAAACCTTTGTTTTTTATGCTTACCCAAAATAGCTTTAACAAAGTTACAGGACTAACTGCATCCACACCCAAAGCGTGAGTTATTTTAAGGAACCCTTCTATTTTGATATGCTAGTCTGGATCTTTGCTTATCAAAGACTTTACATTCTGAACCTTTGAAGATAAGATTGATGTGTAATCCATTAAACATTAATTAACAGCAATCACACTTAACCAAGAAACCCTTGATAGCACTACATAAACCCTAAATTGCTTTCATGGTACAAAAGCAAGTTCTGATGCAACTTCACATACTTCTGCTTTTCCTAAAAGTTGTCTGAGATCTCAGCAACTTGATTTTAAATCCATGCTTATTCTAATTTTGTTTCCTCACCACAGTTAAAAACATGACTGAAGGGAGGGAAAACTGGCTCGGTCTCACGGGGTGACTCACAGTTTCAGGAAGGAGCTTTAGTTAGACCCTGCTGAGGCTCAGCCTTAAGGGGTCAATCACTTTTCTCTTGGTCCTCTTTGCAGGAGCTTAATTACTGCTTGTTAGCCAAATAATAAGTATTTGTCAGGGAAGTCCTAACCAGAGGAAAGATTACGCACTTGAACCGTTACTAATTTTGTTTTGTGCCACTGAGTCAGTTAAACTGACATCAAGGAAAGAATTCCGGCCCTTCAGCAACTCAGTTTTCTGCTCATTGTTAGCCCAGGGAAAATCTTCCCAACCTTGGCCAGACCAGTCATTTTCATTCTCCTCAGGAAAACTGAATGGAAGCAAACAGAAATTGAAGACCATTAAGCCAACTTTGCAGCAAACTGTGTTTCCAGTATCTGCCACTTCACAGCGATGTTTCAGGAGAAAATAGAACTGAAGCAAATGTTATTGTTTATCATCAATGTGTTAGTTCTGAATAGACTACTCCTGCCATAAGACATCTCAAGGAAACGTTGGGGGAGAGCGTAAAAAGCAGTAAGTGTATTTGACACTATAGCATGACCCAGTCCTCAAGCCATCTGAGGAATTTGTTTTTTCTGTTATTTCAAAATACTTTCGTAGTTTTAGGTAAATCAGGAAGCAGCATTAGATGCTGGATCAGAATGGCAGTTCAGTCTCTCCTAAAAAAAAAAAAAAAAAGAAAAAGGAAGTGAATGGAAAATTCATTAAGGAAACCAGAGCAACCTTTAAAGGGATTACAAGGCACTCTTATTTCACTATGGTTTTCTATTATTTATACACAAGTGCACAATACATGCATTTTTATTTAAACTTCAGAAAACAAACAAAATGAAGGGGTAAACAGTAGGTTACCTTTCAGTTCCTCCCTGGTAACATGCATCTTACTCTACACTTCCACCTGATAAGGTATTTCTCACCAAGTTAAAGAACTCCCCATAGAACAGAATACCACAGACACCTTACCTGCAGAGCGGAAGAGGAAATTCAGTCCCATGTCTGCTGCAGTAACCATCTGATACCATCTTTTGGGATATCCACTTCGCTACTTGCTCTTGGAAGTGGGTAGAGCAAGTGAAGGGAAGTGGATATACCAAAAGTAGGAAACAGAAATAGCCAATGGAAAAAGCCATTTAATGTGGAAGACAGCCAGAATAATAGAATCTTTAAGGTTGGAAAAGACCTCCAGTATCACTGAGCCCCCCTGTTAACCCAGCACTGCCATGTTCACCACTAAACCATTTCCCTCAGAGCCACATCCACATGTTTCTTGACTTCCAGGGATGGTGGTTTCACCACTTCCCATGGCAGCCTGTTCCAATGCCTAACTACCTTTTCAGTGAAGACATTTTTCCTAATGTCCCATCTAAACCTCTCCTGGAGCAGCTTACGGCTGTGTCCTCTTGTCCTACCGCTGTTACCTGGGAGAAGGGACTGACCCCCACCTGGCTACAGCTTCCTACAAGCAGCTGTAGAGAGCAATAAGGTCTCCCCTGAGCCCCTTTTCCTCCAGGCTAAAGACCCCCAGCTCCCTCAGCTGCTCCTCATAGGACTGGACACAGCACTTGAGGTGTGGCCTCACCAGTGCCCAGTACAGAGGGACAATCACTGCCCTGGTCCTGCTGGCCACACTATTTATGACACAAGCCAGGATGCCATTGGCCTTCTCGGCCACCTGGGCCCACTCTGGCTCATGTTTAACCACTGTTGACCAGCACCCCCAAGTCCTGTTCCACTGAGCAGCTTTCCAGCCACTCTGCCCACAGCCTGTGGTGCTGCCTGGGGTTGCTGTGACCCAAGAGCAGGACCTGTCACTTTGCCTTGTTGAAACTTACACAGCGGCCTTGGCCCATCACTCCAGCCTTGACTCAATGTCTACAAGGATCAAAAGGAGTTTAAATTCCCATGTGCTAAGGCATGGATAAAATATATGGGGAGATTCTGCTCTGAACATCTTAACACCTAAGTAGATGAGAGTGAGAAGAGGCAAGAGGAAACAGCTGCAGAGGCAGAAACGTCACCTGAGGTTGGTGAGACTACTAAAGGTTGGGAATAGCAGGTGTTTCTCCTGTCCCCCCATCCTTATCCTGCAAAACACCTTGCCTAAAATGCTTTCATTAGTGGTGCCTTCTGCTGTCTGTACATCAATAGATGAACAAGAGCTTCTCCATCAGGATGTAGGCTGAACACGTAGAATCTTCCTGCATGTAAATTCAGTAACAGCAGCAGGTCCTTAGCCCACTTGTCTGGCAGCAACCCTAGGGATACACAGGTCATTAATCAGAGTCAGGCCACTTAGTCTGCTTTCATCTTGAGTCAAACAGAAATCAGTTTTGACCAGTATGATAATTCAGATGTCACGCTAAATGCTCATATTGTGTATTTTAAGGGAGTCAAACAACCAGCAAAAGGAAGATCTTTGAAACAAATGCTTCAGATTTTTCAAGACTACCCAGAATCTCAAGTTCATTTTTAGGTGTGTACAACCTCAGGTCTCTGAGCAACATGTTAAACAGTAATAAATTGCTTCCTGTTTAATTAGGCACAGCAATATTCTCTCCTCAGGGCACCTCCCTTTCCCCTAGCCCAATCCCATTATACTTTGGGAAGACAGAATCTTCATCCAGTTCCAACTGTTGAGACAGAAGTAGGACCTCTCTTTCCTGAGTGCTGTCCTGCCCAGTTTCCTCCTGCTTTCTCCGTGCCCCGTTTCTGGAGCTGAGAACCTCCAGTCGGCTCGGCAGCGCTCCCTCAGAGGGTTTCCAGGCTTCACTGGAGAAGGGAGGGCTCAGCAGGGCACAGCCCTGATTTCACTCTGGCCGGCCGTGGTTAGACCCGGGTCCTCAAGCCCAGCTACAGCAGGGATATTTGTAGGTCTCGCACACAGAGGTTTATTAAGCATGTGGATACCTTAGATAACAAACCACATATAAGGACACAGTGTGAGGGTGCCTTTCCAAGCCTCCACAGCCAAAGGGGTGAGGTGGGGATGAACAAATTAAAAGACACTTACCTGAGCTGCTGCTGGCAAGAACGCTCAGTCACTGCTGCAGGACAAGATAGAGCTTTCTAACAACCAGGGTCGAGTGTCACACCAGCACACAAACACTTCAGACAAAAATTAAGTGCACAGTTAACAATTTTGTCCAGCAGGTGTTGCTGGAGACTACAAAACACATTCAGACAAGGTCCAGCTGGCCAGCTTTTGGGAAGGCGTGAAATACCTGGTGTTCCCGTGCCCCAGATCAGCAAGGATAAGGTGCCTAAGTATGCTTTTACTCATGAAAATTTTTAATGTTATAAAGTAATGCAAGCTATGACATTGAAATCCTACTTTGGAATATACAAGCAGTGCCTAACTCCATTTCTGAGTGGAGGTAAAGCTTGTCTGTGACTTCCAAAATAAACCAACTTGACAGTAAACTTTTCAGGTTCTACATTTTAGTAATTCAGACCCATTCCAACTAATAGGCAACAGAATTCTTGGAAACTGAAAAATGAACCCAACAAAAACTTCAAAAAACCCTAGACAACTAGGGATACCTTACCAAAAACAAAACAAAAAACCAAAGATGACTTCCAATTGTATTTTGACAGTAATGGTATAAACAGAATTTCATGTAGTGCTTCAACACCAGAGGTAACTCAGTATTTTTTTAAGTATAGCATTTATGATTCAATTCAATAGTTTAGCCTGCAAACCCAGCAGTATTTCTACAGTCAATGGAAAGGTTTGATTCGCAAGATGAATTATCCAAACAGTGAATCAGTCCTTGATACTTGAAATTCATTTTTCAGTGTTAAATGGTGTTGTGTCTTTACAGGAAGCTGAGTCTGTAAGAGCTTTAGTCCATCACACCACCCGCCCTTAGGTCAGAAGATGCAGAAAGACTGAGCAAGACCAGGCAGGAAGTGCTGTCCAGTAATGTATCATTAGAAGATGGAGAAGACAAAGGAGCAGACAAATGTCTAGGGGAGTTGGGGATATGAAACACCTGCTTTCAGGTTATGGTGAGACATTAAATGCAGCTGTTTTGAAAAACACATTTGCCACCCAACTCTAATGCTTGCTTCTTAAATTGAGATAAAGCTTTCCTCTTCAAGTGCTGAAGCCCATCCTGTTACACTGTGTTTGGTGGAATTCCAACTAATGTCCAACTCTACATTTTTGCGAGAGGTGAGAAGCTGCATCTTCCACCTGCAACCTGCTCAACTACAGACAAGTTTGGCCCAAGTCTTGTTTTTGCAATACATTTGTAAGCTACCAAAATTACGGTAAGATTGTTCCTATTAAAAAAAGGAGCCCCCTTCGGTGTCTGTTGGAGTCCAAGGCATCCACAGATGTCAGTAAAAATAGATACCACTTCTTACTCAGTAAGCATCTGAATCATGAATCACTGGATGCTGGGAATATTCATGGCAAGCATTAACACACACTTCCCAAATTCTCTGCTTCTTCTCACTAGCCACCACTGCAGCCAGGATTCACTGCCTCACCACTGGCACCATGAAGACTCATGAAAATGTGACATAAAATTTCACCATTCTTACTGCTCCCATGAACTACTTTAAAACCCTGAAACGCCTTTTAAAATACTGTCCTGGGCACACAGGAAAAAGTTAAAACATCTAAAGACACTTCAATCACATGGTTTAAGCTGGGCACCCCTTCAGTGGCACACAAAACCTGTGACCAGCACTAGAATAGACCCACAGAATTCTTTAGATTGAAAAATACCCTTAAGATCATAGAGTCCAACTGTTAACCCAGCACTGCCAAGTCCACCACTCAGTCATGTCCCTAAATGCCACATCCACACAGCTTTTAAATAACCCCAGGGATGGTGACACCACCACTTCCCTGGGCAGCCTGTTCCAATGCTTGACAACTGTTTCAGTGAAGAAATGTTGCCTAATATCTCATCTAAAGTTCTCCTGGCACTTTAAGAGGAGTCCCTTTAAGAGGCACTCCCCTCCTTTTGAGGCAGTTTCCTCTTGTCCTATCTCTAGTTATTTGGGAGAAGCCAACTTCCACCTGGTACAATCTCTCTTCAGGCAGTTGTGGAGAGTGTGAAAGTCTCCCCTGCAACTCCTCCAGACTAAACACCCCCAGCTCCCTCAGCAGCTCCTCACAGGACTTGTGCTCCAGACCCTTCTCCAGCTCTTTTGCCCTTCTCTGGACTCGCTCCAGCCCCTCAATGCCTTTCTTGCAGTGAGGGCCCAGAACTGGACACAGCACTGGAGGTGTGGCCTCACCTGTGCCCAGTACAGGGGGACAGTCACTACCCTGGTCCTGCCAGACATGCTATTCCCGATACAGACCAGGATGCCTTTGGCCCTCTTGGCCACCTGGGCACTGCTGGCTCATGTCCAACCTGTGTTGCAGCACCCCCAGGTCCTTTTCCACTGGGCAATTTCCCAGCTACTCCTCCCCCAGCCTGTAGCACTGCCTGGGGTGGCTATGACCCAAGGGAAGGATCTGGCACTTGGCCTTGTTGAACCTCCTGCAGTTGTGTCCTCAGCCCATTGATCCAGCCTGTCCAGATCCCTCTGCAGAGCCTTCCTGCTGTCCAACAGATCATCATTCCTGCACAACTTGATGTCATCTGCAAACTGAGGAAGCCCTTGGTCCTCTCATCCAGATCATTGATAAAGACATTAAACAGGACTGGGCCCCCACCAATCCCTGCAGGACACTACTGGTGACCAGCCACCAGCTGGATGTAGCTCCATCCACCATCACTCCCTTGGGCCCAGCCATCCAGGCAGTTCTTTACCCAGCCAGGAGCACAGCTCTCCAAGCCCACAGCACAGCTTGTTTGCACAGCAATGCCTCTACTGATGTTACAGGCCTCTAAACATGGGCGGTGCAGGAGCACAGAACTGTAATAGGTAGAACAAATTTGTTTACACTGCAGAGGACAAAAGGCTTAGGTTCACTAAACCCACACCAATTGGTATTTCTGACTGTTTAGAAGTATGCTTAAAGAAAGGTCTCACTTAATGTAGATGAACATTAAAACACTGCAACAAAACCATCTATTTTGAATTCTCTCACAAACAAGACACGGCTATGTTATAAAGTAAAAACCTAATGGTATTCCAGCATATCTGTTTTTACTGATAACTGCATATTCAGTTACCTTAAACCAAGACTCTGAATTTCACTGTTATATGACTAGAACTGAGAACTCTTACTTAGTTGTTTTCTGCTAATTGCAAAGCTGATTTTATGACAGTCCATAGAAGTCAGATGTGGCTTGTCTGAGTTACCTGCAGCTCTAATACAAGGTAAAAACTTCCATAACAGACTCATCTATTAAGCCTTTATTTACTGTGTCTCTCTTCTTTACATTTGTCTCCATACCACAGAACATGCCATTATTGTGTTCCTGAAACTATTCCAACTCCTCCCACTGTTCTCTTCCCATTCTCAGCAATTCCTGAGTTTTCTTCCTTACCTCAGACCCAGGTCTCACTTCACATAAGTTTCTATTCCTCCACCATCAGTCATGGATTCCACTTCTTCCAGGAGTTTTATCTTTCCCAAAGCAATACCATTCCTGAGGCTGCAGAGACAGACTGCTATGGACACTAACAAACCAACTAGGATGCTTCTCTTCTCCTAACTATCAACAAATGTCTTATCTCAGTCCCACTCTGATGAGAGGGAACCACAAGCATTAGGCATGAGTGGGAAGCAGATCTCATCAGGACTTGCCATAGTATATTCCCAACTCAGTATTTTTCCATAACTACAAAGTTAAATAAGTGTTAGACAATATTAAACAAACAGAACTTTTAACTTTAATATTCAAATTCAACACTAGTAAGAACAAATAGAGCACAAAAGGGAAACCTTGTTTTAAGTAAAATGAAGAGACAAGCCAGTAATTAGAACAGTTCTGTCAGCCTAGGTTCAAGATCAACACCGGTTCCATGGCCACATTCTGTTCCACATTTTGGAACTTCAAACTGGATAGTTAAGCTGTGTCTGTTGGCATCCCAGACTGCAGATTCAGTATAGTACACTATAAGCATGATCAAACTTATGTACATAAACAATGAAAAACAACCTGAACATACTAAACAACTATTTACAAGTATTCCAACATAATAAACCAAACATACAATAGCCTCAAGAATAGGCAACTGAAGAAAATATGAACATTCAGAGAACCTTATTAGAAAGAAGAACAAAACATCAATAGCAAAGACATTAACAATTGCACTACACTATACAGAGTCCAAATATTAAATTGGTGCATTTTTTCACAATGCACTAGCTTTGAGAGAAGAATGCTGCCTTCACTAAAATGCAGCTTACATTTGTTTCACTTAATTGCTTTAACAAGAAGCCTATTAACACAATAATGATTGTTTTAATGCTACAGTTTACAGCAAGGACGTTGAACTAAAAATAGCAGCAGTTCCACACGGCACTTAATTCCACAGGTTCCTAAGCTGTGGTTTATGCAATGCCTACAAAGTGCTCCCAGTTGAATACACAAATAAAATTCACAACAAAAGTCTACCTGACATCAGGTACATTGACTGTAGGTGGCCTTAAAGCCTGTCTTTCAAAATTTATTCCCCCTCTGCTCCAAAAAAAAAAAAAAAAAAAAAAAATTCAACTACCAAAGTAAGGCCCCCTCCCTCCTTCTTAAAAGATTAGGGATATTGCTTCTTATTACAATGCTGTAACACTACAAAGCAGCACACCACTATAGTGGTTAACCCTGGGAAAACGTAACATCTAACAGTGTAACCGAAAGGCTTGTGGAATAACATCCAGGATCCTCTACAGACAGGAGAGTAACCGAGTCCATTAACTCAAATGGTTAATACAGAATCAGCCATAGAGTACAAGTAAAAACCCAGAAGCAACAGCTGTAAAACTGGTGATACTGATCACAGGACAAGAAACCAGGAATCGAAGGCTTCCTTCAGTTCCTTAGGCTTCGGTCCAGCAGGGAAGCTACGGCCATCCCTGCAGCTCCTCCAGACTCCGTGGTCAGTATATGGTGAGACTCAGGGAGCGGTTCATCTTCTTCCCGATGAGCCGGGACGGTCGGTTCTGCGTGGTCGATCTCGTGGTCATTCTGTCAGTGAACAGCGCTCGCTCCTCGGCCGCGGCCTTCGCCATCTGGGCCTTCTTCAGCTCTCTGCAACACAGGGACAGTGTCACTCCAGCAGCACCCACAAGGATACAGGCTTATCACAGCAAGAGATGGCAAACCAACTACAGCGGGTCACAGCTCAAGAGTTTAGGTCAATTTTAGGTCATACCGAGATCGATATGATTTGCATCCACCTGTTTCCAACCCAGAGGGAGGTGGGATGCTCATTACTTGTCTAGGTATTCTTTCTTTTGAAAAGCAAGGGAAGGAAATGAAAAATTCACACAACTCAGATTCTGAAATCCAGCCTGTTACAAGCAGCTCAACACTTCCATTACCAGGGCACAGTAGGGCGCTTTTACCTCCTAGCACAAGGCACGTGTTAGGTCGGAGTTCATTCCTGAGGTTTGCCCAAAGGAAGCATATTCAGCCACACCTGATCTTTTGTGGGAGTCTCAAACAGAGACTTAGGTAACACAGGTATAGGAAACTGGCAACAGATGACTCAGGAAGCATCCTTTCCCTTTTGCATACCCACATCAAAAGCTTATCACCGCCTCCATGTTTTGTGCCTAACAGAAATGGGAGCCTGCGAGGCGAAGTCACTGAAGGTAGCACAGGCCATTGCCCCTGTCTGTTCTGTTTCAGACAATTACCAATATCCAGTCTGAGGACACAGTTAAATCAAACTCAGGATAAAACTATAAAATAGTCCAACTAAAGAGCACAGCTATCTTTATAAAGGGTTTCCCTGCACATTGCTTTTTTTCTTTCCTTGAATACTGACATATGGCTAAGCCTAAGCCTTCCCCCATACTCTCTCCCTTCCACTGTCTCAAACTGTCCATCAAGGAACTTTCTCTACTCTACGAGCTAGTATTTGTAATCTCACTTCACATCTGGGTGCAAAGCAAAATCAGATTTTACAAGCTTGCTGCATATTGGTGTAGGTCTATTCAGTTTTAAGCTACATGTTTTAATTTAATAAGCAATTCCCATTTTGTAAGCCAAAGCATTATTCATTAACACCCGTGCCCCACATTAATCACCCCCACATTATCACTGTGCCAGTTCACTGCAAGAGAATGCAACCAATTTTTAGTCCTCTTCCCTGTGAATGTCACAAATGCACGTGTGCTCACCCAGCCACCACACCATTATCAGGAAATTAAGTTTTGCAATATCCTTCCACTCTTCCCTAGAAGTTTTGAATTCTTGCCTAGAAATCTTGAATTCTTCCTTCCTCTGAAGAGGACAACACAGAGAAGCTGAGTTGCCTTAAAAGTTGCCTTAAAAGGATTCTCTTCACTGAAGATGACTTACACACAAAAGTGGGATTTTAAATGGTTCAAATGCAGAATTTTAAGAAAAAACAACCCCCCCCGCCGCCCCAAAAAACCCCTCTCCCCCATCAAATGATACCTGAAGTATTTTATGGAGCACTATGCCACATAACATTAAAATTACTGTGGCTAAGCACTCTTTTTAAATCATTCTTGGATTTATAAGGACGTATCCTTCTTGCTGGCCAGGCCAGGAGGAGTCTTCACAAAACACTAGCTTTGCCAGTTGTCTCTTACAAGTGATACAAAAATATGTTGTCTTTACACAAGCAAGCAACTTACCTCAGCAAATCTGCCCTTCAACAACCTGCACAAACTGTCTGATTATTCTTTCAATGTAATTCATAATATTATAAAGATAATCATCTAATCTAGTTGATGAGGCTGTGGTCAGACTAGCAATGGCGAGATAAGCAGGTAACAATGGAGCAAACCTGAACATGAAATTAACATCTTCGTTCAAGACAAACCACTCAGAAAGAAATCAGTGTTCTATATTCCCTCATAAAAGCCTGCCTATTATGCATAACACATGCAAAGATAACTGTAGCGAAAGAGTCAGGTGGCTGCTTAATAATTTACGAACTCTTTCCCTGAAACTTAAGCAGAAATCAGACTTTCCTAAAGGGAATCTCTTCTTCCAAGCTTTAATTCAGTTGAGTTGAATGTTTGAGCAAGGCGTAGGACAAAACGACCTCCTGATACAAATGATTCTCTGGTGACCCAGTAACGCTGCTGTGTACAGGTCAAATTAGTCCAATAACATCCCTGATGTGCCATTTCATATAAGTTCAAAATAGGTCATTTAAGTAATGTTTTCCAACAAGTTTCAATGTACAAATGATCTAGGAAAACAGACTCAAATCATACAGATACAAGTTAGGCTATACCTGTCATGAAAGTGTGCACTGTCCTGAAACATTTGAGTGAAACCATCATGTTTTGTATGCCTTGAATACTAATAGTGCTGTTGAGAATCCCTTAGAGTGTTCAAGCAGTTCTTTCTGTGGAGAAAGTTCCTTTTAAAGTTCCATGACCCACTTTGTGCTCTCAGGTCTGTACACGCATACAGATTTGTGGATCTCACACACAAACAAGGACACTCCTGTTTTATCATCACTTCACTGTCAGCTGAGAACCTATTAGAAATGAAGTCCCATTGAAGGACCCCAAGGACCTACTTACTTCTGCAAGAGCGAGTTCTTGAATTTTTCAGCATTCAGCTCTATCCGGAGCTGCTCCGCGCTCTTTTTCGCGGCAGAGAGAAGCACTGAATGCTTGACCAGTGCCACAGCTGAAGGCCTTTTCTCGGGATCAGGATTAATCATAACCTTGGGAAAAAAGAAAACAAGGCATCCTTGTTAAGAAAAACAACACAATAAATTACACTTATCAGCTAGCCACTAGTACAATAATTCTTACTTTTAGTAAGTCTAGTAATTCTTGAGAAAGCACTTGTGGTAGTCTGGGTAGTTTTCCTTGCCGAATTTCATGCCACTGGTCCCCATTAGTTGGAAGTGGTTCAGCGCCAGCAGCACAGACAACAGTCAGAGCGAGAGCAAAAATATCCGCTTTCGGCAAGTGAGTGTAGTTCTTGAAAAGAAAAAAAGAAAAAATAAATAATCATTTTTTCTAAAGGAAACAGCAGGCAGGCCTAACAACACTCTTTCCCATAAACAGAACAGTTACCTCTTGTAGGACTTCATTTGCAAGGAAACGGCTGTCACCTTCCTCCACTTGAGGACTGGAGACTCGAGTTACGTGGCCCAGGTCACCTGCAAGGAGAAAAGAAGGTTACTTTTCTGAAGACAACAAGATGATGCAATTCTTTTGAGCACAAGTGTGCTGTTTCTCACCTATTTTAAATATGACTCTATCAGATGACCAGTCATCATCATCGCCTTCCTCTAAAGTTATACTCGGGACTGATGTTCTAGATATGAAAATATTACCTGAAAAAGAGCAGAATTGTTAAAAGAAACATTTCTGTACAATTTCTACTTGACCTAGTTTCCCTACAGTTTGCTTTAGCCACGCAGAAGTTTTATTTGTATATATACCCTGTTCAAAGAGTGAGAAACTATAACTGACTCGCTGTGGCCCCTCTGCTGGGAAGGCAGCCAAGTGTTATGCAAGTAGAGTCAATTACACAAAAAGGACCCAAGATAAACTCAACAGTTTAGCTCTACTGGCCAATTTTATAACTGACATCTTTGTGCTCCTATTCAGAACTTCAGGGAAGAATTTACAGTTAGTAAGGTGTGGCTAACTGTTCATTTTTCTACAGCAGATTAAATGAACTGAGCAAGTTGTCAATACAGAGTAAAGCAGTTACAAACTTACTAGGTTTGATATCCATGTGTACCAGGGACATTGAATGAATGTATTTTAAACCTCGAGCTACTTGAAGCAGCAGGTCCTTCAGTTCTGGTTCAGAAAAATAACGCATATTCCTGTAATTTTCACTTATGGCATCTGCTAAACTGCCACCTAAAACATTAAAGAAAACAAGTTATTTTTTACATCAAACAGTTGACAAAGTAATGACAACTAGCTTCCAAAATTAAGTGAATACATCACAAAGAACTTGCTGGCAATATACAGTAAGTGTAAAATCTAGTGCTGTATCCTCTTTTTAGCCATGTAATAATAGAATAAAATTCTTTTCTGCTGTAGTTGTCACACAAACTAACAGGATAACAACACAAGGGAAAAGGCCTCTCTCTCTTCCAAATCTCTGCCAGGGCATCAGTAACAGCAAAATGCTTCTGAAATCAGGTTTAATCTCCCTTTTTAATGGAAACTTTAACAGTTTTCTCTATTCCAGCTTGTACTATTGTACAGAAGAAAGAACAGTTCTGCTGCTCGCAAGTGGCTCGTTTACTTCCAATAACCTTGAACATGCATGCCTTGGTCTGCAACTTAGTACAGCTTTTGCTTCATCCATCTGATATGCCTTTTCCAATAGAAAGGAATAGCAGACACTTGAGAGGAAGACAGCCTGAGCTATGAGTAGGGTAATCAGTTCTTAACTAGCGTCAAGAACTTGTAGGTACCTGTATGGCTTCTTTACTTACCATTGCAATATTCATTCTGTATAAGCATGTGATCATCTTCTGCCCATGCAGAGTAGTACCTCACTACATGAGAATGCTGTCCCAGAACTGCATGTGCATAGACCTCTCTCAAAGCATTCTGCCTGTTAGTCACAAGAAACAACAGCACATGTGCATATTGTGAGGTGAAATCAGTACAATTTCTTATCACAGTAAGTATTTCTAAAAAAAATCTTCCTATTCCATTCTGTGGCACTGTATGGTGGATTTGTACTTATATCCAAACAGCCAAAATAATTTACATTACATTAAAAGGCTTAGTATATGGAACATCAAAAAAACCAGAGTTTGGTGTGGATAATTCTTGAGGGAGCTGCCACTTCCATTACACATTTGCCAACCAGTAGCAACAGCAAGCTTTCAGGAGCATCACTGAAGTTTCAGGGAAAAAATAAAAGTGATCATAAGCCAAGAGTTTCACTGAACTCAACATTCCTAGCTTCTTGTGTGTAAGTCTGGTACGCAATTTTGTGCATCTCAGACTTGTGGGGTTTTACATTATAACTATTTGAACAGTGTGGGGAAAAGTCCTGAATCACAGGCTCATTCACAAATGCCAAAAAATACCCCTAAACTGACTTAACTCATCTGCATGTCACTCAAGCTGACATGGATGAGGACTTTGATGGGAACAGTGCCTTCTTTTTATCTCTCAAAGGATCAGCTTTACAAGGAAGCATTATTCTCACTTTGAGAACAATCTGTTTCCACACATATTTATATATCCCAATATACAGAATATTGGGACAAACATCTGGCAGAAGAGAGGCCAATTAGCCTGTTCTCCACAGTACTGCACAGTATCTGGGGGCTGGGTGGGGAATAAAAAAAGTGAAGTGGCTTCAATATTGTATCTGTTTTACATCTAATTCATGTTTGTTTTATACTTTTCTCTTAAATGTCTTCTCCAGACACCAACACAAAGAGCCATGTGAAGAAGAAACACCAAGAGAAGACTTTTAAGTTTTAAGAGCAGGAAGTACTCACTCGTCCACTGAGCCAGCCAAGGGTTTCTTGGATCGCTTTATTGCGTAGATGCAGCCATCCAACCTCTTCACACATTTAAACACGGAACCGAATTCACCAGATCCAATCTTCTCCAGTTCATGGAATTCGGTTGCATACCTTGACTTCATGTTACTTTCTGTTATTGTTATCCTCTGCAAAGATTATCAAGGAAAATATTTAGATCTGCAGAAACACAAACTGCTAAAATAGTATCAAGGTTTAAAGAGTAAGTACCTTAGCAGGTCTCATGGTCTCCTCTTCAGGCTCTCCATCACTTGGTTCCATGTCCTCTCCACAAGAGCTGAAATTCACACCAGAAATAACATGGTTGAAGTAAACTTCAACAGAAGCTGTTAAATTTTTCTGAGATCTAATTCTCCTATTGTACCTAATTTTAGTTAACTAATTGAACACTAGACATCTGTAAACACAAATGCATAAAAATTGCCAGGCTAATATCTTTGTCATTTCTTTCTTCATGTTTCACGCTAGTATTTAATGCATTTTTTCCTCCTCAAGAAAAGACTGTGTGCATGGCCCATTCCATGAGGGGAAAAAGACCAGACACAGCCTAGTCTATCCTCTCTGTACACTTATCAAAATTTCTAGTGCTAAATGATTATTTCATTATATCATGCATCTTGAAACACATACTTTAAGAGCTGTATTATACATTGCTAACAATCTGCAAACAAAAGTACTTTCTTAGAAGCAATTTATAGCAAAATTTTTGCAGTCAAAAGTAGTTCTAAATACAAGCTTAACAAAGGAAGCTGCAAGTCACTCACTCATTCCAGTGTATCCTCTTCCTCCTACGACATTTGCCTTCAGAGTTGTGAAGGAACATGGAATCAGGAGTGAAGGGATTGATGTTCACATGAGGTGTTTGTCTAAAATCTTCTTCTTGCTTCTCTGATTTCCCAACATTCATAAACAGCGAGCCCCCTCGAAGTTTGACTGAGCTGGAGCCTAAACCTTGTGCTTTAGAAAGCAAACTC
>VZRQ01003305.1:639228-684354 GCA_013397975.1 Machaerirhynchus nigripectus
GCCCGTGAGGCGCGCGCCCGCCGCCATTTTAGCCCGGGGTGGCCCCGCCCGGGCAGCGGGAACCGCCTGGAGACGGCGTTCGGGGAGCGCCGGGACGCAGCGGGGGGAGCGCCCGGACGCAGCGGGGGGAGCGCCCGGGCAGCGGGCACAGCGCCCTGCCCGGCCCGGGGAACTCCGGGGACAACGCCCCGGGAGCTCCGGGACACCGCGCCGCCCTGCGAGGGTGCCGCACTCCTGCAACGTGGTCTTGCTCCCGTTGGGTTGCTAGAACTGAGCTCGCAAAAATCTCCATCATAATAAAAAATAATGCAGTATTTAATACATAATAATAAATAATAACAGTACCTTCTGCGCCAGTTTAAGACACCTTTTTTTAAGCGCAACCAAGCAGATTAATAGAGCTCCAATGACTTGATGCACGTGGTTTAAAGGGCAGCGGAGCGTAGGAGGCTCAGCGCAGCCCGTGCTGTTCACTCCTGTAAGACACTTCAAGAGGGACTCAGTCCCAGCACACCGAAGGCGAGGGATGGTGGATGCTGTTTTATCAGACGCGTCTCCCTACAGGTGCCACCACTTTGCCTCTTGCCTTCGGTTTCCGTCTGGTAACGCCCAACAAATAAACCTGCCTCTCTTCTGAACCAAATCGCCTTAAAACGAACCCCTTGGGTAACAAAGCACATGAAAAACCAGGGGTTTTTTTCCAGCCACAGGAGCCCCAAAAAACCCAAAGTAAGCCAGCTGAGTATGGCTGTTGAGTTGCTCTCTGCTTCCCCAGGCTCTCCAGGCACGCGCCCCGTTCATTCCCTGGACATGCAGGCAGTGCCAGGATTCACCTCTCAGAGCTGAGCGCACTGGGATGCTCGGACTCTGCGGCACAGCCCCTCTCCGGCCTGTCCCCAAAGCTCCCCCTCCTTGCCCGGCAGACAGATCTGCATGCGCTGCCCATGGCACCCTCCTACGAGAGCAGCACCTTGGACCCACAGGGAAGTCAGGGTCCTGTACTCCACTTCTGCTAGCTGTTCCTCCTTTTTTAACCTCTTCTGCCTGAAATAGCCATTTCTTTGTAGAGAGCAGTCCTGGTTTCAGAACTAGCAGAGAAAAGCTACATGAACATAAGTTTTGTGATTTGCGTTCTGGAGAGAACTGAAAACAGGTTTCAGAAAACTGAAAGTAGCCAACATAACCTATGAAAATGGGACAGAGAAAGGCCTACATCAAGCCAAGTGCAAACACACTTGGTGTGCAGTAATTTCGGATCACAATAACATCCCATTAAAAATATTATCTTTTTAATGAGATGCACTGTATAGCAAGTAGTAACTGAAGCATTCAAGTTTTAGAACAGATGATGTAAGAGAAAGCTATTTAAAAATACAATCTCCACCTCTTTCTCAGTTCAGAGCCCACAGAGGGAGATGCAAAGCAATTCTTATAAAGTGACTCAAGACTTCCCAGACACTGTCTGTGGCTTGCTTCAGTCATATATGAAGTTTCCTTTTATTTGAAAAAGTTTAAAGACTGTAAGCTTTCAATAAATGCCCCCCCTCCCGTGATGTTAAAGCTGCAGTTTCCTGCCCAAACTCAACCTAATATAACTGATGCTTTCTGGAGTATACAGACACAGATATTTGGTGACAGGCAAACTGAAGTTCAGAAGCCCTGATTTAATTGAGTTTAACCAATGAATTACTAATTACTGGAATAGTTTAGTGGGACAAAATCAAGTGGAACAATTCGGAGTTTGTACAGAGAAGAAAGTATTTCTGAAGAGAAGACAGGAGAGGAAAGGAAAAAAGGAAGAGAGAAGGAAACAACAGTAACACAATCATTTAAAAGAAAATTTATTTCCAATCTGAAAGCAATTAAGAAAGGGAGGTACTGAATAAATACGTAGCTAACAAAATACACAGCTGCTATATAAGGATTCACAGGCTCTATGTACATGCTGCTCTGAATTTGCATCAGTTGTTCTTTTATTGTAGGTCTGACAGGACCACGAACAGTTGTGTTGAAGAGATGATTTCTGCCCAGACTGAGCGTGGAACTCTGCTCCCCTGTCCCCTGTGACACCTGTAATTAGCATGAGGAGCCCTAGGAGCAGCCTGGTTAAAGAGCCCCACAGAGCCAGTTCCCTCGAAGAGAGCACTTGAGCAATGGACATCACCATGGGAGGAAGAACCTGAGCGAGGAGGAGCTCTGCAGGCTTCCACTGTACCCCACTCTCGGAGCCAAATCATCCCAAATTCCCTGAAGCTGATTAAATTGCACCTTTGAGCCGCTACAGATCTTGCAGACTCAAGCCCCCATTCTTCAAACAGATGTCACAGCACACAAACTGATGTCTAGGCAGTGCCTGACTGATACTCCCACAAATTTGAGTGGTTTAACAGTTTTCAGGATACATTTGCAAAATTGGCTTCTTTTTCTTTTTATAATACTTGTTCTTATGGTGCACTGAAGATTTTGCTACCAGAAATACTTATCTGGGGCAGCACACACTCACAGGCAAACAGCTGCTTTTAACTAGGAGTTTTCAAGCTCAAGGAAACCATTGTTTCCAAGTTTTGTGGGTAGCAGGGGAAGTCAAATGATGATGAATGGGAAAGAAATAGAACAATGGCCAATTTGTCTGGCTGTCAGAACTGCCAGAGAAGCGGCATTGCCATCTTGTCAGGATTCCTGCACTTGCAAGCTCATGTGGAATCCTCCAAAACCACTTCCATCAAATTGGAGAAGTTCTGCCAGAATCTGTCTGAAACCCATTCTACATCAGCCAGCGTAATTCTTCTTATAATGAGAGTTCACCTTATCCTGAGAGGCATAAAAGGAGTGAAAAAGCAGAAGAGGAAGAAGGTCAAGTTGCTTTTATGAAAAACACTATAGCCACCTGTGCCAAGGCTGTTGGTGGAGAACTGAGAGCAGAGATAGATCTTTGCTGTTTTCCCAGCTTTTATCTTGGTTTTCAGCAGGTACCCAGGGACCAGTGTGCTTATCGCCAGTGCCAGTGATGGCATTCCAGTGTTCACACAGGGCTTGGCATATACAGGGACAACAGGTCTCAGTGGGCGTGTGCCAACTGGGAGATATTGTCTCTGGGCCACTGACAGCCTGAAGGTGAGCAGTTTAAAGATTGTTTTATCTGGGGTTGTGCTGCTGACAGCTGCTGTTAGCTGGCAACTTCTTTCTCTTCTATTACAAGGTCCAGAGTTAAATGAGTTTCCCATCAAAACTGGACTTTGTATATCCAAAGACATACCAGTAGCTGATGCTGCCAGTATTGACTCTTTTTAGTCAATAGTCTGCAGGCAGGGAGAACATTTCTCAGGGATGTATTCACCCAGGAATTCTAAATAATAACAGCAAGAGAATAAGGTAGAGAATAGAAAGGCAAATTTGACAGCACCACAGTTTCCATAAAGTAAAGAACAGCTTCAGGATCCAAAATCTAGGAATTTCAGGGAAGATCTGAAGGTACTCAGAAGTTTAAATGCACAAAGTACATTTAAAAAGTACAGGTTGTGCCAAGCAGTCACATACAATTCAGTAATTCTCTATGACTATGAGAGCACACACTCTTGACAGTTTTTAGTGACTCCCTTTTTGCTTGTAAGTCTCCCTCCTAACACTTGAAATCTGCTTAACAAGAAAATGGCAAAACTATCTGTTCCTAAGAGCTGTATTCAGGTAAGAAATTTCCTCCAAAACATCTGCAAAGTGGAAGAGACAGAATGATTGCCATGGCTGAAACAGGTACAATTAGAATGTCCCGTTCCTCAGTCGAGGCCAAGTTATAATGATCAAAATAGAAAGATTTTGTACCAGCAATTAAAAATCTGAAAATGTCTAATGCAGAGAAACTAAGTCGTCCCTGTGTTACTAATTTACCTGTATCACCTGTTTTCTTTTTTTCTCCTTCAGGGAATATGCAAAAGCATAAAAGAGATACTCTACCTTTTTTCAAATCTACTACTCTTCTTTTAATAATCTCTTATGTGCATCATTTAAGGGAAGATATTTTGCAAACACTTTTAGGTGTGCAGATAAAAAGATTAAAAAAAAAATCTGTCTCTTACTATCTTGAATGTATCTGTTTAAAAACAAAAAGCAGCTAATCCCACCTGTCCCACAAATCATTCTTGCACTTTCTGATTTTTCAGTCTTTACAACCTATATTCCAAGCTGAATTAGCCCTACACCAGAGAAAAAAGCCCACTGGAGATGTAGCTTTGGACCACTGTTGTATCTCCAGGAGCTTTTTATATCCATGTGGTAGTTCCTGTTATGCCAGCAGACCTGCCAGATGTTGGGAAGTCAGCCTCTCTTCCTTGTCTTGCCTCACTAAGATGCCTGTTCAGGAAACTCTCAGCAAATTCTAAAGAACCAAGCAGTAACATGATGGAGAATCTAAAAGTCTCTTGAAAAATAAGCAAAAAGCAGCAGCCAATCAACCTAAAGGCTGATGATGGATTTAAACAAAAGAGAGGGTAAAACACTGGGGGTTTTGACAAGAACATAAAATACTTCTTTGTTATAGGAAAAGTTCCACACAATTACTTGTGCCCTGAAAGTGTAAATGGTTTGTCATTCCTTTGACCAAAATGCTGCAGATAATTAAACAGAACAGTAATAACCCAAAGAAAATCTCTTACTGTTTTAGAACCTGAGATGGATTGGATTGAAGGGGGTCACATTTCCAGCAGAGATAAATACACAGACTGCGTAGGACCAAATGCTCACTTGTTGATATAGCCTTCTATGTTTGTTGGGATAATTAGTATAAGCTTGCATGTTTATTGGGATAATTAAAGTCTGCTCAGTTAAAAAGTCTGGTATCACCCTCTTCCTGATAGGGTAAGGTGTCAACCACTTAGTGCTAATGGTGATGGCCTAATGAGATTGTTAGGTTTTCCTCTGGCAAGTGAACTTCACCAGCAGGATGAAAAATAGAATCAAAGGAATGCCAAACTGATGGGATATTTTACAATACACATAACACAACAAGGAAAAATGCTTGCTTCTGTGCCTCAGTTTGAGTGCAGTTTATCATCTACAACAAAAGAACTGAAAATGGCCCTTGGTTTTTTGTTTTGTTATCATAGGTGTCTATGCTTTAGAAGGTTTTTATCAATAGAGCACAGGATACTTTTGGGAAAATGGTGTTCAAATATATACTTTACAAACAAAAGAAGTAGGAGTACCTTATTAGAAACATGGGGCTGGAGTTTGATTTTATGCATCTGCAAAGACAAGGCAATTTCCATTATTTTCGAGACAAAAATGATGCATGCTGGATAAATACATTTTTTAAAGCTTCAAACAACCGTAAATTAATAGCAGAACAGGACACAAGTTACCCATCATTTCCAGTCTCCTAACACCTTACTGCTTAAGAAAATCAGTTTGCATGCAACCTAAGTATTCATGAAATTTCACCTGTGCTGTTTGAAAATTAAACAGAAAAAATTTACAGAAAATTTGTTTCCATTTAATGACAAACTCAGAGTGACCAGAATAGGTTTGTTATAGGGCACTTCTGTATCTTGGTCAGCTCAAGGTGTAGAGTCTGACAAATCTCAACAGCTGTAGAGCTGGAGTTGCCAGGTTCAGAAACACTTTGGATCAGATCCCTACTCCACACCATCTTTCCCTGGTGGCTAAATACCGATTAAATGGCTTTCTGTCCCTGGGGAAGGCTCCCTGAGTGCACTGAGAGGAGCGCAGCAATGCAGACGGATTTCTCTGCTACAGCACAATCCTCGCAGAAACCAGAGCAGCCAGTCAGACAAATCCCGGCGGTATTTGAGGGGTTAGGAGGTCAGGAACTAGAGCAAAGTTTCGGAGGAACGGCCTTCCCAGCTCAGCCGTTGTTTATCAGGTCCGTGAGCCCCGTCCTTCCCCTGTGTGCTGAGCAGACACCACGTGCCCGTCTCACACCCAGGATCTGCGGTATCGGTCAGCTGAGCTGGGGTTAATCACAGCAGCAGGGATGAGGGCTGTTTACAGCAGGATTTACTCTTATGAAAACCATTAGCCTTTAGGGTAAAAGCCGTCCTGTTGTTATGCAGTGTGTCTGGCACAACAGGTCATCAGCCTGGAGCACCTAAAATAATCAAGTCTTTTACTATCAGGAGAGGCACTAAACTACAGTAAAGCAAAGCCCACCATAGGGAAAACTGGAGAAACACCTAAAAGGGAGAAGTTGACTGCGAGGTCTGGAGAGACTTTGGGCTTATTCCTTTATGGGGAGAATTGGTATAGGCCTGAATTCAAATAGGAGAGAAAAATTGTGACTGGAAATGTGGGAGTCAGTGTGTAAGAGGCAGTGATATACTGAGCTGATTTATTTTACAGGGTTCATCTTCTACAAGTTACTTCTTTCTAGTGTGCCAAAGCATTCCCTTTGAGACAATTTTCAAAAGAGGGATAATATTTGTAGGTATTTGGTGTACAGAGATTAGGTGTATAGAGATTTCTACTGCCAAACACCCAGTCCTGTCATATTCTTTGCTTCCTCCTCCTGAAATGCTTTTTGCCAGTTTTCCTATCTAACCCGATCTTGTCCTGTCTCAACTCCACTACAGGATCTTCCAATGCCAACATACACCATCAGCTTACCAAAACAGCTCCTTCCACTCCTGGCTGAATGGAAGTAGGAGGGAAAAATCACCAAGGTCTCTCCATGCCTAAGGTAAGTCTGTTATCAAGGCTGGCCTTGCAGCTAAGACACACATAATCAGCTCAGCTTCTCTTTGCACACTGAGCAGTCTAAGTCATTCTACCTTATTTATTCTGTAAGTTTTCCTTTGTAGAGGTAGCTAGCAAAACATGGAAGCACCACCTTTGACTTGTGAGTTTTGCAAGAGTAACTGGTAAGGTAACAGTCACAGAAAGAATTTTAAAAATACTACAGTTTTCCTGACTGAGCTGGTTGTGAATGAACACCTTGCAGCAAACCAACTTGTATGAAAGAGAAAGAATACTCACATTTGTACAGTGGTCAGAAAATGTCCCAGGAAATGAGAAGAAGTAAGAACTGAAGTTATTACTTTGCTAAGTCAAAGCCACCGTTCCAGCCACCGTTTCCAGAAACTATTAGCAATGAAATTTAAGAAAAAAAAAAACCTTGAACATTCATGTCAAATGATACAACTTTAATTTCTAAAAGGTGATAAGTACTAAGAAACTGATCTAGTTGACAGGCAATTAATCCTCCTTGCATAGTACATTTATCTCCATGGGATATCAAGATTTACAACATTTCAGGAAAACTGGCACCTAAGTGAGCGAGCAACCTCAATCCTATACAAAAGTTACAGACAACCTAAATGTTTCCAAGTTTTACTTTGTAATTTATGCAGAGAATAGCCTTTGCTTTGTGCCCGCCTATCCCACAGTACTGTATTCTCTCACTGCACTTTACAGTTGGCCTCCATGTAGAAAACAAAAGGCTGCAACCCACACTGATACAGTAATTCACAATAAATCGGCTCATTCTATTCAAACTTGGCCTTTCTGAGGTCAAACACCTCAAGGGACTTAGTTATGGACTTCATTTTCTCATGTAGGATGTGCACCTCACAATACCTGGGATTCCTTAATAAAGATTTTGTCCAGAGGATGTTCAGTCCTTCCCTTGAGAAGGCAAAAGGTGAGGCTTCAGTTTCAGAAGTGCTCTTGACACTAATCTAAAATAAGCACTGAATGTTACAGGAAGGCAAAAAATTTTAACTTGCTTAACCAGCTTGCTAACAAGACAAGAGTAAAAACACTTCTTCATATAAAAAAACTGAAAGTTACATTTTGCTGTATGTGTTAGACATATCTACAATGGATTTTTTTTCCTTTACAGAATGATAGTTGTAGAGGAGCATTGTACTTACATCATCATTAATCCCTTTTTTCTAGTAACTTGTGTCCTGATTTTCAAAAGCACTGATTATCAGCACATCCTAGGTACTGAATGGTAGCAGCAGGCACTCAGAACTGTTGAAAATAGACTATTAGTACTTGTACTTTTGCTGCAAATGCACCATTTGAGAATAGTTCTCTTGAAAATGGGTAACTTGACCTTCTAGTGAAAATCACTCTTGTAGTGTTTTAGAATGTCTGAAATAACTATTACCAGTATTTGCTTAATACACTATAGTGGATTACAGTCAAAATTAATGTCAAAAAATTAAGTTTATGATAAATAAACTTTGGAAAAATTTATACAAGGCCGTAAATAAATAATTTGAACTTCAGTCTCAGTAAGAAGTAAAACAATACGTCACACGACAATATCATCCTATCTAAACAATACAATCCTGCTATATTTTATTGCATAATAATTTGAGAGTAACATCTTAAGTAAAATATGTAAAGAAACAAAGTCATTAGATTTACTTTCTTTAATACTGAACAACCAGTTCTTTGTACATAATCCAATTTAAAGATAATATAATTAGCACTTCCAGCATTAACAGTCTGTATTTACAATGAATGAGATGGGGTAGATAATCTAAGGAGTATTCAAATCTGTATGAAACAAATCAAAATACGAAGATTTACAGTAGTAGGCTCAAAATCCAAGACTTTTCCATTGATGGAATGCAATTTAAAAAGGCTTTGTTGCCTTTATTACTTGTAAGGGTTCCTGAAATGGTTATTTAAACAGCTGAAATCTTCAGTAATGCCTTCATTATTTGTACATGACATTAAAAATTAATTCCAATACTTCTACTTTTTACTTGCTTGTAGACCAGTCTGAAATCTGATGAAAGGATAACAAGGAAGTACAGTATATAATCCTAATTTCATATTCCTGAATACAACGGTTGGAAGTAGATGATGTCAGTCCATTCCAAGGGTTATGTACACAAAACTTAGAAAATGTTCTTCACTCTTGCATAAAATGTGTACACAGTATCAGTGAGTGAGGGACTTCAAAGTTTTTCTGGGCTGTTGCTGGCATGGACCTTTGTTGGTTGAAAATAAAATACCTTGCACTCTATTGTTCTGGTAGCAGTTTTAGAAGTTAATCATCAATCCCTGGTGTTTCCCCCTGTTGTATTCTGGAGGCTATTCTAATGGCTTCTTCCAGAGACTGTTGTTCTCCAAGCTGAAACAAACGCATTTAAACAGAAATAAATCCAAAACGTTACACGAGGATAATAAATGCATCAAAAAAGATCTGAAAGCAAAGATCTACATATCAAACAATACTTCAGCCCAAATAAGTGTGATCAGTATTGTCACACCTCTCGTGGGTAATATATACCAGCAGCTATCTAATCAGCATGACAATTCAGATAGCTGCTGATAGGAGATTAAACTGAGTTTCTATGTAACTACCAAATACACTTGCTTCAAAGAACTGCTGCATGATAAACACACTTCATGACCCACAAAGTAGGTCATGTTTCAACTTGGCAGATATTACAAAGCTCAGACAAGGCCTGCAGAAGTCACGGTGGCTGTTGCATTACATTTTATCACTGGTAAAGCAAACAAACATCTTCATTTTTCTTAACTCTAACAGAAAGTCAGCTCTTTGGAACACCGTATGACATTAACTTATAGAAAAAGTGTACATTTATTGCAGAATCCCAACTGTATAAAAAAGCTGTTGTGATGACACTGATTCTACAGTTAGTTCAGAGAGGAAATCATCTGGTAGCTGCAACTACAAAGTCATCGATGTGTCTGGTACTACCAGAAGCAACATAACCAACCCTGAATAAAGGCAACTTGACACAATTTTGGGAAGGAATCCATGAAGTTTTATAATATGTTAATGGGAATGCTGAAGACAACCTCAACCTCACAAAAAAATGTAAAGCTGGACATTAGCTATTGGCTCAGGAGAAACACATAGAGAGTGTGAAAGGTAAAACCAGACTGTCTGAGCTTATGGGACAGTTCTAAGTACCACTTGTTATTTTTACAGTCACTGCATATCACATGCTGGAACCACTCAGATCAAGACCTCTGTTACCACCTTGTTAGGGCTTCATTCAGACTATCAGGCTACTGGCTTTACCAGTATTTAGAAAACAAATGGATTAATTTATTAGTATCAAAGTACAAAAGAAAAGCCAATAAATCCTCAGGAATAATCAATAGTACTTTAATTTTGAATTCTCTCTCTTCTAGTTGTGTATTTTAAGTTTAATTAATGTAAAGAGACTTAAGCAAACGCTCCACTGCTGGTAACAGAAGAGGGGCTTGTGCAGAGTGCCTGTTTTCCTTTCATTCAAAGGACCCACTGCTGAGGGTGCAAATTACTTTCTTTCTTGCTCTCATGCAAACAATTGCCTTCTGACATGGTTTCTCTTTACAGGCAGTTTTGATTACTGCCAACTCAGCTCAAAAGAGAGGACTTCAGAATTCAGAGCTTCTCGACTTTCATTGCTCTTTCAAGCAGCATCTGACTTGCTACTTTCCATTTAACAAAGGGTAAAATAACAATCTCTCGTTTCTGCTGGAGGATATTAATACTATTCCTTTCAACCTGAGTTCTTAAGAGCTCTTTCATACCTAGAAATTACCTTTCCCTGACAGTGTTTGAACAATGTGAAGAACTATTTACAGAGACTGCTTGTACTGTGCTAGTTCGGCACATAACAGAAGGTCACTATTTCCAGAGATTTCTGATTATTAATCTTTCTGTGTAACTGTTTGCACTATTTTGCTACTAGCATTTTAAGGTTGAAATAACAAATTTGCTAATTTTATATGTTCATAGCAATTTACCCTTGAGAGCTTGGCTTTATACATGTCAGCGCTATATGTAAACCTGAAGGATGAATGAAAGCACTTTTTCTCTGAAAACCTGTGAGTCCATGAATGAATCAGTTGACCTGAAGTCTGGCCCTCCCCCAGCCTTCCCCTTTTTTTGGGAGATCTACAAGTAGATTTGGAAAATTAGATGCTGCTTATTCTTCTTCCTAACACTAGATATTATTTTAAATATAAGATCATATGGTTGCAGGATATTTTTTTTTTCAGGGAAACCAAGCTTACTCAAATCATTTTGTTACCTGACTAGGAGCTCTAGCTCTAAAGGTAAGAAACACTCCAAAAAACCATTTATCCCCATCTCACCTGTACTGCAATTTGTGTCCCATTGGATGTAGCCAACAATGTAACAGGTCTAGTTTCTGTAGTCACTAGATGGTGTCCGTGCTGCTGGTGTCCCATTTCTGAGGAGGCACTATGAAATGCTGCTAAGTCTTGGGCCACAATAGCGACCTTCAGGGCAAAGAGAGAGAATCATCACAGATCTGTTCCTGCTCCTGACCTCATACCACCACTGCCTTCACAGTTACATTCAAAGCTGGGACCGCTTATGACCATAATTGTATTGTGCAAAAGAAAACTTGCCATAATTATGTTCTCTAAGTTATCTACTAGCTCTTAAAATATAAATATCCTCAGGACTGCAGCAATTCAGTAAATGCACCTAAGACATGTGATTCTCTACACAGGGATTAGTAAGTATCTTCATTGTCATGTGGTGCAATTTTAGAACAGTAGAATGTATTTTGACTTAGAGATTATATCATATTTGTACTAAAAAGTTAGCTGTTTTTATCTGTATATTAAAAACCATCCCACAGATATATACTTACACAAATGTTTCCTATCTGCCAAATAAATGACAGTCCCATAATATTATCCAGTGAAATTACAGTTCATACTGGTTCTATTCTTAGTTCTGCCACTCATTTACTATGTGACTTTGGGGAAAATGCTTGGCATTTCTAAGTCTTATTTTACAGACACCTAAATGAATTATTGGAATGGTACCTCAGAATTTTTTCTTGGTGCCCAGTTGTTTTTAAAACATTCTGCAATCTGCTGATGTATAGCACTAGACTAGAACACATCAGGCAGTTATGAAGGGAATGTGTTGGCCAGGTGCTGGAAAATGCTTTGCTGAGATAAATCTACATCAATGACCGAAGTGTGACGGCTCAGGTGCCCGTTTGACACCAGCTCCTAAAGGGCCACGACACAGGTGTGCAGGACAGTGTCTCACCTGCTGTCCCTCGGTGCCCTCTGCAGTGACCATGGCCACGGAATGCGTTCCCGCAGAGGAGATGACGGCGTCGTGGGCAGGGACTGTGATGGTGGTGCCATCTTGTGTCACCATGGTGATGGTATTGCCGATGGCCTGCATGTCCGCCTGGGATATGTTCACCTGCAACACAGAGCAGCTCCTGAGGCAAAGAAGGGGTTTGATTGCTGCTCAAGTCAGAGCCCTCATTCCCTCTGCCTCACTGGTTGGCATCTAACAGTTCAGGACCTTTCGGATACACTTACCTGTTTACAGAAAAGAATATGGCCCTCAGTAGTAAGAAAGAGGTTGCATACCTAATCCCAGAGTCTACAACTCCATGTTAATCAGAGTGTATCCCAAATAACACCGTAACAGATTATCTATGCATGTGTCTTACACGGAGGTCAGTGGGATTAAAGACTCTATCACCTGACATACTTTGATCTTGATGGAAATACTAAGGTGGCCTACGAGGACTTAGAATTTAAACCACAAATAAACAATCCATAACAAATTAATGATATAAATTACTGATGTCTCCAGTATAAATGCATTAGGGCATCAGATATGTAATTTGATGTCTGATTTACAAGGTAATAAATCCCAGAACTGAAATCAAACTGAAAGATAATTTAAATGTAAGAATTCCATGTCAAGGCTTCTGCAGGCCTTCATTTTAGAGGGCAAAAACGCCAGTTACTTAGTATTGCTGCAATGTCCAGAGCTGCCAATATAGCAGGCCCCTTGGATATTCCATTTCAGTCCGAATTCACAATATATCTTTCATATGTTGCTGGTATTTCAGCTGCCCTGCCAGTTAAGATAGGAACTTTTTCCCATAAGCCTTCAATATATTGCCATAGTGAATCAAGACAGTTGTACTGAAATCGCCTTCTACAGAAATCTCATATGAAATCCTTAAAAATATGTATCCATGAAAAACCTTTAAAAAAAGCCATAGGAATGTTCAAGGGGAAAATAGTATCAAAGCATTCCTTATCCTTTAGTTTATGTTAGAAATGGTAAGAACTGCACACTACCAGCCAAACTGCTTGTAAAGGAAGCACCTGGACTGAAAAGATTTCCCACTCCTCAGCCCCCCAAAGTGTGTGCAGACAAGACAACGAGGATGCCCATCAGATATTAACAGCATAATCTGGGAATTGTGAGAAACCTCAGAAGCAGGCTCTATATATAACAGTTGTTAAAAAAGCCCTTTTCAGAGTGACAAGGAGAACATGGAGAGACCAAACTCATAACTTTGTATTAATAGTTACATGTGTCAAAATATGTGGTTTCACTTAGGTATTCCACAGGAGGCACAACCCTAAACATATCCTGACACAGCTCCAAAGAAGCTTCTTTCCTTAAGAAACCCACAAACATTTATCAAGACTGCTAAGTGATTTCAGAGAGCCCATGGAGAAGCTGCAAACCTGTGCCTCAGTTCTCAGCATGGTTTTGTCAGCACTTGAACACTGGTTACTTACATGCTGGGTTCCATCCTGGGATATTAGTGCTACTTGTTGGCCTAATCCTGACTGAGTAACTGTAGCGACCTGTGCAGAAATGACATCTTCTCCCTCTACACCTGTCACGTAGGTGATCTGGGAGCCTTTGAGCACATCCTCACCTTGACCTGTTGGATACAAAGAAGGCAAGAGGGTACTTTACATACTCTAAATGCTCCCAGGAGAGCAAATGACAAGGATTAAGTCCCAGTCTTGTTTGAAGGTGTTAAACACTCCAACAGAAAAATTTAGTGAAAAGATGAGAAAGATAAAAGAAGGAAAGATACCAGAAGCAAGTCAGAAAGTCTAATTTTGGGAACATAGGGTATAATCTTCTAGCAATGAGTTTTAGACACATAAATACTACATATAAAGAAACTATACATTTAGTTTGTAAGAAAATATTAAAATGTGACAAACATTTCTAATTTATTCATTGAATGTAACCTTTCCATGCAAGGGACTCCATGCAAACACAATTGAAAAATTTTTTTAAAGTTATTAATTAACAAACATACAGAGGAACACAAGCAATGCCTTTGTGTGAAGATTTAAGTAAGTTCATTCTCTTGATAAATGTTTAACCTCAGCAAATGAATCTTATTCCTTTAAAAGATGGAATTAGGCTATAGCAAGTCTGCTTGAGGCATTCAGTGCAGTTTCCCTTCCAACATGTAGCAAAACAGCTTTTCTAACCAAAAGAGTTTGTATGGATATTTCCAATCTTCAGGCACATCTAAAAATCACAATTTGACAAGTGGTGTTTGTCCTGTCACACTATTTCCTTCAGTCTGATCCTTATAGTTGTAGGATTCAATACTCATGATACCATGAACAGCATACTCAGGAGTACTGCAGCACAGCAACTCCTTTTCATCTCTGCCTGTAGGACATTTACAGAAACTGCTCTAAACCACAGCAAACCCAGCCCATATCACTGTGCTGCAAAACCAGATTTTTTTTCTCAAGGCAGAGCCTTTACTCCCACACAAAAGATTGTCACCAGCCATGGTGTTAAATATATACTCTTTGAAAAATCCCGAACAAAAATCTGGTAGGTTGTAATCAGCTTAGATTCTCTCTGGTCCCTTCCCCACATTCATGTTTTTAGCAGGTTTGCTGAGACTGCAACTCAAATTTCTCCCTTAATGCCATGACTGCTATAAATGAGTTTATCTGGCCAATTACTCCTGTAATTTCTGTTTACAAGTTGCCTACCACCCTAAAAATCTTAAGTACTTTGACTTTTTACTTATACTTTAATTTCCTTTGCTATTGCAAACCCCCAGCAAAATACCATCCAACCCATTTTTTTTTTACAACAAGGGATTCAAAGACTGAAATTCTAACCTGGAGGTGGCTCAAAGAAAGCCTCTTGTTCTTCCTCAATGGGCTCTGTGTCGTTGTGTGCTGTCCGTTTGTGCATAGCAAGGGTAGAGATTTGCTTGTAGGTCTTGCCGCAGTGATTGCAGTTGTATGGTTTGGAATGAGTATGTACAACATGATGTTTGTATAAACTGGAGTACTCTGTGAAACGTTTGTCACAGCCAGGAACTGTACAGACATAGGGCTTCTCCCCTGCACGGGAAAAGCGAAAGGGATGAAGAGAACTTTATTCAGGATGCACAGGAAAAATTGCCAGCAAATGGTATTTAGGGACAAACCTTCATTACCAACCATACTTTAATGTCAAAGGCAACAGAGAACCTCAACCTCACAAAGTTTAACGATGCAACTTCTTACTGTCTTTTTTTAAGAACTACTGCCAGTACAAGTTGGGCCCATTTTTCTCCCTATCATTCAATGTAAAATATCCTTCTGATGAAGGCAGAATGACACTGGCTGAAAGCTGCAATTTCAGTTTGTCATTGTACTGAGAATTTTGTTCTTTTATTACTGGAAGCCCCGTAGTTTTCCTCAGTGATCAGATATGTTGACTGGCTAGTATCACTTTTGAGTCTTTAAAGCTCTGAGGAAATCCATAGGAAGCACGTGTATAAACAATTGTGGTTTCATATAGAAACACCTTTCATTTTAAAATCAGTGAAACAAGTGTCCAAATTACATTGTAAACTAAAAATATAAACTGAGATAAGAAACATCCCTCTGTGAAGCTTGTCTGTGTTTCTATAAAATATATAATGCTACCAAGCTGATGTGGCTATCACTGGCATCTACATTTTAGACTATTCAAATTTGCACTTGTTATTTCTGCTCACTAATCCTGAAAATCAAATTGGATAAGTATGTTCACATCCAGTCTGTTAAAAAGGAAGTTTTGACCACAGTTCCAGCAGCAAGGAAAATACAGCTGGGATGAAAGGGTGACTCATAACAGTGAGCCAAAGTGAAGCTCAGACTTGTCCTTTACTGGTATTTATTTAAGAAACAGCTCACAAGGGAGGCAAGCCCCAGAATCATATTAAGGATTCCGCCCAAAGTCTGGTTTAAAAAATTTTGTATCCAAACGAAAATTATTCTGCCTATTCTGACAGCAAGGTAGGAAATCTAACTACTTAAGTATCCTCAGCTGAGGGGAGAGGAGGCCCAAACAGAAGTACCAAGCCAAGTCATATAAACATGACTATACCCAATTACAACACACCAAAACATTGTTCACAAGGAGAATGACGCAGCCTCTCCCAAGCAGATTCCACTTCAAAATACAATAAATCACTCATATACCTGTGTGTATTCTCACATGATTCTTATAATTAGTTGCACTGGCAAAAGCTCTCCCACATCCTGGCTCTGTACAGTAATAAGGCCTTTCGCCTGTATGTGTCCTGATGTGAACCTTTCTAATATTAGATGTTGTGAATGACCTGCCACATCCTTCAAAGGGACACTTAAAGGGTCTTTCACCTGAAAAAAAAGACAAGAAAAGGTACACACGCAAAAGTTACAAAAGAATGAAAATCCTAAGTTACACTTAGACTTGAATTTAGGAACCTAAAGCTACCTAATTCTATCTTTGAGATCTTCAGTCAGAAATACCATGAATGTGCCACTGTGGAGTGTTCTAGTTTAGGCAAAACTAGCAAAATTCAGGAAAATCATACAGTCTGTAAGCTAAATTATGAAGCATTTAGATTAGTACTTTACATGTATAGAAAAGACTCAGTTGCTTGGATTAGCTTCCACACTGCCCATAATCTAACAACTGTTTAACAAGCTCCCCAATTCATACATATATTATCCAAACCAAGCATATCATACCACTAACATTTGACAATTGCTAATTCTTAAAATGAAAAAAATACCTTCATGTTTTAACATATAACCAGGATAAACAGGGATCAGTAAAACTTGTTATAGAAAGCACTTAACCTTATAAAAGAACAAACCTTCTAAAGAGAAGCAGCCATGAAACTCAAGTTTCAAACCCCCCAACCAAAGCAAATCACAAATACAGGTTCTTTTAAAGTAAGTCTCTTCGTGTAAGATAAGTTTAAGCACAATAACTTACATCACTGCACTCAACCATTTCACCGTGAATAGTAGACAAGGCCAACCAATAATACTCCAATAACCCTGACCTTTCAGATCTATCAAAGCACACGGAGAAGGAGAGCAAAGGGGGTTAATTTGGAGAAGTTCGAGCCACTGACAGGTTGTCCTGGTGTAATTTCCCACTTCTAGAGCCAAGTACATTCCGAGCGCTGTTCTGCTTACCAAAGAGCAGAATCTGAGAGCAAGAGAGAGCAGAACGCCACTACAGATACAACAATAGGTACTTAAAAATAAAAGAACAAGTCCTGATAGACAGTTATGCCACAAAACTCCTAAGCAGTTCGCTCCTTGGCAGAGGAAACGACTATTCACTCCTTCGGGCAGCTGTTTTGGGAAGGTTTTCCAGCTTCCTGCCAAGGCGGTGTGTATTCTCCGTACACGCCTCAGTGTTGTGTTACCATGGCTCCCCTAATCCTTGCTTCAGCCAGGACCCCAAACACGTCTGAAAGCAGCAGGGTTGCAGAACCAACCCCACCCAGCAACAGACCCTGCACCAGAAACCAAAACAGATCACTCTTAAACAATGCCCGCAGGAATGTCACCCGACCGGTCCCTGAAGGGGCCTTTTCAAATTCTAATGAACTTCCTAGCAAAGCGACCTGTTTCCAGGTGACAGAGAATTCCAACACTAGAAATGCAAAACCTTGAAGCTCTGCCCCACCGCAGCACGAGGTACCCTCCACAGCAGCTTTTCAGATCCCACAGTTGTGTGTCTGGGGAAGTCATGGAGAAACCCGAGGCAAGCATTTGATGGCACTGAAAGTGAGACTTGATTCTACTCAAAGAAGGAGGAAAAGCCACTTCTGGTTAAAGCAGGCAGAAAATGAAGAAAGCACTCACCCTGATCTACCTGCTAAAGGAAGGGAAAGGTTCTGAGCCACGGGAGAGAGTGGGAGAGCCCAGACCTGCCTCCACGGGGTGCACTGCTGCAGCTTGCACAAGGCATGAGCACACACTGCTCCGTCCACCGGCACAAAGGAGTTGCTACGATTTTCTTCTCACTCTTTAACTTCCTGAAAACACTCATAAATCTAAAGTAAGACTCCTCTGGCTCCTGGACTGCTGGGAGATTATGATTCTATTACTAATATTGTTCAGGTGGGTAGGTTACATAGGGCTGGCTCAGGTCTTTTGTCTCACCTGCTAAACAGCGAGAGATTAAACTACCACACAACTTCTGTGGCCATAAAGAAGTAAAGAAAACAGTCCACAGCTAATGAAGTTGTCCATACTACAGAAACCTTTTAGTTCATAGTCTCTACTGGATGCAGTGCATATCAGCTGTTCTTTTCTAGAGCTGAGATGATACGTGTTCATCACGATGTTTAAAAATCCAGATAGCACCAATCCCAACAGATTGTCTTTCTGTATGGAAGCCCAAAAAAGCAGAAATATCTTAAGGTAATCCTGAGTATTTTCAATTTTTATTGCCTGTATTTACATCCCATTCCCCCCATTATTATTTTAATTTTGAAAAAAATCGAAACCCCTATTTCTTTTACTTTTTCTTCTTGACTCACTAAGATTCAGACAGTTCAGTGGAAAAACTTGTCAGTGTTCTAGGAGAGATATAAATATATTTAATGGAACAGGTTAGCAAGTGATAGATTGTTCTTCTACATTTAAGGGTTGTATTTCTTTCTTTTTTTTTTTTGAAGATGACAGGCACAAAGGAGATGTTGTGCAAACTTGTTTACATGTGTGTGCACCCACAGAATTTTGCAGAGTGTAGTGTGTGCTAAAATTTGTGGCTTGGCTTTCAATTTCATGTTTTTAGACAAAATGTAAGATTTTTTTGTGTCTTTGCAAGTTTTAGTAACAGCTGGTATTCTATGATATTTTTGGTTTTGCTGGAAGAAGAGATGGGAAATCAGGATAACAAGCTCAGAATATAAACCTTCATGAAGCTGGCATGCAAGTTATATTAAAGCACCAACACTGAAGAACACTGAAGCCATTTCTAAAAGGCAAGACAGATGATTGAGGAAAAGTTCCTTGTTCTGTTACAGCTACAGATGAAACTGTAAAGGCAACGAGTGACTCAGTGACAATGTAAGTGAGGCACTGCTAAAAGTTAGTGCATTTGCAATAGCAGTGTGAATGCTTAAGCACTTTGTCCAAGAAAAGCATGCTGGATTTGCAGTAAATGCTTACCATGCTGAAATGCTGCTGAGCTCACTGGGCTTCAGAAAGAGAATATACACAGGCTGATTTTGTAAGTATAAAGTCACAGAATGAGGAAAGAGAAAAAACTAAAAACCCACCTAAATCAATTAACAAATAGCAATGTGTGCTGCTAGTACCTGTGTGGGTCCGAATGTGCTTCTGCAGGTCTCCGGAAGTCTTGAAGGATTTGGTGCAGTTCTCTTCCGTGCACCGATAAGGCTTCTCACCAGTGTGTGTTCGCACGTGACTTTTTAACCCGTACCCTGGAGATCAGAAAGGATGTTATCGCAGCATTAGCACAAAATAAGGATACTGTAAACCATCACCAGCTAAAGCTGTGCTTGCCGTTCCAATCAGGAATGGTGATGAGTAAAATTTACTCCTTCATTCTTCACGAGCTCTTCATTCTACCCTACAGAGCAGCAGAAATCTGGATAACAGTTTAGAAATTCTTTCCTTCTTTATTTTTGAAGAAAATACACTTCCATAATGCTTCTCCTTCCCTTCAGAAGGATAAACTACAATTATTACAGTGTAGACAAATATTTATTGTGCCTTCTGAGGAAGCCATATGTTGTGCATTCCATCTAAGTTTTACCTCTTCCCACTACTGTTATCAAAATGACATTTAATTATTTACTCATAGGAAAAGCAATACCATAATGAAGTCAGCAGTAAAATCACATATATAGGTGCTAACCAAGAGCAGTCACAGACACTCATTCTCTTTAACATTACTTTTAGGAACTCATGATCATCAAAAACTCCACCAGTCTGAAGTGAACATTGGACCAGGCCCTCTATGAATTATTTTGCAATTAACCAAGATTCTCCTTTCAGCACCTCTCTGAAAAGATAATGACTAAAGAAGCCTGAAACAGCCATTTTAGAAAATTAACCTGAATTTCACTTGTACCCACAAGTGATGTACACCTTTCTACAAAATACAATCTGTAAGAAAATGGCATCTGCTTTAATTTCAGTGTTCTCCCCAAAACAACTGAAATTCCTGTTCCTGATGTTTTTAAAAGCATGAAGCATGTGAACTAAGCTGAGCATTAATTCACTTTTACATCTAAACTCAGTTTCATGATCCAACCCAGGAGAGTTCTTAACATTTAAACCAAAGAGTATTCAGTACTTAAAAGTGAGCTTTGTCCAAGGCAAAGACTGTTGAACTACGATGGTACAATGGTTCTGACCAAAATGATAGTATTTATAAACAAACAGCTGTTTAAAGCCATACATCAGTCTGTTGCAAAGGAAGAGAATATTTCATTATATAGTTCTGAGATCCCTTTACAAACACTATGCAGTTGAACTCAGGTGCAGCCCTTTAAAAGTGTGGTTGTTTCCCTTTTGACTTTTTGCATCAGCATTTATTTTGCTTGTTTCTACTCAAAGCAATTGTATTAAATGTATTAAATCAGATGAGGTTATTTTAAAAATACCTCATTTAAAAAAACAGAGCCTAACTTTTCTAAACATTATAGTGATTAACATTTAAAGTAAACGAATAAAATTTGAAACAAGTTTTGCTCTTCCACTTTCTTCCATGTTTCATTCCTCATAATTGCATTTTGCACAATCAAATTCAATCTCAAGGAGAGCATCATTCATGAGCAGAGTAATCTGTACAAATGGAGAGTTCACTTCATGACAGATGTCACTCTGATACAAATGCAATAAAGAACACCTAAAGGAGCCTCTTCTACCAAAGTTCCTTTCAAATTTAGACCAGAAGATCAAGAATCTGCCTCTAGCCTACAGGTTCAGCTTTCTATTATCACCTCATTTAACTTTCGCTATTAGTTTAATGGTAAGAAGGCCTATTTTTTAACATATAGTTTGACTGTAGATGACAGGTGAAGAATAAGGTAAGTGTTGAGGGCTTCACTTCCTTCCCCCTTCAGTAAGAGTTAAATCCTCTGTCCTTTCTATACTCTACACTAGCTGAAAAGATGACTTTTTTTCCCCAGTTCTCCCAACATACTTAGCAGTTAAAAAAGGCAATACTTTATTCACAGACAAACACTAACAAGCAGGAGGAGCCAGTCTGCAAAAGGTTACCTGTTGCAAAGGCTTTGCCACATCCAGGATGTTCACACTGATATGGTCTGTCTCCTGTGTGAGACCTTTCATGCACCTGTTGACATCCAATACAGTGACTTCATGAAATGTTGTATCTGGTTACTTCAGCACAGAAACAGTTCATTTTCAAAGTCAACATACTTTATTTATCTAAGATTCACATTCAAGTGTCTGTTTATATCAGTGATGAAAAAATACTGAAATGTGGTAACAGTGTTTTCCCTAAAACTAAAGATGTCTCTTCCCCAGGTCTAACCTGATCCTGCCAGTCAGTTTTGCACAAAACACTGCTGTAAATACTTGCAGAGTTGCCATCAAGCAACTACATTAAAGACAGTAGGCAAATATGCCTCAGAGCCCACTCTCTATCTGATTTTTGACTCCACTGAATGCTGCCAATGATGCTCTTATATTGCATGAAACCTCTACAGCAAGGACATCATTTTAGGAAGTGACTCATAAAGCCAACCACTCACTGACTCCTGTATTTAGTCAGAGACAAAGCAGCACTGTGAGGAGGTTACCTCATCAGCAAGGGATTGTCTCAGCCTCAGCTGGAATGTGAGCAGCCCTACACTATTTACCATTGCAGTAATTCCTTTACTTAATTTTTAAAAAGGAAGAGAATTAAGAAGTTGCCATCTGTGAAGAAAAGATGTTCCAGCTTTTCATTGTGAATATTAGCTTTGAAGAGTCTCACTTTGTACTATGATGGTGAAATATTTCAAAAACTGGAATTTTTGCCTGATCATGCACTTATGTAAAGCTGATAAAGTGAATGCTGGATTCCAGAATTTCTGTGACACTGCTGGTGGAAACAAGCTCAGTATGCTGTCAAGTGCTGTCAGCTTAACGTGATCCCACACCTGCATCTATCCAGAACACTAAGCAAACTCAGCTGAGCACCATCAGTTACTGTAAAATCAATCCCATAAACATTTGGCAAAACAGCCCCATTGCAACTGGCTCTCTCTTAATTTCTATTACTTTTAACCACAAATATTTTTTAAAAGTCATATCTACAAAGTAGCAATGCACATTTTACATCTCATTTTACATCTCATCACCTTAAGATGGTGAGCTGTTGTGTACAGTTTTCCACAGCCATCATAATCACAGCGAAAGGCTTTCTCTCCAGTCTGTTGAGATTTTGCAGTCACTCTTGTTCCATGTCCTTGCAAGACAATCTTAAGTGAAAGAGAAAAAAAAATTAGAAAAACCCCAACCAAACCACATTCTAAAAAAAGCAACAACCAAAATCGATCAGAGAAGTTGCACACTATATTTTGCTATCAAGCCAGAGCTGATTCGGACAGGTTTCTTTTGTTTGTCTTTGCTATGCCATGTATTTCTGAGTCATCAATAAATAAACTAAAGAACTGAAAATCGAATTCTCATGATGGAAACGGTAAAATATATTTACTTGTACCTAGCAAATTTAAAAGCTTGCATTAATTAGCCAAATAGCAAAGACAAATAATTCAAAAGCACAGTGGTAAAAGGACCAAATTAGTAGACAGACAAGTCTTAGATTGTATCTGAGGCACTAGATCTGTTCCTAAGGGAGATTAGCCATAAATCAGACCACCTTCAAAGATAAGTTCATGGAAAGGCCAAACAATAATTAAACGTCCTTAGAAAGAGCACTTTTTGAAAATGAAGGAAAGCATTTTGTACTTGGTCTGTCATGCATGTATTTTCATCAAGCTAATTGGAGCAATGTGAGCTAAGTTCTACTCTCCCTTCTGGCATAACAACAGGAAAATATACAGCACAGCTGAAACTTCTTGTAAAGGCTCTTTCATACCCTGACATGCAAGAAACATTCATACACACTGAACACAGAGGCAGAAGCCCAAACAGCAGCACTTTGATACCACTGTATGCAAAGCAATCGAGGCTATTTTAAAAGGTTTGTCCTTTTAAAACACCTCCCCTTTGTTACAAATCCAGTTCTATTCCAAACTGTCAAAAGAACATTTCACAGGATGGATGAGGAGATAATATCCTCAGCATAAGATAGTGTCAGCTGCAGCAGGTTGCTCACAGCCATATCCAAGCGGGTTCTGAATATCTCTAAGGATGGAGACTCCTGAAGTCTGCTCCCAGTGTTCACATTCCCAACTAATTCTTCTTGGCAGCTGAGGCCCTGCAAAGTGTCTCACTGTGCCAGCTGCTCTAGATTGCCAGTTGCCACCCTGAACTCCAGAATGCTCCTCACGTGCCCTGTTGTGATGCCCTTCTGGCAGATACCAAGGATGTTAAAATTCCCCATGAGGATGTGGGCCTGTGAACATGAGGCTTCTCTGAGTTGTCTGAAGAAGGCCTCATCTTCTTCCTGATCAGGCATCCTGTGGCAGACAGCCACCACCACAGCACTCGTGCTGGTCTGAGCCATCTCCCATCCCAAAGCCCTGTGCAGTCCTGCTGTTCCCACAGGAAGGGCAGCTCCTGCCCCTCTCCCTTCCCACCTGGCCCTTTTAAAGAGCCTGGCTCCATCACCACAGCACTTCAGTCATCTGAGCTCTCCCACCACATCTCCCTCACACCAATGAGATTGTAGCCCTGCAACAGCACACAGACCTTTATTTTCTTATTCAGACAGATAAGAAATCTGACTGGGAGCACCTTTCCTATAGATTCTTCAGAGAGGATGGGCTAACCCGTTACCTTCAGACTGTTCTTATGACTAAAGGAGCAAAGTTCAAGGCAAAATTTTTAATCAGCTGAAATGTTCAATTCCATCACTTCAGAAAATCTTCTGTGGAACCACAGAGAAAAACAACCTCCTGGATCAAGAAACCCAGTACTGATACTATTGTTTAACCTATGACAGCATGAATCACAGGACTTCAATACATTAAGGATCATGAAGAAAACGCTTGGTTGAGCACCTGCACTGCAGCATTAATTTTTTTTTTTATCAGTAAACCTACTACTATTTCTTTGTTGTTCCAGCATATAAAAATATGTATATACTTGCTAAGTTCTGCTATAAAGCTCAAGTATGCCAAAGTTTAAAAGAAAATGAAAGCAGGTCTGTAATGTGCTGGTATCTGCAAGGAAATAACCAGCCATAATCTTACCATTATTAAGATGGATACAAAAAGGGGCTGGGGGGAAATAGAGCACTTTTATAATAACGTGAAACTTACTGTGAGGAACTGTGCACTTCAAATACTTTTAAACAGAATAAATAAATAGGATTAAAAAAACCCTATTTTTAAGAGATCACAAATGCATCCTGAGTTCAGAGTGGTAACACAGGAGAAAAACAAAGATCTCAGATGACATTTTTCTCTTGCACACATAAAAGCAGAATCATATAACCAAAGTGTGTATTATGAACAGATGGGTATGACAGGTTTGAAAGGAAATAGTGAGATATCCATTTGGGCACACAGAGTCTTTTGTTTTCCCATGCAGAAATCACAAAGAGGTTTTATGCTTTTTTTCTTGGCTGAAACACCTAACTAACCACATGCAAGTCTGAGTGACTGCTTAGCAGTACAACACCTGTTCTGTTACCTGTGTACTTAAAAAGCTTATAAATATATACCTATTTAATTCTACATCTAAATATATGATTTATATATTATATATTAATATACTACGTATTAATACAGAATGAGTTACAAGCAGGTATCTATTTAAATCAAGAATGATTTATATTTTCATACATAATTGATAGCTTTGGGCCCCTTCAACTGAAGGCCAACTGTAGTTACCTTATAAGGGTCAGAATTTGAGACTAAGCCTCACTACCTTTTTGAAATATCAGATCTTGTTTTGTTTGGAACATATAATGCTCCATAAGATTGGCACATTTCCATATGGCACATATGTTGCCATATATGTATAAGATAAAATCACCTCCACATTCAGTTTGCTTTGGGGCTGAAGCCAAAGTCAATATTTAGGTGGATACTGATTACAGGTAATTTTGCTTAATAGGTTCTTACTTTAGGTAGAACCAACGAAGATTTTATCTTACTCTTCCTTGAATTTTACCTTTCTTTGGAGCTGTATCCCTATTCCAACCTACAAGTGTGCAAATCCCCTGAATTTCCTAATTTCGTTTTCTGAAATATAGTCCAATACAGTAAATAATGCATGTATTAGCTATCCTCTCCTTCCACAGTCATGCCACACAGGCAAAAGTGAAATGTCTGCAGCTTTCAATATTGTGGGACCTAATTTGTAAAAGATTAAGAATAGAAAAATTGAGCTGTCAGAGGTGAGCCTATAATTACTCCTTTCACAGATAACATATTTTGATCTTGGAAGATATTTTTCCTCTTTGTCTACTTCATTATTTCTTAAATTAAGCAAAAAGGAGAAAAGGTTTGCCCAGAGAAGCCCCATTCTCAATGCAAAGACTTTTCCATTTTTGATTTTGTCATCTGAACATGTGAGGCTATGGAGATCTTAGTATTAATTTTATTGTATATTAGAAGCCCAGAACATGTTTTTCTTTGTCTTTTCCTTTAATAAAATACTTTTTAACCCATACCCTGGAGATCAGAAAGGATGTTATCATATAATGTCAAATGCCATTCTCCTTACATAATTTTATGGATCCCAGGGAAAAAAGCTTGAGACTTAGTAAGTTGCACCTGTATTTTCCATTACCCTTTGAACTTTTACATTAATCTTTTCACATTATAAGATTTTTACATTACTATATACTAACAACATGGATTCTGAAAAAGAAATGGAAGTATTTTTCTGTTCTTTAAGCATTCTCTAGGAGCAATGCTTCTCTACTGATTCCTAATAAAACCTGCTATAAAAGCCAGGGACCCTAACAGGGCAAGTGGAATCAAAATAAGTCATCAAAGAGAGAACAGTTCCAGACATATGCCTGGAATGGTCTCTCCTAGAAGAAATTTATTAATTGAGACAGTATTCCTTCTGCTTTCAATACTATTAAAAGTCAGCTCCTTCTCTGGAAAAGAACTTCTGAAATACTTACACTCTTTTTGATGAAATACTCAGGTCAACTTGAAAAATCTTAGAAAGCCAACATACTTTTTAATTACCTTTTAACAGGAAAAACCCTATAGAAAACAGTGAGTATTAGAAGATCTTTTAAAAATCTTGTGCCAGGATCTTGTACAGAGTGAGATAATATAATCTACCTGTATAGTCTGAAATCTATAACTTCTGAAAGGTAGAAGCAGACCCTAGTTCATGGCTATGGGGCTCCCTATCATGCACCTTGCTGGGCAGAGAAGACAAAATAAATAAATATGTTTAATTATCTTGTATTGGGCACATACCTGCATTTTTTTATCTTGTTCATTTTCAGCTATCATTCCTGTGCTACTAACGCTGTCATTTCCATCAATAGACACCTGAAAAACAAAGTTAAAATGGGAAAAACATTTACAGGCTATTTTTATTCATCTGAGAAACAGAGGGTTACCGACAGTTCTGGGGGTTTAGTATTTCATAGCTCTCTAGCTCCCTCTTGGAACATGGTTATCCTCTAGTACATGAGCTTACATAAGAATCACCACTTGCAGCACCTGCATTACAGAACAGGCAAAGTGAGCATAGCAAAGTTGTTTTTTAACAGGGTAGGAAAGACAGCAAGAACTAAGTATGTTAAATTAATAGACTGACAAAAGTATTAAATCAATACATTCAACAATACTGAGTTCTGACAAAAAGCCCCAAACATTTCCTTCTTTTATAATAAAGATTTCTCTCTCACTCCTTAAGCAGAATGTACTTGTTTCAAATAGCACAACTGCCTTTTGAATCAAAATACCTAAGACAATATGTTACATGTCAATTTGAACTAGTCAAATTACAACTAAGCCAGGACTTGGGTATTACTACATAGGTTTGCTTTTAAAAACAGTCTCCAGGAGGAGAAAGCTATTGCTGTTTCCAAGGAGCTCATAAAAATATTTGAAAGACTGTTAGATGTTAATGTGAAATCTTTATTTAAATAAAAATATAATTACTCAGTTCAAAAAACCACTCCAAACTCTCTCACATGAAGCAACTCAAAGAACAGGATCTTACTGGTCACTGTATAAAAAATTAAAGTATACTTTGCATAGTTTCCCATTCCTTAATTTCTCTGTATTAAGCACAAGCATTCACAATACTCTCTGCATCCATTATATTCAAGGCTGAGACTGATGCACCTAAGCCTAGTCTAAGTGATTCTATTCTTTTCTGAAACAGTTTGGCAGGAACCCTCCCTGCCCTGGGCTGCTCCTGCCCTTTCACCCAAGAAGCCACTGCAGGCTCCTGAGAACATTGGTGCTTGTGTAAATTATCTTGCCCAAAGCATCAGCCCCCAGCGGTTTGTTTGGAGACTGGCATGAACTCATCCCACAAGAGGTTTTCAGACTGTACTCTCTCTCCAAATCAGACAACTATGAGCAATATACTTTTGGGAACTTTGTGCTAAAACAGTAATGAGGAAAGCACTCAAGCAGAGGCAAATTTACCTTACAAAAAGATTGAAAAGAGAGTCAGAAAGCAGGTAATTTTTGGGTGTTTTTTTCAGAGGGAAACAATAGCCATTTTGGGACCTTCCCCCTCAGAATTTTTAAAGGGAGGGGAGAGAACCTGCACAGAAAGGAGATTTGAATTACTTCATCCTGAACTTCCTGTTGTTGGTTGAGAAAAGAACTACTGACATGAAATTAGAACTTTATCAACTATTGGAAACAAATGATCAAAAAGAATGTGTGTGCCTATGGTTGAGAAAAGAACTACTGACATGAAATTAGAACTTTATCAACTATTGGACACAAATGATCAAACAGAATGTGTGTGCCTATGTTGAGACATGCACAAATCCCAGTTACTGTAGTTTGCCAGCAGCTATGATGGCACAGCTTATGGAAGGAAAGTATGTGTTGTAACCTCTTCACAATTCCATCACCTATCTTCTGACTTCACTGAGAGCAATGACCTTTTTTCCTTGGTTGCTTTGGGAGGATGGTGGCATTGACTCAGCCCGAAATTAGAGGGCTCTAGTTAAGTCTGCATGTGCTTTGCATGCTGTGGGAAAGTGGTTCTATGCCTGAAGTAGAAGTGAGGGACAATGAAAAATGTTCATGTTCCACCACTTCCAGTGAGCTTCTGGGTAGTCTGCTTGGATCTCCTTGTATGAACTCCCTAATATTCTACACTGATCTTGGGCACCCCACTGATCTTTCTGTTTCTGCCTGTTGCATAGGACAGGGAAACAAAGAAGAACCACCACTCTCCAAATCCACCTTCTTTTTTTTCTTTGCCCTTTAAGTTTCGAAAAGAAAACCTTAATAAAAACCAACAAAAAAGGACACCCAACTTTAAACTTCTCTTTTGCAGTATTGTAAGAATTCTGGAAGGATTCCAGGGCAGATCTTTGAACTCCTCCTAAAATACTCTCTTTTATGCTAAAGAAAGATTTAGTCTGCCTTCAAATGAAAACACAAGAACACCTACACTGAGTCAAACTAAAGGCCCTACTACTGCACCATTTCATTTCCAGCAGCAGTCAGTGGCAGATGCTGGAGAACACTAAACAAACAGGCCAAGCATGTAGTGATGCATTCCCCGTAATATTCTGCCAACCTCCAAGCAATTTGTGGTTTATGAACTTCCTGAACCAGAAGTCACATGTTTCTACCTAATAGCCATGGACACATTTTTCTTCTATGAATTTATCTAATTACTCCTTGAATCCAAGGACATATTAGTGTCCACAATATCCTACAAGCAGTGCTGTGGCTAAACTTTGTGCTGTTTGAAAACATCTTAATTTTTCTTGAACCCATCACCTGAGAGTTTCACCTGATGTTTTACCGGTTCTGAAACTGGTGCAGCCAACGACAAGTCACAAATCTTCTCTGGACTACTTAAAATTTTATAAAATCCTATCATATACTTAACCTTGTGTATTTAATTTTTTCCTGTACCTTTTTCAAAGTGTCTGTAACACCAGCTGCTATGAAGAGTACACCTTGCCTCACTATGAAGTGTGCACAGACATGGAGAAGAATCACAAACCCACATTTCTCCTTTTAAGAGAGATCCAGGGTTCTGACCATTGAGCTATTATTTGTTTTTGTACATAAACCAGGTGTAGTGTTTGGAAACTCACTTTCACTGACTTTCCCTAAAGGTTCCAGCAGTACCATTCAGAATAAGGTTCTGAGATGAAAGCTTAAGGAAAATAGAATAGTTTTTTTCCTAAACAAACACACAAGAGCACTACAGAAAACAAATTCAAGTTACAGAATTTAAAAACACATACTGAGTTAAATAGGATGAAAATGCAAATTTATTTGCATTTCTTCTGTTTCTTCTTCACCTTCTCAAAACAGAAACTTACCAGAAATTATGATTAATATAGCTGCTAGTTAAGAAGAGCAGTTATAGTTGATTTAATCTAAATGAAATAGTATCTGTGGAATGTGTAAAAGCTTGTGATTACAGCTCAACTAATGTTGAATTACCTTTTATTTCATGAAATGCTAAGGCATAGCATCACAAGTCAATTTGACTGGTTGCCTTAAAAATCTCTCAGTTCCAACAGACAGAAGCATAATGAAAAGAATAGCGAATAAGCTATTTAATTATCCTAACTGGCCTTCTCCCAAATTTTGACAATTCTCAGTGACAATAAGAGGACAGACTTGAAAATTTATTCTGCTCTTTTTTTTTCCAGAGCATTACAAGCACTGATGGCAATTATCCAGCAACTGGGACACTGCTTAACCATAGAGTCATGGAAGTTGCATCACCCACTACTATACTTACATCATGCCTTACAGAAGTCCAGTAAAGCAAACAACATGAATTTTGTGCATCAGACTGCATTTTTACTGTTGAAAATATGGATCAAAGACTTTTTTTTCTCAACTCAGTAATTAAGTGTCTTTTCTGCACTTCATACCATGTGTTATCCTTGCTCAGTACGCCATACTCTTCCCATTCAGGAAAAAAATTAATCCAGCAATACTGCCTGAACAAGAGTAATTTAACTTTGTCCTTCTTTCCAAACAGTGTCCTTTCAAGAGACTCCTCTGCAATGCTGTAGTATATAGAAAATTATTATTTAGCTGTATAAATTGCTTTCTAAATCTGACTCCAGTTCAGTGTTCAATCCTTCTCCTTTTTATGCAACACTACACACCAGAGCTGCTCATGGCAGTGAAGCACTGTCATGACAATTTGGTGTTCTTTCTCCTAGGAGCCTGAGACTCTCTCAGTTATAATTTTATTTCTTAGACAACAATCAGCCTGTGCTGCCAGATATGTTGTGCTGTACATTAAAACATGACAGATAAGAGAAAATGCCTTGCAGAGTACCTTGGCTGCATATTGCTCCAAAGCACTGATGGTGTCTGGGTCGATGGCAGCATCTCCTGTGTGCAGGCCTGCCACTGTGCCATCAGCCTGGATGGCTAAAATGGTGTCTGACTGGGGCATCTGCACCGTGTGGTGGATGTAGGCAGTGGTTCCATCCTCCAGCTGCACAGCTTGCAGTGCACTCTGGTCATAACTGTCTGAGGAATGATATTGCAAAGTGTTAGGATTCTGAAAGGAGCAGCAGTGTGCTACATGAGAAACTAGTGCTCTTCAGGAAGTGTCTCCTGAAGTCAGACAAACATATGAAATATATGACAAATATAACCACTTAAAATAATACTATGAATAACACAGGACTTTGTTTTCAAGACAACACCTCCCACCGTTTCATTTCTACACTTACAAAAGTAAAACAAAAGTATATTGATCTAGCTTTATATACAAAGGAAATCAGGAACACAAATATGTTTTCCATTTCAAATCCACTCACAATAAAATGAAAATAATAGATCTACTGATATCATTACTTCATATTTTAGAATGCATAAATATCACATTTCAAGAAGAGAATCATGCAAATATGCAAAAGAAACACAAAATATAAAACTACTTTTAACAAAAAAATTCTGTATTACATTCTTTCCTCTTACTGTTGTCAGTTGTAAAATGTAATTGTCACACTTGTTTAAACAGACTTAAAATATATACTTGACCACTTTTCTAAAGAAGTGGTACTATTTCCAAGACTAGTGTAATGATCTTCTGCAGAAACATAAGTTATCATCTGGAATAACTAAATTTGCATTCTTGACTGTCAGCTGTCACATTTTCTACCCTACGACCTAAAGGTATATAGTCACTTTAATGTGACCCTGGGCTAAACAAACAGTGAAATACACTGGGTTTGATTACATTTATAACTGTTACATGAGGCCCAAATAAGGAACTGAACCAGCATCATTTCAGTAATTTTCAGATTTCACAGAATTAAAGCAACAAGTAATCCACAGTGGGAATCTCACTAAGTAAGATGATAGTTTTCAGAGAGTATCTTATTTTATACTTCTGAAGTTGTGTTGAACACTGATATAATAAATCCCACTTGACAAAACAGTTACCTTTTGAGGTGTGATGAATAAATGCTGTAGTTCCATCTTCCAGCTGAACTGCTTGTCCATCTTCCAGACGCAGACTGTCCCCTGCTCAGAAGGAAGAATTACAGCACTTCAGCAAGAGTTCACAGAATCCATTAGATGGAAAGATTAAATACTAAACTCCTAGGATTAAAAAATACCTAAGATCTCTTTATAACTATTTCCATTAAAATAAGAAATAAAACTATTATCATGACTGTTAATTACTCAGTATCAATATTTATCAGTAAGACATCATTTTATAACATATTTCTTGTATTATTGCACTCACTGCTTTTAGGCATAGGTACATGTTGAACATAAGCAGCAGAACCATCTTCTAACTGAATCACTTGGCCATCCATTAATTTACCATCTGAAATATACAGAATAGTTTTAAGAATTCTAATTGTGTAACACATCACAGTTTTAACACACAGTTGATACTTTCTAGATTAACATATAAATAAAATATCAACAAGAAATAATGTTTGGTAAATAGTAAGCACAGTGTGATTGTACAGAGCTTTTAAAAGTCGGGGTTAAAAAACCAGAAAAGGCCTGCTGTCCTGTCTGTTAGGCAGAATGTTGATATCTGGGTTGGAACCATAAAGATCACTTCACTTTTGTTTGACTTATGTTCTGAATTTCATTTTTACATCTTATTAGTAGCAAAAATAAAATATTTACTTTATAGTATTACTGTAATTTCCCACTGGAATTGGAATTTCAGAAACGTTGTACAGATTTTGCCTGACTTTGCAATGCAAAGAGAGGGTTAGAAAGGGGAGTACCACTTCAATAGCCATCAGTTTGCAGTCCTTTGCCTACCTTTAGAGTTGTGCTGTATGTAAGCAGTGGAGCCATCAGCCAGGGTAACTGCTTGCAAACTTACGCCTTCCATGTTTTCCAAGTTGTCACCATCTAGCAGGGAAAAAAGTTCACCTTCACTATAACCAGCTTGAAACCCTAGAAATCTCAGCTAAAAGACCTCCATAAATTATTACATCCCCTCAAAGCATATTGGCTTGACAAACAGTAAGAGCAAGTAGCTCTTACTTGCTTTCTGGTTTCTGAGCCTGGGACACGTACTAGGGTCCTATGTTCAAGATTTTGCTCTATAAACATGACAGCTGGAATGTTATTTTCTTTAACTAAAAAAATACATCACTGAATAAATAACTACAAAGCTGAGGTTTTAGGAGAACTATGAATTAAATCATCAGAGCCAACAGTGAAATAATGACACTTGTACTACACTGTATTACACTGTAATACACGTATATTGATAGATTTGTTTTGTACAACACTATCTGTTGTTAATACACACAAAACTATTTAGATTAAAATGCAGATTTAGGAAAGACTTCGTAATCATGTAAAATCTTAACAAAACTGTCAGGAAACATCAAGTTTAAGCCAATTTCAAGTCATTAATCTATTTTTAAACTCAACTTATTTAATACATACTTCAGATAGAAACTGAATTTACAAAATATAAAACAGTAAGACTATATATAGAGAATAAAGTCAGATTTTGTATTTCATATTTTTGGCACACTTACACTTCTATTATCTTAATTAAAAGATAATTTCCATCCAGAACTAAATTAGTGAATTTAATCAATCTCAGTTAACTGTCTTCTGTTGGCCTTTTAATTCATGCACAACATGAATTGTAGTGTTTTATCTGAGTTTCAAAGAGAAAAGACATAATAATGTAGAGGTATTTTAACCTGAAGGTTCACCTTGCACAGCTACAGCTTCTGTTAGACACAGAGTCACGTGCTGGGCCTCCATTCCTCCTCCAGAAAATTCCGTCATTCCCTGAGAGTCTCGATTTATCTGAGCTAATAACATTGTCTGCCTAGAAAGAAAGTGTTCAAAAAACAGAAAATTGAAATACAGACACAGAACTAGGTAATCTCAGTTTAATGCAATTTTTATACAGCTGCTACAAATATTTTATGTTATATTTTGCATAAAATAGATGCAAAGAACAATTGATTTATCTGGAAAATACTTTAAAGGAATAAAACTTATCTGAAATAGATAAGTACTACTACCTCAATTAACTCAGATGTTAAGGACTTCAGGTAGCAGTTACTAAATTAAAGTGCATCAACCACATTTAAATTTCAGTTAAATATAAATTATTTAACCAATGTACAAAAAATAATGGTGGCACTGACAGCATAGACAACGATACCTGTCTGACCCCAGAACTGAAATAAAGCAGACAATTCACCCATAGTCACCCATGACAACAGCAGGGCTTTCTCTGTATAAATTAAAGATCTCTCCAGTGCCAGTAGGAGATTTAAAAACAATAGCACACTGGGAAAGTCTAACTGGACAATTCAGCTATTTCCATAGATTTTCCAGAAAGGTTTCTGTTTAAACAAAAAACCAACCAACCAAAACAAAACAATCTGTCCTTTAAAATAATGAAGTATCCCATGATAAAATTTGTTGATTAGACAAGAGGACAGTGATTAGGGAGTGACTGCTGTATCTCACAGAACCGGACAGAGCCATCCCTTTGGATACTCACACTTTTACCCAGGCATCTTTTAATATGGGACATCACATCACAGCTTTTAATCCTAGTGTGGTTCTATGACCTGCTGGTTTATAATTCAAGGCTGAGAAGTATAATCTAGGAGGTTTAATTTACTTATGGTCACCTTTATAAATACATTTAACTATTTTTACCTCTACAATCAGAAATCTGCTCTTGAATAAGCAATTCATCAACAGTCTCAAAGACCACTGAGAAAATTGTGCTTCCGTCAAAACTAAGGAATAAGGAGCACAAAATTAGACCATGTAGGTACTCCCGTGTGCCTGCAGTATTTAAAAAGTTTGCCATACTAATTTAGTAGTTGAAAATTACACCCAAGCAGTATTTTCCAAATACATCCAAGTGTATATATAGCGAGCCAAACTTTTTCCTAGAGCTGCAGGCTAAGTTTCTTATTTCCAGTTAATGGAACAGATACAGTTTAATAAAGGGAGTGGAAAGCAAGGGTACACCTTTGGGAAGGTTTTAAGCCTCCTGCTTTTTTCATATGTTACACTGAAAATCATACAAGAAAAAAACCCAAAAGATTACTGATGATCAGTGCATAATTCTGTAAGGAATATGCCTTCCAAGATGAAACTCCTCCATAATTTCTGTCTGGAACATTAAGGAGATTAAAATATTGGCTTGCAATAAGGAATCAGAACCTTGAACAACTGGCATCAAAAAGATACAATTAAGACAGAAACCAAAATATAATTCAAAATGGGTGTGAGGGGATTTTTTTAAGATCCAAAAGAAGATCGGTAATTCTTCCCAACATCCTTTTCAGGAAAAGATGCTTTTACAGAAAATGAGGCCTCTAAAAGAGATATAATACACAAGAAAAAGAGAAGCTATCAAGACTAAATTGCATTTATATAGATATTTCTGAAGAAAATAAAATAGGAAAGTGTTTTGGATACTATAATCTAAGAGACAAGGAAGTGTACGAGGATATAAGAGATTCTGAGTTCAATGTCTTCCTCTGCCATGTCCACGATTTTGAGTTTGGAAAAGTGACTTATTTTCCTACTACTCATTTATCATCCCTCATCTCAAAATAGGCAGAAAACTATTACTCAGGAAGCACTTTGTTCACAAACCAAAAATCAACATGCTGTAGCTACAGAGTCAGCCTAAGCAGGCACTGAAGCAAAGCAGCCCAACATTCATGTACTATGCAGCAAATAAGATCAGAAAACTGTTGCAGTTAAAAAAAAAAAACAAAACAAAAAAAACAACAAAAAAGCAAACACCCCCCCACCCCCAACCCAAAAAAACCAAACAAACTCCAAAAAACCAACAAAACTAGCAGCACAAGGGGTTTTATCCAGCCCAGTTTGCAAGGGCTGCTTTTCTGGAGGCACTGCCAGCTTGTAGCAAGATAAATTAACGAATTCTGGTATTATATGCTAGTGGTACCCAGCAGCTGGTTATCCTCTGACCTGCTCACAGAGGTTTGTATTGTCAGCATGTTCCATGCACTCAGTTTTCAGGACACCTCATGGAAGCAGGCTCCAAAACAGCTACACCATTTCACACAGCAGAGAAGAAAGGCTTCACAACCACTGGTGTTGACTAGAACTACAGGGTGAAAGAATTCCAGCAGACTGTACCTCAAAGGCCTTTCAGCTCGGGTCTGCTTGTCTAAGAGAGTATTCCCTCTCTTACACAAAGTATCTTTTAAGAATCCCCAGCACCTTTAATACCATCTGCCTTCCTCCAGAACTCATGGCTCTTCTCTCACCTTTGGGCAGCAGTGAGGGATGCAGTCAATGCAGACAGCTGCAGAGTTCTGACACAGTCTGAGTAGAACTAAGTGCTTAAAGGGTAAGTAGCTACTTTGGAAGAAAAAGAAATCTAATGCCAGATAAACTCAAGGCCTGAAGGAGTAATAGTATTTGTTAAAATTGTTTCACAGTGCTTGTTACTGTAGCATGGCTGACTATCAGCCTCACACGCTGAAGAAGAACCAAAGAGAACGGCTGCACACAGAACAATGCCTATGACTCTCCTCTATTCCAGAGGATCAGGACAATCATAAAGCCTCACACAAGAACTCAGCAGCAATGCAGTCTGTGTTTCTCCCAATTCTAGCTCCTTTCAATGGTCACTTCCAATATATCCTTCTCTCAATCCTCTGTCCTTCCACTAAGTCCCTTATCCCCAGCTCCATCCCTTCCCCCTCAAGTACCAATTTTCTTCTTCAGTCCTATCCTGGTACCAAACTTCTAGGACATGCCTCTTCCCAAATATAATCCCATCCTTCTTGTCAGAATAATCTGAAATACTTCCATGCCCACACCAACTCCTTCTGCAACAAGTCCCCAAGTCTTCTCTTGCTGCTGGTCTATGTCCCCCTCACACCACTCTGTCCCCTTCCTGCCTGTGTGTCAACAGTTCATGTTCAGACCCACCTTGGAAGTACATCCCCCACAACAGGCTGGAGCACTGGGATCCTCCCAAACACCAGCCCCCAGCTTCCACTCACTCTTCAGGGACACAGCAGCTTTGCTCTGTTACTCTGCTGTGCAGGGAGAACACTCAGCCAAAAGTGGATGTGCTGCTCCCTTGCAGGCTCTCCTGTTTCTCCTCAAAGGAGAGCACTGACTAGCCAGACAGGGCTGGAAAGATGTAGGAAAGATGTAGAGTTGGCCTGTCTTGCAGAGAAAAGGGTCAGTCTATCAGAGATAACGATGCTACAGCTTTACTTGGTAAGAGTGGTCAAACACAGGAACAAATTGCCAAGACAAGGTATGGACTCCCCAGCCTTGCAGAGGTTCAAAGCAACTTGACACAGCCCTGGCAACCTGGGCAAATGAGACCTGCCTTGACCAGGGCTGAACCACGTAACTTCTGAAAGTCCTTCCAACTTCCACCGCCCTCTGATAATCATTTCAATAATGCATACATTTACAACAGCATCACCTTGCTGTTAGGTCATCTGCCCTGCAAATCTACTCTCCTAACATTTTTAAATTTGCTTTGCTTTTCCAAACCAGTTGGTTTTCATCAAACTCAAATCTCTTCCCTTGCCTCCACTTTAGTCACTCTCTTCTGCTTTCACCTCGGCTTCCATTGAATTTGTCTCCATTGTTTTTCCAATCTGAATCTCACCAGCTGCTTTCCCTAATCCACCTCATTGCTCCTATTCCTTTGCATCTGCATCACTAAGCTTTTTTCTTTTAAATCTCCTGTCTGCCAGGAGTTCTGTCAGTAAAAATCTAGGAGAGCAAGATTTCCTTCACCCACTTCAAATACTGCAGCTCATTAGTTAAAAGCAGCTGTAAGTATCCATTTTTAGAAGAAGACAGGAACCCTGGGGTGGGGCCTGAGTAGCAGCTCGGCAAGATTGACACACATGGATTCTGCTTAATCTCAAGAGCTCTTCCAGAAAAGGCAAGTACAGGCTCAGTCACGAAGTACTCACTGAAGTGAAAATTTGAGACTTGACTTGGTGAACTCTTGCAAATCTTCACAGATCATACGCAAGTTGCAACTGTCAATTTTAAGACACGTCAATGATGGTATTTGGGAGGACTTTCACAAGGACAGTAACGTATCTTGCATTCCTGAAATGATTAGTCACCAAAACATGTCTATGGTATCCATGCAGAGAAAATATTACCATTCTTTTAGATGGTTTAAAAGACTTCTCACAAAAAATCAGCCTGAGGCAAAAAAATTCGACTGATAATCTCTGAACTGAAAAGAGTGTCTGACAACAGGCAGTCACCCCCACTCCAACACTGATACCTTAAACAGCCATCCAGCAGGGCACAGAGGTGCAAGCTTTTATTAAAGACACCAAAACAAACCACCACCCCCTGCAAGTTACCTGAACAGAAAAAACTACCCTCAGGCACATATTAAATTCTCGACAAATGGAAACCAAAGGCATGTGAGGGGGGGAGAGGGTGGTTAAAAAGAAAAGATTTTCATGAAGAGTTCATCAAGTTGCCTATCTAGAGAGCACCCCCTGTACTTTTCCCTCTACTAACACTCAAACAAATAGAATCTTCTGGGTGCTATCACTTGTTTTGGAGAAAAGATGCAATGTTAGAAGAAAGGCTTTTATGTAAACTCAATCTAGCGCCTGGAAACAGGAATTTCCACCAAAAACTAGGAATCAAGCAACTAAGAAACAGCAGGTGGGATTCAGGCAGCTGAAAAGCAAGGGAAGAGCTGGCAGAGGGTGCAGCTACCCTGGCGCAGAAAGGAGGCTGGGGGCACGAGGGAACTCCAGCAGCTGAGAGGACAGCGTGAGGAGAGCCCAGTGTGGCTGGATTAGAACAGGAATTCATCATTTGAAGAAAAACTGCACCACTGTATTGCCGGACAAAGGAAAAATTCCTGCAGTGACAGTAACAGGAACTCCTTAGAGAGACAAAGATGATGTTTAGAGGATGATTAACTGGAAAGGGAATAAAGTTTGTAATAGCAGTCATGGAAGAAAACTTACTGTTATAAAATACAAACTTAGAGTGTGCAGAAAGAACTGGGAAAGAATGACAGGCAAAAAGCTTCTCCAGACATTCAGCAACGTTGTGATTGTTCACTCCCCTCATGCAGACAGCACTGAGAAGTTTGAAATAATATGCATTTATTTCATTTGAAATGAAACATCATTTTTATTTTTAATACACTTCTAAATAATGTACAAAACCATTGTAATTTTATAAAACATATAAAAATGGCAAATATAAACCGATCAAGAAGGGTAAGATGGCAAATAACACATAGCCTCCCAACAGTGAAACTTTCATTAAGGAATTTTAGAAAACTGTATTCCCATGTTTGACAAAGCTGGATCCCAAAATCAATTCAAGTATGTTCACACAGTAACATAATTAAGTTTTTTCTAAATTAAATACTGGCTACCTTAGGGTCCTTAACAACTGGTATGATTGCAAATACCAGTAATTTCACAAAACTAGTCTGAGTAACAAATCAAAGCTAGTACCTACAATTAACGATCTGGTTAAATACACTTCAATTGATAATTCATATGTATTACAGCCTTCTGAGTATCAGTGCAAAAAAAAGTCTGGAAAACTAAGTTTTTTCAGACAACCCAAGAGGACTTTTAGCATTTTTTTCTCCCACTAATTACATAAAGTCATTTGTCACCTGTAAGTTCAGAAATAGACACAAGAGAACTAAGAGTCTTTTTACAATCTTCTGCTCCCCTACATAGCTGCATGATAATCTTTTCCAGTATTACAGCAGAAACCTGTAGTCGGGTCAGAAATTAAATCTAGATTCTGTGGGTGCTTTGATCAAACACTTCAGTAGACATGGATTTCGTTCTTCATCAACAGCCCTTAACTTCTCCAGGACTTTACTGCACTGAAAAATTGGGGTTTGTGCTGTTGTCAGTCAGACTGACTTTCAGTGAATAAGTGTAACAACTACTTAGTACTGGGCACTTCTAAATTGGGCACTTCTTATGTCCTTTCTCATATAATCTCTCTCAAATTCTTTTACTGTATTTTCTCCAGTCTCTTGTAAAGGTAAAACATAAATCAACAGCAATTTCCACATTAACCATCCACAGTATAAAATGGTAACAAGGCTGAAATACAGAACAAAAACGTCTGCTACATAACCTGGTAACAAAAGCTGGACTCAGATAAAGGGCTAAGATACGCAATTTAATAGCAAATTACACAATCATTTTCTGATTTTCTACATGGTGAAGAAGTATTGTGAATGATAAACCACAGGCTGTAATTCTGGTCCTGGAGAAAAGCCTGACCAAGACTGAGAGCACTGTCAACTGCGGAAGCACTCTGAAGCAGAGGTTTGTAGTCAAATCCAAGGCTCCTTTTTACAGTATTTCAACCTTTCTGTTTCACAACAGAGACATCCACATCCTAATAATAATGCACTTCAAGAGTAATTCACAGCCAGAGTTTGGTATCTCTTCAGAAATGAAAAATAAATGCAAGACCAAATTTATCACTGCCTTAACCACACATCAGACTTCAGTGTGAGCATAGGGAACCACATTTAGCCTGACAAAATTACTTCATGTATCAGCAGTCTTTTTCCCCACAAAATCACTTCCATACAGTTTATACTGCAAATCCCATCTACAAATTGTGAATGTTCAAAGTATTGTCAGATATCAATGCCTGAATTTTATATATAAATTTGGATTAACCAGTGCAAATAAAGAGTACTTACAAATCCTTACCCTTACTAATATTATGAGATTATGTACATGTGTGTATTTTCCCACTGTGGGAATGCTAAGGTTGCTATTATTTTCAAAGGTATGGCATTTAAACACAGGCAGATCAGAAAGCCACCCACCAAGTCCTACACATGTAGAGAAGACTCAGGCTGATCCTAAATACGACTTAGAACTTCACACCTTTCTTGAATATATTAGAGAAGAAATTACTGGTTAATGAAAGGAGGCCAGAGTAGTTCCATCAGCATGTGAGCTGTCAGCAGTGCTGAGAAGCTAATTAAACTCATGCTGCAACTCTGGGACAATCACCTCACAGCAACCAACCAGTTCCATGACCACAGCTGCCCTGGGTGCACTATTCCAGCAGCATAGCTTCCTGAGCCAGAGGTTTGAAACAGATTTGGGAGTCTTCCAACAGAGCCAATTCCAAAAATTCTGCATGGAAGCTGACAAGCAACTGAGATCCATGCAGCATCGTTTGCAGAGATTCAGACACCAGGATTCCAAAATTTTTATATTAGTCAAGTACAAAAAAGCATATTGATGCAGCTGGTCAATGAGCAATGCACTGATGACACAGTTAGTGCTAGTAGTAGTAGCAGTAGCACATAGCAGCAGAGGTTTGGCTTGAGGAAGGGCCATCCATACAATCTGTCCCAAACACCAATCCAAGTATGACTGAAACACCCCTGTGTCATTAGGAATGCACAGAATGGCCTGCAGACCTGCTGCAAATGCAACAGCGCAACTCACCTACCAGAACAGCCCATCAAGTTTCTCTCAGCTCAGGTGGTATTTCTTGTTCAGTTAAGATACATTTCTTCTCTCCTGGCCAAACTTGTATTATCAATGCTCAGGCATACCTTCCTTGCTAAAAAACTTCAAAACCATTTCTTTATTGCAGACTGACTGGTAATAAATTACTTGTGTTTTAATAGTCAAAAAAAGTTAGGGTAACTAATCACAATGTGCACACTCAGAAAAAAAGCTGAACCTATGTCGGGTCGGCTGATTTTCTGAAAAAACTTACAACATGATAACCAAAGATGAAAAAACCATAAACTTGAAATAATTCTACAGCACATGTCAGTGAGATAAAGGATTTCATTCCAAATGGATTTTCACCCTGGAATTATGAAGGGAGAAACAGATTTAAAGCACCTAACACGTGAATCTGTGTTTCTAGAACTACTGGCTTTTGTTGGGTTTGTTTTTAGCATCCAGTGCATATATAGCTAAAACATGTATCCAGAAAGCATCCAAGTGATGCATGTCGCAACTGTATCTAAGTCACTCCTAGAAATGAGCAGTGATGCCTATTTTCACTAAAAAATATATGTAGATACAGTTGACTCCTGAAGCACTTCATGGGGCTACTTATCCCTTACATCATAAAACCTCCAGTTATATTGGTGTTTTAAATAAAACTGGGAACATCTGGTGATTAAATGAATATTTAAGGGCTGGAAATCTGAAAGAAATTGAGACCTACTATTTCTATTGCCGTTATACTTCCATGCCAAACAGACTTCTAACTTTTAAACTGGCAAGCGATCACAAAAGTGTCTTATTTACATCACCAAAACAAACGACTCCTGGTCATGCCCTTTCAAATCCTGCAAACCCACTGAGACTGCCAACAAAAGGAGGAATTATGAGTGTGTTGTTTTGTGTGGCTATGAGTTAATTAGCGATCTGATAACTACATTACAGATGTATCAGCATTAGCCATGACAGTTAATGGCAGTGCTTTAGCACAGGCTTGTATTTCAGAACTAAAGGGGCAGCCTGCTGGATTGCCAAAGCCAGATTACAAACATAACTTGAAATACAGTACATCTAAATACACCCTACAATACTCTGTGCAGCACCGTGTTAGCTATGTATGAATATACTTATTATACGAGCAAACCAGACAGATGCATCTTCCAATTCTAGAAACATCTGTCATCAGAAATTAAGTCCAAGAGCATTAAGCAGGTAACACAGCTTTCTGCTCAAGTGTATACAGAGGGAAACATTTTGCAGACAGTAAAATACAGAGGGAAGCATTATGTAGTTTTAAGTGTAACTCTGATGTCAACTGTGAAAATTGCAAAACCTGCTGGAACTGTAAATTCCCTTCAAAACCAAAAACTTGATTTATTTAACAAGTGTTATCTTGGTGGAGCAAAGTACAATCCCACTATACAATGAAAAAACCCATGTAACCCAGAAAATTTTAGCAGACTAAGTCACTGGAAGCATTTACTAATTTAGTCCAATTTGGTTTTGAGTAACTGATCAATCCCTGGTGCACAGAGGGAGAGAAGCAAAATCATATTCCCTTAAGTAAACACAACTAAGGGCAGATTAAGTTCCTTACAGCCACTTAGGTACAGGCAAAACCTCATAAATCCCACTGGGCCAAGAAGGGTCACAAGGCTTCCTTCCCCTCCTCCCTAGAAATGGTGCCCATGGAGAGACACCTTGCTCAGACACCTCACTCCATGCTCAGAACAAGAGCTATGCACACCTCAAATTACAGGAACTTGCACTTCAGAGCTGAACTCTTGGATTAAAGAGGAGGATTCACCGGTTTGGAGCAAAGTATATCTTAGGGATCCATAAGCTAAGCAGAAACCTTCCTCCCATCTTCTGGGCTCTTTTCTGACACAGCCACAGGAACAGACTACCCAAGTCACACACTCTTTACCAGGTGCACTGATTTCCTTGCACAAAGGAGATGAAAAACCAAGCTGCCCCCTATTAATGCTGAGCAAAAAGCACTTCTGGTGAGGTGCAGAGATGTGCAAGAGACGTAGCAACAACACAGGGAAAAAAAGTCAGTGGCAAGGAAAGGCTGTCTTGGGATGCTGGGCTATGTACATACATGTCAGAGGCTGCAGGAGTTATAGAAGGTTATCATGGGAAGCACAAGTCATGGGGATGCCCAGGGAAGCAGGTACAAGTCAAAATGCAGCCAGGAGAAGGGTAAGTACAACAGCACCAAGACGAGTCCCACCTTCCTCATGAATATTTGCATTCTGGCCATTGTAAGGCCTGAAACTGGAAGAATTGCCCTGATTATCTCTGTGTGTGGAAACTCATCCAAATTCAGCCAAGCCCTTTGGAAAGCAATTCACAGTTTGACAGATGCCAGCCAAAGACTCCTCAAAATGTAATAGCGATTCTCAAAGACTCCACCTATGCTGAGCACGTGTTAACCCAAAACTCTGAAGACTCCCACGCAACAGCAAGGGAAGACCAACATCCCGCAGTGTAAATGAAGCCACCCTGACCAAACTAAGGCCGAGGAGCCCTCATGCTAATCCCTGTGCCCATCCCACAGAGCTGCAGGCCAGCAGTCACAGAAGCAGCAGCCAGCACTGGGACCTGTCCACTGTTTGACTCCTGACGATTCCCTTCTCCTGGGGTGTACAGGACAGCGAAATGTCCATTGAGCTGAAGCAGCACACAACTGGAAATATTCTAAAGAAAAAAGCGGATTTACAGCCTAATTTTGGCACCCATTACCAGGGCCCATTAACCACTTGACAATCGCAGTGCCTCTCTCCTCTGAGAAAAGCATCAAAAGCTACACAAGCATGAGGACAGAGTGAAGTCAGTCTGACTTTCTATCTAAAGAACCTTTTACAGTTGTTTAAGTATTTGCTTTATTTGAGCCTTTAATATAAAGCAAAATTACTCTTCCACAGATAGGGTACTAGAAGTGAAATATTAATTACAACGAGAACACTTTAGGTAAATTACTAAATCAATTTGAAATACACTTCTCAAAACTCTTTCAAAATGTTTATTTTTACATCTCATTTAAGCTGCAATCCATCACCAAAGCAATCATCTATTATTTGACCACATATTCCTGAAGTTCCTTTTCTGCACTGATACAGACAAATCGTTTTTGACACAAACACAGCTTGGAAGCTCAAGGCATTAATGCAGAAATACAAAGAAACAAGCCATGGAAACACGGCTACCCCGTACTCTGCCATTCTAAAGCTGTATGGCAAACGCAGAAAGCTAACAATATACTGTGTCCATGTTAAAAAGCTGCTAGTTAAGGAAAATCTAATTTCATTTTTCAGGTACCATCACCTAGAAGCTACAACAGAAATATCTGGTATACAGCCTGCAAAAACAGCTGACAGACAACATTTGATGCAGAATCTCTATAAAAGAAGAGGAAATGCTTGCTTTGAAAGACTGTAAGGTTGCAGTTCCTGTGTCACTAGACCAGAAATAACATTCCTTACAAATACTGGTATCACTCTGCATATGATGGCAGATGCAATTCTTTGATCGTTCAAAATAAACGCTTACAGAAATTTTGAATTAAAGTGGAGCTGCTCAGCCGCAGCCTTGTTTTAACAGAAAATTTAAACTGCTGTGCTAGTCACATAATTTTTTCTGGATGAAAAAGCACCACAATCAAGGCCTTATCAGAAAACAAAATAAAAATCTTTGCATTATTGCAGGCCGTTTTTCTAGAGGAGCAGCTTCTAGTTATCCCGTTCTATTAGTTCTGGAGGAAAAAGGATGAAGGGAACAAGAGCAATTGTCAAAAAAAAAAAAAA